>CM056049.1:591678802-592059407 GCA_029574335.1 Rana kukunoris
TAGCGGCCGTAAAAGGGATTAATACCACCCGCAATGCGCCTCTGCAGAGGCGCATTGCAGGTGGTATTACCGCGGTTTCCCATTAATTTCAATGGGAAGGATCGGTATAGGAGTGGTAAACGCCCCGCTCCTATACCGCTCCAAAGATGCAGGACTTTTGGAGCGGTCCTGCTAGCGCACCGTTTCAGTGTGAAAGCCTTCTGGCTTTCACATTGAAGACTACAGGGCATGATTTTTTTAAGGCGGTATAGCAGCGCTATTTTTAGCGCTGTACCGCCTGAAAAACACCCAGTGTGAAAGGGGCCTAAGTGATCGAATGAACACAATTTTAATGGTTCAAAGAATGTCGGGCAAAATGGTCGGCCCTCACGCATGTTCACTTTATCAAATCTGGCCCTCTTTGAAAAAGTTTGGACACCCCTGTCCTAAACGATTCTAAAAGCCTGTGTACGTAGGCTTTTATGGTGTTGAGTTTAGGAGCAAAAAAAATCCAAAAGCTAGTTAGTGTTAGTGTACATGGAGCCTAAGTGATCTCTGCCTCTCAGCGGAATTTAACCCAAAGCTTTGCTCTTCCACCCCCCTAAGTTACTCATTCCCACTTCTGCTTAGATCCGAGCGGAAGTTCTCTGCCCCCCCCCCAAACGAGGCCTGAAGACTGGCGAAGTACTGGACCAGGTAAGGATGGAGCTGGATTCCTGCACAGATGAGTGTCTGTTTATTAAAAACTATAGTTTTTGTGGCTGCTGACTTCAAATTTTTTCAGAAATGACTGAGGAACCGTTGTAAATTCCCAGGTCTGCAATCCTGATGCACCCATCCTGAAAGGTTTTCACTCTCCATTACTGATTTATTTTATATTGTGAAGTATTGAATGCTAACGCCATCTCCTGGAGCACGGTACCCCTGGAGGAGCCACTAAATTATCTTGTTGCACACCTGAAGATGACTCGCCTAACGCACCCAGCACTTATTTCAAAGAATGTATAAGGCCATGTGTAGCCCAAATGGGAGAGTAAAGGTCCCCTGAAAGAGCATTAGGCCACGCCATATCCTTTACTAATGAAATAAATATACAGTGAAATGTAAGGACTAACACCCCACTGGAATAAACACACACAAATAACATTGAAATCTTAATTTTATTAGTGCAGAAAACCAATTAAAATCCTTGACATGATTAAAAAATAATCCCAAATAGCATTGTGTATTACACCCATAAAAAGGCTATATCAAGGCCCAGTGTGCCAAAAGAACCATGGTAATTAAATCATACATCTAGATCTGTATATCTGGAATCAACAGAACTCAATTACAAGTCACTTGGTTAATATGGCCTCATTCAACATGTGTTGCATATTTTGCTTCTTCAGAAGTAGGGTGCTAAAATCAAAATAACACATTGTATTACAATATAACTGTGCATAATAAATGATCATCAAGAAGAAGGCACACATTTGGGAAAGTCAAACTATTTGGGAAAGTCAAACTTTACATAGTGCAGCTTTAATGCTGTTAAGGACTATTGACAACATTTCAAACGTCGACATTCGGCACGAGGGCTCCCCAAAGAAAAAGAGGGACAAATTCTGCAGGGCACTAACTAAGGGGCAGCACAGGAAGCTAAATTTACATCACCAATGTGGCTCAACTATGCTTTCTAAAAACAACAAAAAAATGCAGGAAATAATCTGGCATCAGGCAAGTATATCTAATACAGTAAAATTCTAACCGCAGAGCACACCTTTAAAAAGAGGACCAAAGGTGCAAAGACAGTAATTGTTTTTAAACAAGAGGGCAGTGAACACTACTGCCCCAGAAAGGAACACCATCTACAAAATATATGTCAAAAAGACAACTAACAAGGTATAACTTATTGCCCGAGGAAAAAATATATATGTCTGCCACATCAAGAGTATTCAGGAAAAAAACATTTACCTTCCTGGATATCGCAGCATGTATGTCTTCCTGCCGGTCAAGTGGACAGCACATTGTCCAGCTGGCCAGGTTAAAAATTGTGCTGGCTGATAGCTGCCCTGCCCACCACATCATCCATGCATACTTGATGCATGATGGTGATGTACATGTGCCACACATGCCCAGTACACAGCCTCCTCATCGAAGATGACAGCTGCTGGGCATGCCTAGTGTGGCAGGGGCGTGAAGAGATATACCACCCATTGACATTAGATACATACATATGGCCACCACAACCCAGAACGGGAGGCATTAGATCAACGCAGAGTCGGCTCTCTCCCAGGGATAGCACAGATTAGGCTGCTAGGCAGGCAGGCAGGCTCCTGCAAACCCCTTGCTGCATGATACAATCTGCAGCCCTAGGACCAGCTCCTTCCTCCCCCTGGACTCCCTCTTCTCCAGGTAGGACCCTGTCTTTCTTAGGGTACTCTACCTCCACCTCCCCTGCAAACCGTTGGCGGCCGTCCTTTTCAGGACAAGCCGCTACTTCTTGCGGCTCTCCCCCTCTCCTCTACCCCTCATCGCCACCCACACTACCATCCACAGTCGGGGCACCCCCCACCCCCCCGCCGCCTCGCTGGCTCAGTTCTGCAACTTCTCCCCGATCCCGCCGGCATCCGTGCCGGCCTGCTTACATTCGCGGCCGCTGCGGCTTAGGAAAGACGCGCCGCTCCTACGTCCAGGAAAAAACCCTACACAGCCCAAAATACCCCCCCTACCCCTCGAGGATCCCATCCACCCCCCAGTGAACCATCCAGTTCACCATAGCCATCCATCCACCCAGCTGACAACCCCCCAGCATATGCCCTGTGTCTTGATCGGTGGCCATCTTGGTACACCCCAGAAGCAGAGACAACTCTCATCCCCCCCTTCCTCCTTCACAACCAATACTGCTTGATCCAGGGTTCTTCGCCTCCCAGGGATCAGGAAGGAATTTTTTTATCCCTGGCCTCCGCACATTGGCTCAGCACGGCCAGGGTTTTTTTTTTTTTTGCCTTCCTCTGGACCAAGCCGGGAGAGAGGATTCAATGAATCCCCCCTCCATCGCCATCTAAACATCACAGCCCCCCCCCCCAACATCTGCAACTATGGCTCTTTTGCAATATTCTGCAGAAACCATTTGGGGTCTGAGGCGATTCGCCACAGTCTTACCAGTCGTCACAAAAAAGGCCTTAAAATTAGAGCAACTATTGAGAACCGATCGACGATCGACTATCAAGAGTTTCAGCCATTTACCCCAGCTTAAGCACATATCATGTGCTCTGATCAACGCAAGATCGGCAGTAAAACACCGATCAGAAATCCATGATTTCATACTACAATATGATTTAGACTGCCTCTTTATTACGGAAAGCTGGCTCACAGCCGACTGTAACACCATTCTAGGAGAACTGGTGCCAGAAAACTGTATTATCGTATTATAACAGAAAACAGAATAGGGCAAAGAGGTGGAGGCCTGGCGGTGATCCACAGGATTCATCTTGCGATCACCAAACCAGTCCTTCAAAATCCTCTTCCATTTATGGAAACCCTTACCCTGCAACTGCAAGCAAACCCCCAGGAGACCGTCCACATTCTTCTCTGCTATAGGCCACCCGGGCCAAAATCGCAGCTACTCACATCATTGACAGAGTTTATTTCCACTTATACCCTTAACAGCAAACACCTTTTGCTGCTCGGGGACTTCAATCTCTGGGCAAACTGCTCTCAGGATCCTGTTGCCGACGCCTGTATTGAACACCTGGAAGGATTAGGGCTACAGCAACTAATATGTGGGCCCACACATGTTTCAGGTCACACGCTTGACTTAATTTTCAGACAAAATCTGAAAATAAGCATTATGGAAAATGAACAATTGCCATGGACAGATCACCATGCAATTAAATTCATAATTCCCAAAATCCCCCCATTGAGAAAAACACCCAAGCCGGTGACAATACACTGGACTAGATCTCATAAGAAGCTCCATTCGGAACTCTTCAAATCTACCTTGGGAAATAAAATAAAAATAATCCAACCACTTCTAACAGCCTCAGAAACACTGGATGCCATAAACGCAGCCCTACTACAGTCAGCCGACTTAGTAGCACCGAAACGCAAAACCCGCATCCAGAAAAACAAGTCCGGCTGGTTCAACAACCAACTGTTACTACTGAAGCAAGAACGCAGAAGAGCGGAAGCCGCTTGGAAAAGAATCGCTTCAGAGGAGAACCTCATCACCTACAAGGAATTAACAAGAAAATACCATAAAGAAATCTTTAAAGCCAAGAAACATAATTTTTCTGTGGCTATCAATAGCGCTTTAAATCGCCCCCGCAAACTCTTCAAGTTGGTCACTCAGACCATGAACCCAGGTTGCCTGGAAGCCCCCAATTCAGACACCCAAGAATTTTGCGATGAACTATCGGATTTCTTCATTAATAAAATTGAGGGAATTCGGGAAAGCATTCGGCAAATCAATACCCCTCTCAACCCCCGTCCCAACCAACCACATAACATCCACAGAAACCATCGACAATCAACGATGTTCACTCTGGAACCCATCTCCATAGAGGCCACTAAAAATATCATCGGTACTTTGCGAAACAGCACAGCGCCTAATGATATTATCCCCACTAAACTGCTGAAGGAATGTGCCGACATCCTGGCACCACCTATCATGCAGCTAATAAACCAGTCATTTAAGGAAGGCATAGTGCCCTCCCGGCTGAAAGAGGGCACAATCACGCCCATCTTGAAAAAGCCCACCCTGGATCCCAAGGACCCAACTCACCGTCGTCCCATAACAGGCCTTAACGTTCTCTCCAAGGTAATGGAAAAAGTAGTGGTACAACAGCTGCAACAGCATCTGGATACCCACAACCTACTTGATCCATTTCAATCAGGCTTCCGTCCCGGACACGGAACGGAAACAGCATTACTTAAAATATGGGATGACGCTCTTGAGGCCGCAGACGAAGGAGAATCCTCTCTCCTGGTTCTGCTGGACCTAAGCGCAGCCTTTGACACTGTAGACCACAAACTTTTATTGACTCGGCTGGCTGAGGTAGCCAGAGTCGCAGAAGGTGATCTACCATGGTTTTCCTCCTTTTTGGAAAACCGATCACAAACAGTGAAATTGGGACCTTTCACCTCTGAAAAACGCACGGTGTCATGTGGAGTCCCTCAAGGATCCCCTTTGTCACCGGTGCTCTTCAACATCTATCTTCGCCCTCTCTTCGAAATTATCAGTAGCCAAGACCTACTTTATCACTCATATGCAGACGACACGCAACTGTATTTTCGCATCTGCAACAGAAAGGATCATCATCTCAGTTTAGAGAATTGTCTCTCTTTGATAGAAAACTGGATGACTAAGAGTTATCTTAAACTCAACAGTTCCAAAACAGAACTTCTTCTGTTTCATGCCAGTCGCAAGAGTCAACTGACAACTACTTGGAAACCCCCGCCCATTTTGGGCCAGATCATCACCCCTAGCACCAAAGTCAAAAGTCTAGGCGTCATCTTCGACACCTACATGACTATGGACGCACAAATAGGGTCAGTAGTCAGCGGATCTCACCATCTGCTGTGCCTACTACGCAGACTTACTCCGTTTATTCCCAAAGAAGACGTAGCAGTCGTGGTAGGAACAATTGTAAACTCCAGATTGGACTATGCAAATGCCCTTTACCTCGGACTCCCTAAGTACCAAATCGCTCGTCTGCAAGTCGTTCAAAATACGGCAGCCAGACTTGTGACTGGGAAAAAACCCTGGGAATCCATCTCACCTTCACTTAGATCCCTTCATTGGTTGCCAGTAAAGGACAGAATTGCTTTCAAAGCACTCTGTCTGACACATAAGTGCATCCATGGGAAGGCCCCGCAATATCTATGCGAAAAGATAGAAGCCCACAATTCCAATCGCGTTCTGCGATCCACCGACCAAAATCTGGTCAAGGTACCCAAAGCCAGATACAAGTCCAAAGGAGAAAGAAGGTTTGCTTTCCAAGGTCCCAGACTATGGAACGCTTTACCAACCAGCATTCGGTTGGAGGAAAACCACCTGACCTTCAGAAGACAGATTAAAACTCTGCTCTTTTGATGTCAAGAGAGACAGAAACAACAAGCGCCCAGAGGCGATTTAGTTTGCATGTGCCGCGCTATATAAGTTTTTCATTCATTCATTCATTCACAGCAAGAGGACAAATGACTCTATCCTGATTTATGTAGCTTTTGTTTCCAT
Source organism: Rana kukunoris (assembly GCA_029574335.1). Taxonomy (NCBI): domain Eukaryota; kingdom Metazoa; phylum Chordata; class Amphibia; order Anura; family Ranidae; genus Rana; species Rana kukunoris. The sequence continues at coordinate 591,685,002 of CM056049.1, forward strand.
TTATGCTTTCTTTTGGGAAAAGACTGCCCAAATTTTAGAAGCTTCAGTATCAGAATGGGCCTTAATAAGTTGTTGGCTGAGAGTGGAAAATCTTAATCGTAGAGACTTAGCGGATCTTGAGGAGTGTGAGCCCTGGTTCACACTGGGCTGCGGGAGTGAAGCCGTGCGATTTCAGCTGAACTCGCACGATTTCACTCCCGCTGGCAGTCCCGATTTCAGCCGCGATTTAAGAGACATATGTGCCGGTTTCTGCACAGATGTCAATGTAAATCGTGGCCTGAAATCGCAAAAAGTAGTACAGGAACTACTTTTTGAAATCGGTGCAGCGCCGCATATGCGGCGTCGCACCGATTAGGACGGTGTCATTGCCGACAATTGCCGGCAAATGCCGCCGATTTGAGATGCGATTTCACATGTGGTCTCAGATGTAGAGCGATGAGATTTATATTCATAAAGTTGTGTGATTCTCACTTCTACCTTTGTCTTTGCTTGTAGTACTAAGCTTTTTCTCTATAGATTACACTCATCAAATCCATTTTATTCTACCAGTGACACTCAAGACCCCCTTCACACCTTTTCAGGCGTTTTAGCGCTTAAAATAGTGCCTGTAAATCGCCTCTCACCTTTACCCCTAATGTCGGCACCTCCCAAGTGTGAAAGAACCCTTAGTGCTGTACCACTTTAAAATATTAGCATATTTAATGCAAGTCTTTGACAGGGCCCCTTTCACACAAGGGAACATTCTGTTCTGATCAGTAAGGGATCTGTGAGCTGATCCCCTGCTGTTTAGAGCAGAGCAGGTGGATGGCGCAACCATGTCTCTCAGCTACTGCAGAGTGAACATGGACAGAGTCCACTCTGTATAGTGAGAGGCATGGAAGTTATCAGACTCCGCTGTCTGTTTACACCCTGCTACCTCTGATCTGCATAAATGGAAGAGGAGAGAGTCCACTAACATTTTTTTTAGCAGACCCGATCGGACCTAGAAGTAGATGGGTGTAAATGACACAAGTCCATTCACACAGGAATATATATACCTTCCTAACAGGTCCCCCTGAAAAACTGATAGACTGACCTGATCAGAATTCCCTCTAGTTGATGTACCTCATGAGGTGGCTGAGGAAGAGATGATATGCAACCAACCACCTTAACCATTATAACATAAGTTATTAAAGTGATTGTAAAGTCTTGTTTTTTTGTCCATAAAAATAACAAACATGTTATACTTACCTGCTCTGTTGCAGTGGATTTGCACAGAGCAACCCAGATATTCCTCTTCTCTGGTCCCTCTTCTATGCTCCTGGCCCTGTCACGTACCTGATGGGAGACTGAGATGACGAGGTCGGCCTCTCTTGTATCTCCAGCCCTGGTACCGCTGGAGGTGGAACAGAGGATACCAAGGGACAGGAGGAACACGAGTGCCTGCAGGTGGAGGTTCAGACAGCCGTGGCGGGTCATACGGAAGCCGGGTCAGGTAGCAGGTGGGCAGCTAGGTACAAAGCAGCAGGCGGTAGAAGTGTCAAATGGGTAGCCAAGATCAGAAACCGGAAGTCAGACGATAACAAAGTTCAAGATCAGGGTCAGGGCAAGCCGGGTCCAGCAACAGGAAGTAGGCAGGATAACAGCAGGAATACTGGGTGCCAGGGTACTAGCTGAAGACCAGTCAGCAATGGGTCCAGGTCAGAGCACTTCCTTAAATAAGCAGTGAGTGGCAATTGGCGCTAGGGGCGCGCACGGCGTCCGTATTTCAGGACGCCTGTGTGCGCGCGCATGCGCATTGGTGCGCCTAGGACAGAAGGTTACAGTTCTCTTACAGCCCCTCCTTCCTGTTGATTTCCCCCACAGCAAGCAGCTTGCTATGGGTGCACCTGAGCCGAGTCACAGCTCGCTGTGTTTATTCAGACACAGAGCTGTGGCCCGGGCTGCCCCTTCTCTCCTGGTCAGCTTACTGATTTTGATTGACAGCAGCGGGAGCCAATGGCACTGCTGCTGTGTTTCAGTCAACCAGGAGGGAGGGTCTCGTATGGCCGAGACACTCGTGGACATCGCTGGACAGAAATGGGGCTCAGATAAGTATTAGGGGGGCTACTACACACAGAAGACTTTTTATCTTAATGCATAGAATGCATCAAGAAAACAACCCCTTTAACTTTAACCAGCATTTCTATTTCTTCTTTATTAGCCTTATATTTCTGTTAAGCCCTCCAAGCTGGTTTAACCAAGTATTTACCTTGTCTGCTTACTTCCCGATCTGGAAAGAATTCTGGTTCTTGCTGTGTTTCATCCTCCTCAAAAAATATAATTTTTCCTGTGACATTGTGCTGACAAAGAAAGAATTAACTGACAGTCTCTAAAAAATGTATCCGGTGCTTAGCTCTGTATCTGATGTTTTTTGTGACATATAGGCTGCTTGCTATATCACTTGTTTGAGAAGGTATTATGAGCAGAAATCAGAATGGCATGTAGTAATGGAGGCATCTTCTACTGTCTTCATGTATAATGCACAACTGACTTATATAACAGTCCCATTAGACATATACTATAGTAGACATGTGCAGACTGGAATATTTTGTTTCCTTTTTTCGTTTTCGTTTGGAAAATAAATGTATTTAGTTACTCCTGAAAATCGTTTTGATTTACTTCGTTTTTCGTTGGGAAATAGCTTTCGTCCGAAAATCCAATAATACTTGGTTTCTGTCGAATGATCAAAAGAATATTTGACGGAACGTCGAATCTTTACGTCGAATCGTACATTTCCGTTCTAATATTCCGCCTACAAGAATTCTAATGTTGTATGACTAGTAATAATGTCGAATCTATTTTCTCATAAATCGAAATCTAATCTCTGTAATGTCGAATCTATTATTTCTCTATGTCGAATCTTTTCCCTATAGTGTCGAATCTTTTCCCTATAATGTCAAATCTTTTCTCTATAATGTCGAATCTTTTCCCTATAATGTTGAATCTTTTCCCTATAATGTCGAATCTCTCTATATCGAATTTTTACCGCAACAAAAAAGAAAATAAAGCATTTTTTATGTCGATTCTTTCGGTTTTCGTTTCTTGCGCTTTCATTATCCTTTGTTGAAACGATAATGAAAAAAACTGATTTTTGGACGAAAATGCATTCTAACGAAAACAAATGCACATGTCTATACTATAGTATTGAAAGTCTAAGCTAAGATGTTGTGCTGTGATCATTTTGCATGAATGTACAGGCTTGTATGACAATAGCTGCACTGTCCAAAGATCCTGTATACACAAGGTCCAAATCACACCTCACAGTATATTCCAGAGCTATAGAAGATTTTTTTGATTGCAGCTAAACAATTTAAATTTTTGACTGTTCTGCTTCCCCAATCTAAGCATTGCAAGTGTGATCTCTATAAATGATACAGTGATGAGCTAGTTATAACTTATAATCTCAGCAGAGTAGGCAGACAGTGACTTGATCCAGATGACATCTTGCAGATTGTAAAAAGCTTTAATTCAAAACTTGTGCAGGTCATCACAGATGAACATCAGATAGGTCAAAAAAACATAATGACCCGGATTCACAAAGCACTTACGCCGACGTATCTCATGTGTTAATATGCGCCGTCGTATCTGTGCGCCATGCCGACAGAACTAAGATACGCCTAAAAACTGACTTCATCCGACCGACGTAACTTGCCTACGCCGGCGTATAGTGGGCGCATAGTTACGCTGGACGCATAGTTACGCTGGACGCATTTGGCACTCCCATTAATTTATGATGCAAATATGCAAATGAGGGAGATACGCCGATTCACAAACGTACTTTGGCCCCAGCGCATGTTTTAAGCGATTTGCGTAAGGGTTACGTCCGGCGTAAAGTTATTCCCCATATTGGAGGCGCAACTCATGCAAAGGTATGGACCAGGGAACGAACGTCGTTTACGTAGTACGTGAATAGGGCTGGGCGTAGGTTACGTTCACGTCGTAGGCAGTGATTCGACATATCTTAGCCACTTGTTTCGACGTGATTGTGAGCATTGGGATACGTCCAAGGTACGACGCATGCTCAGTTCATTTTAAGTACATGTCTGAAGCTCAGCCCATGATTTGCATGGGGTCACGCTTCATTTAAATGTATCACGCCCACTTCCAGCCCACTTCCACTTACGCTGCATTACATCTACGACTATACGCATTTGCTTTGTGAATTCCATGCTTCCCTCTCTGCGTTGCGCCGGCATAGCTTAAAGAAGATACGCTAGGGTGGCATAAAGATGCGCCGATGTATGTGAATCCAGGCCAATATGTATAGCCCCAGCAATTAAATGTGCTCCAAACAGAAACGAAAAACACAAGAAGGGTAGGACTAACTAAACAGAACATTTCCTTGCCACGGAGGAAGGGACAAACTTATTTATTGGCAAGCAACAAAGCATGTGTAACATTATAGATAAGCTCCAATAAAAAAAAAAAAGGTTGGCAAAAATACCCAGTACACATAACAAAGATATGATGGGATTTTCGCAAATTTGACAGCAAAAGTGCAATTACACTTTAAAGCATACCTAAACTCAAAAACAAGCATTTCATGTGTTTTAGCTAACTATTTCTTGCTAAAAGACACCACATCTAAGGAATGGTAAACTACAATACAGGGGAAATCGAATAATGTGAATATCGTGTAAAAGTTCATTTATTTCACAAATGCAACTTAAAAGGTGAAACTAATATATGACTCATTACATGCAAAGCAAGATAGTTTAAGCCGTGATTTGTCATAATTGTGATGACCAGGGCTTTTTTTCTGGGGGAACTTGGGGGAACTCAGTTCCACCACCTTTGGCTCAGACCCTTTGGTGCCCGCTCACCACAATCACTTGTGAACACAGAAGTCTGGTTTCTGTGTTTACAAGTGACTGCTTTGTAACCCCCTGAACTCTGCACACTGTATGTAATGCAATTCTGGTATTTAATGCCCCTTTGAGACCCTTCTACTGTTTGTGAAATCTGAACGGGTCGTGGTTGAGTTCCTGCACCTATTTTCTGAGAAAAAAAGCTCTGGTGATGACTATGGCTTACAGCTCATGAAAACCCCAAATCCACAATCTCAGAAAATTAGAATATGACATGCAATCAATACAACAAGGATTATACATAGAACAATATCGGACCTCTGAAAAGTAGAAGCATGCATATGTACTCAGTACTTGGTTTGGGAACCTTTTTCAGCAATTACTGCCTCAATGTGAGTGAGTGAGTGAGTGAATAACTTGTATAGCGCAAACAAATGCGAACGGAATCACCTCAAGGTTCTTTGCATCCATTGTCATGCTGATCCTTCAGAAGAGGTGGGTCTTTAATTTTTTCCTAAATGCCCGATGGTTTTCTTCCATGCGGACGTCCGTGGGCAGAGTGTTCCAGAGCCGAGGTCCTTGGACTGCGAATCTTCATTCTCCCTTCGATTTGTTGCGGAATTTGGGGATTTGGAGAAGGTTTTGGTTTGTTGACCAGAGCTCGCGATTGGTGACGTAGGGTTTGTGGTGTGGCATGGAAGCCTGTAGCACTGCTCAGGTGTTATGGAAGACCAGGATGCTTCAATAGCGGCCTTCAGCTCTTCTGCATTGTTCGGTCTCATGTCTCTTTCTCTTGGCAATGCCCCATAGATTCTCTATGGGGTTCAGGTCAGGTGAGTTTGCTGGCCATTCAAGCACAATAATTCCTTGGTCATTAGACCAGGTTTTGGTGATTTTGGCAGTGTGGGCAGGTGCCAAGTCCTGCTGGAAATGAAGTCAGCATCCCCATAGAGCTCGTCTGCGGAAGGAAGCATTAAGTGCTCCAAAATCTCCTGGTAGATGGCTGCATTGACCCTGGACTTAATGAAGCACAGTGGATCAACACCAGCAGATGACATGGCTCCCCAAATCAACACAGACTGTGGAAACTTCACACTGGACTCCAAGCCTCTTGCAGTGTGTGCTTCTCCATTCTTCCTCCATACTCTGGGTCCTTGGTTTCCAAATGAGATACAAAATTTGCTCTCATCAGAAAAGAGGACTTTAGACCACTGAGCAACAGACCAGGTCTGTTTTTCTTTAGCCCAGGTAAGACGCTTCTGACATTGTTTGTTGTTCAGGAGTGGCTTGACAAGAGGAATACGACATTTGAAGCCCATGTCCAGGATCCGTCTGTGTGTGGTGACTCTTGATTCACTGACTGCAGCCTCAGTCCACTCCTTGTGAAAGTCCCTAACACTTTTCAATGGCCTTTTCCTGACAATCCTCTCTGGGCTGCAGTCACCCCTGCTGCTTGTGCACCTTTTTTTTCTTCCACATATTTCCCTTTTACATAACTTTCTATTAATGTGCTTTGATGCAGCACTTTGGGAACATCCAATTTCTTTTGCAATTACCCTTTGAGGCTTTCCACTCCTTATGGAGGATGTCAATGATGGTTTTCTGCACAACTGTCAGGTCAGCAGTCTTCCCCATGATTGTGATTCCTACTGAACCAGACTGAGAGAACATTTACAGGCTCAGGAACCCTTTGCAGGTGTTATGGCTTAATTAGCTGATTAGAGTGGGACACTTTCAGCCTAGAATATTGCATTTTTTCTCAATATTCTAATTTTCTGAGATTGTGGATTTGGGTTTTTTATGAGCTGTAAGCCATAATCATCACAATTATGACAAATCATGGCTTGAACTATCTTACTTTGCATGTAATGAGTTTGTCTCATATATTAGTTTCACCTTTTAAGTTGCTTTGGTGAAATACATGAACTTTTGCACCATATTTAAAATTTCACCTGTATGTTACATGTTTTATTTGTGAGTTTAGATATACATCTAAAGTTAAGCTAACCATAATAATGGGATGGCAGTTGGGCATGCATGCAGGCACAAATGACAAGTCTGAGAATGCTTGTCCCTGCAATGGATTAGGGGTCTTCAAACACCCCCTTTTGCCACCCTTATCGTAATCAAAATGGAAAGGTATTATTTAAGTATTTTTTTACATAGAAACAGTAGGGATTAGCTGAAAAAATGTGCTAGAACTCACAAGCTTAACAGCTCTTGCCTAATCTTGCCAATCATCCGATGTCTATGAATAACTCCGAAAATAATAAAAAAAAAGTATTGGAAATTAACAATCTCATTTTATAGGCTCAAAAATCTCTCCCTTGTCTCCCATCTCCTGTTTCTTTTCAAAAGTGGAATATATTTGCTTTTATGTGGACTCCACACAGTTAAGCTGTATATGTGGGCAGTATGGCATGAAAGAAACAGAACTAATTATACTGTGGCATTAAGTCTGGCACTAGCTTCTATTGATTTATGCAAAGACCAGGCTGGTTTACTTTAGTTGGCAATTAAAATATATTTGCGTCTGCAACAAAACTGGTACAAGCAGAATTCAAATTAGAATTTAATTAATAGCTGGGAAAAAAAGCCTTTCTGTATGATATATAATGTAAAGATGTAAAAGCACAACCACCTCCAGGGTAAACATTGATAAATAGCTTGCATCGCATCTATCTGGGCACTGTGGGTATTTTGTATAACATTGCCTTCTGATTAATCAGTCTCCCTTTCATTGTCTTTATAGAGCCAGCTTTGTTTTTGCTATGGAAAGTCCATTGACTAATGTTTTTTCAATAATGTATAAGTTGTACGCTAGATATTACAGTTTTCACATTGGGAGAGCCTGTGGAATGGATCAATTAAATGGCTGAACAATGTCAATTAAAGAGCACTTACTTGGCTGCTTTGAAACAAGAGGATGGTTCAAGACAATGGAGTTTTCTGCAATTTAGTGCAGATGGTACCTTATCACGTGCTACTACAGAACACCACAAAGTGACATGGTTCTTTCATTTCCACCCTCCAGGGATGCATGCAATTTAAGAATATCAATATTTGAAAAAAGGTCTGGTTCTCTTTGCCATTTTGTAAACCTATTCAATATTTAATCATGCAAGTGAACAGAGACTAGAAAATATTCTATAATAAGACAATATTGAAAGTAGTCTGTACCGCAACGCATACAGATTTTAGTGTGTGTAGAAGTTTTCCTTCTTGCAACAATGGAACACAATGTTGAAGCTAAAATAAAAAAGAAATAGTCTAAAATGAAGAATAGGCAATAATTAAAATCAATGACAACTTTTACCCACTTTTAAAATGCACTTCTAGATAATTATATACTCTATTTAAAAGGACAATTCCAGGAAAACTAGTGAAATTGATCGAGATTGACTCATAAAATTGAGATAAGATGATAATACTCTCCGAAAAGTTGGTGAACACTGAAACTGTGAAAAAGTCAGATATTCAACTCTATTTACCTTGAGGCTTGGGTTCACACTTATGCAAATTGGATGTGGGGAAACCAGCATCCAGTTTGCATGACAGAAAATTGTGATTAGCTCGCAATACAGTTGGCTCTTTGGCTCCATCTCTGAATTCAGGCAAAAATTCTAAACTGATTCGCCCCCAAAAACAGTGAACAGGGACGACCTGCAGCCACACATATTGGGAGCTCAGCCTAAAGCAATGATATTGAAAAAAATAGGGCCAGGAGAGTAAAACATTTTGTGCGCTGAATCAGATCCTTCACATCACAGTCCCACCCTTCTCATCGCAATTCCCCCTTTAGGGCTGATTCCCGCCAGAATACAGTGCGGTCTTATTTGTACTTTCACATCTGTATTGTACTAACTGAGTCACTTTAATGTGAGCTTCATAGTGATCACTGCAGCTTTGATTCTGAACTCAACCAGATCTGGAGTGGGTCCCCAATCTATATACTTGTATATACAATATCTCACAAAAGTGAGTACACCCCTTATATTTTTGTAAATATTTTATTATATCTTTTCATGAGACAACACTGAAGAAATTACACTTTTCTACATGTAGTGAGTGTACAGTTTGTATAACAGTGTAAATGTGCTCAAAAAAAGAAAGTAAACAGGGTCACTTTTCCAATGCTTAGATATGAAGATAATTAAACTAAGCAGCTGCTATATTGGTATAAAACATCAAAAAGGGAAAGAATAATAGATCTAATAATTGGTCCTTCAGACTTAAAGGAATTGTAAATTATTATTATTTTTTTTTGCTGAAATGACTGTTTACAGGGTATAGAGACATAATAGTTAGCTGATTCCTTTTAAAAACGATTAAAAATAGATCAAATCAATCATATAATGTACCGGTAGTTTCTAGTTTCGTTTTTGCATGTTGTTTCCTGCCTCTCTGCCTTACAGAGCATACAGAGCCATAGAGCAGTGATGGTTTGGAAAACGAAGCTAGAAACTAGACACACAGTTATCACACCTCCTTGAAGTTAGTGACCACAGAGAGAAAGCTCCCAGCACTGTGGTCATCAGGAAACAGACAACCAGGAAGTGTGGAGATCAGAGAAGAATTACAGCAACTTGAGAGCAAAAACGAACAATGAGGACATGAAAACAGCACTGCATCAAGGTAAAGGAAGCTATTAAGATAAAAAAAAAATCCTTTACGAACCCTTTAACCCCCTTAGCGGTATTCCCGAGCATGACTCGGGGTGGTTTTTCCATGCTAGGATCGGTAACCCAGAGTCACGCTCTTGCAGCATCCAGACAAAGTTACTTACCTTGTCCATGGATCCTGCGATGCATCCCCGCTGTGTGAGCGAGCGGGTCCTTGCTCGATTCACACAGTGCCCGTGTGCCGCCGATCTCCATTCCCTGCGACGTTACGACGCACGGGGGCCGAGAACGGTGCCAAATTCAAAAAAGTAAACAAACACATTACATACAGTATACTGTAATCTTATAGATTACAGTACTGTATGTAAAAAATACACATACCCCTTGTCCCTAGTGGTCTGGCACTCTTCAGACAGGAAGTCCCTCCCTATATAACCCCCTCCCCTATCGGGAGTACCTCAGTTTTGTAGCAAGCAATAATTTACCCAGAAAAATTCCCCCAAAAGAGGGGTGGGAGCTCTGTGTCCCATGATGTACTACAAGAAAAGGATTTTACAGGTAAGCTGTTTATAAAAATCCCTTTTTCTTTATCGTACATCACAGGACACAGAGCTGCATAGTAATTACTATGTGGGATGTCCAGAAGCAATGCCAACTGAGGGGAGGGAGACCAAAAGGAAGGACTAAAGAGATGCCATCAGATGCAGGACTCTAAAGAGCGGCCTTTAGGACCGCTTGCCCGAAAGGCCAGGTCCCCGCACCTTCTTACGTCCACTTGATAAAATTTTGTGAACATGTGAACTGATGACCAGGTTGCTGCCCTGCAGACCTGGGCCATGGAAACCTGATGCTGAACTGCCCAAGAAGTCCCTAAAGCCCTAGTGGAATGGGCCTTAATAGAATCCGGAGGTTCTTTACCCCTCAGGCCGCAAGCCTGGGCGATTAACTGTCAAATCCACCTAGCTAGCGTGGCTTTCGACGCTGCCTGACCCTTCCTGGGCCCATCTGGCAGAATAAATAACGACTCTGTTTTCCTGAACTGGGCTGTGGCCCGTAAATAGACCTTAATAGCCCTTACTACATCTAAAGAATGTAGCAACTTCTCTTCTCTGGAACTTGGTTTAGGAAAAAAGGACGGGAGAACCAACTCTTGGTTCAAATGAAAACTCGAGACCCTTTTAGGCAACAAGGTAGGCAGAGGCCGCAAAACGGCCTGTCTTCATGCAAAATTAAGAACGGCTCCCTACACAAGAGGGCCGCCAGCTCCGAAACCCTTCTGGCCGTGGTCATAGCCACCAAGAAAACTAACTTCCTTGATAGCAGGACCAGCGGGGCCTGACCCAGGGGCTCAAAGGGCCGCCTCTGTAGGACCGAAAGGACCACATTTAAGTCCCAAGGACAAGACGGGAGTCTAACTGGAGGGTTAATCCGTAGGACCCCTTGTAGAAACGCCTTAACTAAAGAATGCGTAGCTAAAGGCCTCTGGAAGAGAACTGACAAGGCTGATACCTGGCCCTTAATAGTGCCGACAGCCAGCTTCCTTTCTACTCTGTGTTGTAGAAAGTCCAGGATTCTACTGATGACAAACTTGTGGGGGTGCCACCCCTTGGCCTCACACCAACCGATGTAGGCTTTCCATACCCTGTAGTATATATGTCTTGAAACCGGCTTCCTAGCACTGATTACTGTGGAAAGCACGGACCTTGAGAGCCCTCTCTTTCTTAAGATGTATGCTTTAGCCGCCAAGCCGTCAAAGCTAGCGACTTTGAGACAGGGTGGAATATCGACCGTCATTTTGACAATTAGGGAGTACCACGATCTCCGGGGCCACGCTGGAGCCACTAGAATTATGGGTTTGTTTTCTATCCTGATCCAACGCAGGAGCCGGGGTAGCAGCTGAAGTGGTGGGAAGGCATATATCAGAGCATATTGGTGCCATGGGCAAACCAGGGCTTCTGTACCGCAGGCTCAGGGGTCCCTTGTCCTGGACACGAACATGGGCAACTTCGTATTCAGCCTCGACGCCATGAGGTCCACATCCGGTGTCCCCCACCTCTGACAGATTTCTTGGAACACCTCGGGGTGGAGAGACCATTCCCCTGGCAATAACAACCTCTGGCTGAGGTAATCTGCTCGCCAATTCTCCACTCCAGAGATAAATACAGCTGAGAGACACGGGACGTGGGCCTCTGCCCTTACAAGTATCTGGTCCGCCTCTCTCTGGACAGTCCGACTTCTTGTGCCCCCTTGGTGATTTATATATGCCACCGTTGTGGCATTGTCTGACTGTATCCTGACCGCAGACCCTTCCAGTCTGGCCGTCCAAGCTCTTAGGGCCAATCGGACTGACCGCATCTCCAATAGGTTGATGGGTAGAATACGTTCTGTGGTTGACCAACTCCCCTGTTGGGACAAGTTTCCCAGGACTGCTCCCCAACCTGCCCGGCTGGCGTCTGTCGTGACTATTTGCCAAGACCCTGGGTTGAAGGATTTCCCCTTCTGCAGGTTCCCGGTATCCAACCACCACACAAAGCTCCCCCGGACTACCGGGGAGAGTTTCATGGGCAGATCCAAGGCCTGAACCTGCTTGTTCCATCTTGACAGGATTGCCCATTGTAATCTCCTTGAGTGAATTTGAGCGTAGGGTACTGCCTCGAAGGTCGCCACCATCTTCCCTAGCAGCTGCATACAGAGCCGAATGGTTGGTCTTCTTTTTCTCAGTACCGATAGTATCAACTCCCTTAGGGCGTGAATCTTTGCCTGTGGCAAAAAGATCTTTTGTCGGCTTGTGTCGATACACATACCTAGATACTCTAGGATCCTGGTTGGTACCAGGGCAGATTTGTTTCTGTTTATAATCCAACCGAAGGCCTCTAGATACCGAAGGGTGGTCTGAACTGTCCGCCTTAGAATGGAGGCCGACTGATCTATCAAGAGGAGGTCGTCCAGGTATGCCAAAATTAAAATTCCCTGGGTTCTCAGATTTGCCAGCAATGGTGCCAAGATTTTTGTGAACACCCTGGGGGCCGTGGCCAACCCGAAGGGGAGGGCCACGAACTGAAAGTGGTGCTGACCTATCGCGAACCGCAGGAATCTGTGGTGACCGGGGAAAATAGGGATGTGAAGGTACGCGTCTTTACATCTATAGACGCTAGGAAGTCTCCTCCATGGAGAGCAGCGGCAACTGAACGGATGGATTCCATCCGAAAGGTTTGGACAGAAAGGTATTTGTTTAGGCCCTTCAAGTCCAGGATGGGCCTTACATCGCCGTTTGGTTTCAGGATGATAAAGAGATTTGAATAAAATCCTAACCCCCTTTCCTAAACTGGCACCCGCACGATCACCCCCTGAGCCAAGAGGTGATCTAATGATGCCAATAGTGCCGCTGCTTTCCTTGGGTCGCTTGGTACGTTTGACCTTTGGAACTGAGGGAAGTGCTGAAACTCCAGCCGATACCCTAAAGTGACTGTGGAACAAACCCATCTGTCGGAGACCCTTGTTTCCCAGACACTTGAAAAAAAACGGAGCCTTCCCCCCACCCGAGAGGATGGGGGCGCCCCTTTACAAGGACGCCTTTGGGGCGGCTTTACCTGGCTTACGGGTCCAAGGTCTTTTGTTCCCTGGAAACTGACCTTGTGCCTTGTTATCATTGGTAGGCCGGCCCCCCGGCCGTCGATGCTGCCTAGGGTTGGAAGACCCGGGCACAGGAACCGCAGGGCGCCTAAATGTGGGCCCTCTGAACTTCTTTTTTTACCGGCAAAAGAGGGCTCTTTCCGATGGAGATCTTTTGAATATAGGTATCCAAATCCTCTCCAAATAGTCTTTCCCCATGGAAGGGGAAACCTGTCAGGAGCCTCTTGCAGGGGGTCTCAGCCGACCAGTTCTTCAGCCATAGCAGACTACGCATATGCACTAAAAACATTGAGAGTCGAGAGGCCTGTTGAACAGAGTCCTTAATAGCGTCAACCGCAAAACAAAGAGCTCTTGGCAAATCCGCCAACTCCCGTGCCTGTTGAGCTGGAATGTCCTTTAGGACCTGCTTGGCCTGGTCTTTTAAAGCCTGGCATACCCCAATGGCGGCAATAGCCGGCTGGACAACAGCCCCTGTGGTGGCAAAGGCTGATTTTAACAGCGTCTCTAACCGTTTATCGACTGGGTCCTTGAACATCTGGACGTTGTCGACAGGGCAGGTTAGTGTCTTATTGACACATGATATAGCGGCATCTACCACGGGAACTGACCATTTCTTAGTACATTTTTTTACTCCATGGAGTACAGTACTGAGAACCTTCTAGGGGGAATGAAGATTCTGTCCGGCCTAGCCCACTCTTTAAACATTACATCTTCCAGGAGGGGGTGGATCGGAAAACAGGAATTAGTCTGCGGTGCCTTCAAAGACCCCAAAGAGCATACTGTACCCACCGGAGGCTCAGGTATGGGTACCTTAAAAGCGGACTGGACCATCTCAGTTAAAGAATGGACCCATAGTTTCTCTGCCTGGGAAGAAGGGCTCCTCGATGGTAGACTCCTCAGACTCCTCGTTCTCCAGGTCCTCCCTCTGGTTTCCTAGGAACTTCATCTCATCCAAAGAGAGATCTAACCCTGGGGATTGTAATGCATAAGAAAGAGATCGTGTGCGTTTCTTTCCTGGTGAGGAGGCAACAATTAACGCTGTTAATCTGTCTTCCAACCCCCCCCCCCCCCCCAAGGTGGAAGCCAGCACCTCTTCAGTCACATAGACCGGGGCTGGTAGACTAGGGCCAGCCTCAGTACCACCCAGCTCAGATGGCCCGCGCTGGAGCCCCAACTCTGGTCTTTCAGGGGAGGGCGGCGTAGCTGAGGCCTGGCCCAAATCCTCAGAGCCCGACGGGGATCCCCTAGGCTTCTTTGTAGCCCTTGTCCCCTTGGCAGAGCCTGATCCCTTGGGAGCCATGTATACAATCCTGAGGTATCCCAAACACCGGGAAATAATCAGGGGTAAGACTCCAATGAGGGCTCTGGGATTTTAGGTAGGTGCCCCCTTTTTTTTTATAGGCAAAATACCCCCAAGCTGAACCTAGTGTTGAGTCTGTTACATAGGGAGAGAGGCTAAAACAGAGCTTCCTGCAAACGCAGTGTGTTCAGATTTGGGTGCACGCTCGAGTGTCCTGGATCCTCCCTGAAAGTAAGTCAGCCAGTGCTCTGTGTCTCACTCTGTATACTGACCTTCTGGCTTTTAACTACTCCAGGTGCTCGCACGTTGCTCCGCCCCCCGCCACTCGCCGCGTCACGCTGCGTCTCGCTGACTATTTCCGGGCAAGCGCGTGTATGCGCGCTTCAGGGGGAGACAGGATGTCGCCGAGCAGAGGAAAGCCACTGCGGGGAGACCCAGGAACGCTCAGGTCAACCAAAATATGGTAACAAGACCAAAAAAGCTTTTAATACTGCTTAGCCAGGGTGCACCACATAGCCAAACAGACACTAGGCCGCCAAGGGTTTAGTATGGGTGAGGGACCATCCTGTCTCAGCAGACATAGTGGTGTGTTGCCAGTGCATAGCAGCACAATATAGGCCAGCACTACGACCCCCTTTTTAAGAGAAACTGCCAACAGACCACGTCCTGCAGTCCTCCACTTACCTGTCCACGCTGCAGGGTGTTGCTAAAAGCAAGAGGCCCAGCCTTCACCCCTCACCGTGGGCATTGTCACCGATCTTCAGGGACTGGGGTCCATAGCAGGTCACCTCTCCCCTGGACCTATACAGCATTCTGGCAAACAGACAACATTTGGTCTTTGGAATCGACCAATGCTCTGGAACCCAGGATCCAGCTCTCTAAAGAGAAGCATTATAGGCAAAACCCTGTTCTTCCATCCAGGGCCCGGGTACCGTCCACTTTGGCTCTGCGGCACCTTGGACGGATCCGGTAGACAGCTTAGCTTGGCCACAACAGACCGGGCCTTAACCGTGACCTATCACCTAGACACTGGCGAAAAAACTGAGGTACTCCCGATAGGGGAGGGGGTTATATAGGGAGGGACTTCCTGTCTGAAGAGTGCCAGTGTCCATCACCTGAAGGTAGGCCATATAACCCACATAGTATTTACTATGCAGCTCTGTGTCCCGTGATGTACGATAAAGAAAAAATAATGACAGCGACAATTCTGCAACTGAGCAAATTTCAGTGATTTTGATTTGATTACATTATTGAATAATTTTTATTATAATTACATTATCATTTGTTATAATTATTGATAGTTATTTATTATATTAAAATTTATGATTTTGTTTTTCAAACTTTATCATACCCGGGATGTCTTGTTTGGACAAGTTAAGCAAGTTATTCCTAAGAATTGCAGGCCTACAGTATAAAACACCAAATTTCCATGCAAAAAATTGTACCGCTTTTGGTATGTAATTCCAGACAGAATCATACCGCCAGGGAGGTTAAGCAGCGCTAAAGATTTAATATATGATAAATCTAATAATACTATGTGCATCGAGGTGAGGGATAATTTGGAAAATCAATGTGACAGTTCATGTAGAGAGCATTAGCAGTTTGGATGTTTGACCATCACCACACCAAGTGAGTCCGCTCCCTTTAGGAGTTGCACTCACCAAATTCCTTTGCATATATGTTAAGCCTTTGCGACCTCTTCCAAAAGGACATCAGCCCGGAAATCAAATATAGATCAGCCAAAAGGATATCAAACTTTCTGGTCCTATGATTCGCCCAGACCAAAATCTTTTCATATAGCTTGGGCAGGAGGAAGGGAAAAAAACCTCATAGTGTAAAACTGTCAGGCGCCGTACACACGGCAGAGAACCTCGACGGGCAGAACACATCGTTCCGCCCGTCGAGGTTCTCTGCCGGCCGTCGAATTCGGTGACCCGCCCGTCGGGAATGGCAACCAGCCATTCTTCCAGGCGGGCCGTCGAGGAAATAGAGAGCGTGCTCTCTATTTAGGCTCGACGGGCTTCCCGACGGGAAGCTCGCTGAGACCGTACACACGGCCGAGGTCCTCGCTGGAATGTGCATTCCAGCGAGGTTCTCGCTGATTTTCAGCGAGAACCTCGGCCGTGTGTACGGCGCCTAAAGCCTTTATTCAGAAGAAAACAACCCCTTCCCTTATGCCAATAGACTTACAAAAAATTAAAAAAAAAAAAAAAGCATCCGTTATAGATATTGCATTGTATATTCAGTTCCTATATTCTCACTGCCTCGTGGAGATATGATCGTTCGTGGTGGTTCCCGGGAGGAGATCGGAGCCAGTGACAGATGTAGCAAGCCGTGATGTCAAGCCTAGATGCGTTTCGTCATTTCGTCTTTGTCAGTAGGTGTGGACCACATGGCACAAACTTGCAACTTTATAGACTACCAGTATTGTACATTAACCCCCTTCTGCATGTTAGTGCTTGATCCTCAGTGGTTTCCCACCACAAAATTATCAAACTCGCACTATGCAAACCTATTGGTAATATCTATCAAGGGTCAAAAATACATTTTCGTTAACTGTGGGAATGATGTCTACCTGAACACGCAAATCAAGGTGTCAATGCATGTTCAAAAGGAAGCCGTTGTCACTGCCATTATTATTTAAACCGCTGGCAACAAAAGTAAACACAACACTAAGTGAAAATGTCCAAATTAGGCCCAATTAGCCATCCTCCCTCCCTGGTGTCATGTGACTCATTCATTTACAAGGTCTCAAGTGTGAATGGGGAGCAGGTGTGTTAAATTTGGTGTTATCACTCTCTCATACTAGTCACTGGAAGTTCAACATTGCACCTCATGGCAAAGAACTCTCTGAGGATCTGAAAAAATAATTGCTGCTCTATATAAAGATGGCCTAGGCTATAAGAAGAATGCCAAGATCCTCAAACTGAGCTGTAGCACCGTGGCCAAGACCATACAGTTTAACAGGACAGGTTCCACTCAGAACAGGTCTCGTCATGGTCGACCAAAGAAGCTGAGTGCACATGCTCATGCTTATATCCAGAGGTTGTCTTTAGGAAATAGACGTATGAGTGCTGCTAGCATTGCTGGGGAGGTTGAAGGGGTGGGGTGGACAGCCTGTCAGTGCTCAGACCATATGCCACACCCTGCATCAAATTGGTCTGCATGGCTGTTGTTCCAAAAAGAAGCCTCTTCTAAATATGATGCACAAGAAATCCTGCAAACAGTTTTCTTAAGACAAGCAGAGTAAGGACCTGGATTACTGGAACCATGTCCTGTGGTCAGATGAGACCAAGAAAAACTTATTTGGTTCAGATGGTGTCAAGCGTGTGTGGCAGCAACCAGGTGAGGAGTACAAAGACAAGTGTGTCTTACCTACAGTCAGAACAGGGATGGACTGGCCATTGGGACTACAGGGAGTTTCCCGGTGGCCAATGGCTCAGTGGGCCAGCTTCAGTGACTGCGGACTGCCGCCCCCCTCCGCTCCTCTGTCTCTCCCTTCCCGCAGCGCTCACCTCCTCTCCCTCCCGCAGCGCTCACCTGGGGGGAGCAAATAAGCAAGGGGAGGACCAGAGGAGCAGGGGGATGACACAAGAGCATGGGGGAGGGGACAGACAGCTGACTCAACAGCTATGGCCTGGGAGTTTCTCTCTTCTGCCTAATCTTGTCCCATAAGGTGGGGGCACCAAACTGATTCTTTCCCCCGGGTGAAAAAATGTGTCTTGCTCTTGCTTCCCTACTGGCACTGCCTATAAGAGTACCAGTACCAGCCATTCTACTCTAATAAAGTAGAACGGCTAGTGGCTAGTGAAGGGGGAGAGGGAGCTTGGGTGAACGGGGGGGGGAGGTTCGGGAGTTGTCAGGCCGCCGTGGGAGAGACCTATCAAAGTGGGTTGGTCTGGATGAAGTCCAGGGCCAAATTTTTGTCCCAGTCCAGCCCTGGTCAAGTATAGTGGTGGGAGTGTCATGGTCTGGGGCTGCATGAGTGTTGCCAGCACTGGGGAGCTACAGTTCATTGAGGGACCATGAATGTCAATGTGTACTGTGTCATACTGAAGCAGAACATGATCCCCTCCTTTCAGAGACTGGCCCGCAGGGCAGTATTCCAACCTGATAACGACTCCAAACACACCTCCAAGATGACCACTGTCTTGCTAAGGAAGCTGAGAGTAAAGGGGATGGACTGGCCAAGCATGTCTCCAATAGGAATGAGCCGGACACCCCCCGGTTCGGTTTGCATCCAGAACATGCGAACAGACCAAAAGTTAATGCGAACTTTCGAACACCGTAAAAGTTTATGGGACTCGAACGTGGGAAAAGTTTGAGTCGAACTCATGTTTGACTCGAACATAAGGCTCATCCCTAGTCTCCGGACTTAAACCCTATTGAGCATCTGTGGATCATCCACGAAGGTGGAAGAGTGCAAGTTCTCTAACATCCACCAGCTCCACGATGTCTTCATGGAGCTGTGGAAGAGAACTCCAGTGGCAGCCTGTGAAGCTCTGGTGAACTCCATGCCCAAGGCAGTGCTAGAAAATATTGGTGGCAACACAAAATATTGACACTTTTCACTTAGGGGTGTATTCACTTTTGTTGCCAGTGGTTTAGACATTAATGGCTGTGTATTGAGTTATTTGGAGGGGACAACAAATTTACACTGTCATATAAGCTGTACACTCACTACTTTACATTGTAGCAAAGTGTAATTTCTTTGATGTTGTCACATGAAAAGATATTATAAAATATTTACAAAAATGTTAGGGGTGTACTCACTTTTGTGAGATACTGTACATACATTTGCAGCCAAAGCATTAAATCAAACCACCTTATTCTAATACAATCTCTATATTGCTCACACAATATACAGTTCCTTCTCTAAGACAGAAGAAAAATTCTTCCACGAGGGGACGCACATGCGCAGAAAAGACCAGGCAGCCATCTTAAAAGCCAGGTATGATACATGCCAAACAATATTGCCGTACCTCTGATGCAGCTGGGAGAACCAGTGGAACCGGTCAGCATGGTGTTTCTTTCTCTATCAGTCTCAGCTTAGATAACCCTTTTGGCAGATGCTTGGCAGCAATAAGTATCCATCTGGCTATTGTTACCCATATGGGGACACTCCCCTCATGGTGCAAAGTAAGAGATTCCAAAGTCAATCTAAACACTTGGGACCTGACTCAGTCATTTGACAGGTATTACTTGAGGGGGCCTTCTCCAACCACCAGGAGAGTGACTCTGTTCCTCAAACCACCACCCACTCTGTGACTGACCAGGTTTGCATCTCTCCATCTTTAGTAATGCAGTCCCCTACACTACTGAGACAGTAATGAAGCCAGGGATTGCTTGCATGAACTTAACCTAACATTTTACAAGAATCCACAATTTTGCATAGCTTCAGTACAACAAAATGTAGCGTTCACCCCCCGGAAGGGCTCCGGTTCTTTTATTTTTATTTTTTGAATGCAGGCCAGTAAAATTATTTCTTTATAATATAGAGCAGTGGTCACTAAACTGTGACCCGTGGGCTGGATGTGGCCCTTTGCTTGCTTTTATCGAGCTGGCCCCGTGTGTACTATCCCCCCCCCCCCCCCCCCTCGCTACATGAAAATCTGAGATAACCTACAGCAGGATGCCACACCAGAAGCCTAAACGAAACTGTTGCTCGGGTAAGGCTGGCTTGCAGTGCACGGAATTAAATAGTGTTTCCTGTTAGAGGCTGGGGTGGAGATATGATAGAGAAGATTACTTAAACTGAAGGTGTGAGAGTGCAGTTCCTAAGCTAATACACAGAGAGGTAAGCAGACAGACAGGGCATGAAACATTACTGCAGATTCATTACAGGTATAATGTCTCCCACTGACACCAAGGATGGGGCATTATTCCTCCCACTGACACCATCTATGGGGCACTAATCCTCCCACTGGCACCAAAGATGGAGTACTATTCCTCCCACTGACACCAACAATTGAGCACTATTCCTCGCACTAATACCAATGATGCGGCATTGTTTCTCCTACTGATCACACATGCTAAGTCATTTTTTCTTTACTACCCCTTTACTACCTATGATATGTAATTGGCTTTCATCTTTCACTGATGAGACAACAATAAACACTAATTGGCTAATGTGATTACACATTGTCCTACACAGAGGAAAAACAGAGCTCCTAATCATTTCTATTACATTTCTAAAAGTGAATCTGTTTTGATCCTTAATTATATCGAATTAAAATGTCTAGTTTTTTCAGTCATGTTTTTTAGATATGTGTGTAAATGTTTAAAAGAAAAAAAACTTGTGTGTATATATTGTAATCATATATTTATATGGGGGTAGCCATACTTGCTTATTACATATTAAAGCCTAACATATTAAACCGTAATAATTACATTCCCTTTTGGTTTGCTAAGTACACCATTAGAAGTATTTTTTTAGATCTGTTTGATGAATACATAATAACCAGTGGATCTAGTTAGGAATTCACAGCTGTCCTGTGTCCTCTGCATACTCGGCCTCATGTACACTGAGGCTCTTCTAAACACTTTTCTTCAGTAGGAGAAATGCAGCTGCAAAAAAGCTCCTAAACCATGTTTTTTCAAGTGTGTTTAGGCCTGTCAAGCACTTGGCTGTTTATTCATTTCATTGGCCAGAATATTAATTTATTCCTGCCATTTAAATGAAAATACACTCAAGCACTAAAAGCGCTTATTGATAACAGACATTCAAATGTGTTTACACATGTTTAGGCACATCAGGGTTTTTATGCTCAAATGCCCCTCTTCTGAATGCACAAGCGATAAGATGTGCCTCTTCACACCTGAAAAAGGCTTAACCTGTGCATGGGTTAACACAGAGGGGAGTTTAGAGGCAGAGGGGAAAAAAGCTCAAACCTTTAGAGCCCTTTCACACTGTCAGTGTTTTCACCGCTCCTAAAGCGCCTCAAAGAAGCTGCTCGCAACACTTTTTTTTACATCCTGCCAGCGCACCGCTCCAGTGTGAAAGCCCTCAGTCTTTCACATTGGAGTGAAAGGAGAGGCATTTACAGGAGCTTTGTAGGTGCTATTGTTAGCGATATAGCGCCTGTAAAGAATGTCAGTGTGAAAGGGATCTTAACCACTTTGGCCCCGGACCATATTGCTGTCCAATGACCAGAGCACTTTTTGTGATTCGGCACTGCGTCGCTTTAACTGACAATTGCGCTGTCGTGCAAGGTGGCTCCCAAACAAAATTGGCGTCCTTTTTTTCCCACAAATAGAGCTTTCTTTTGGTATTTGATCATCTCTACGGTTTTTATTTTTTTGCGCTATAAACAAAAATATAGCGACAATTTTGAAAAAAATGCAATTTTTTTCAGTACTGCGACATTATGGCGGGCACTTCGGACACTTTTGACACATTGTTGGGGCCATTGGCATTTTTATAGCGATCAATGCTATAAAAATGCATTGTATTACTATAAAAATGGCAGTGAAGGGGTTAACACTAGGGGGCAGGGAAGGGGTTAAGGGTGTTCCTGGGTGTTCTAACTGTATGGGGGGGTGGACTCACTAGGGGAAATCAATACATTGTATGAACAGGAGATCAGCGTTTCCCCGCTGACAGGATACGGGAGCTTTGTGTTTACACACAAAGCTCCCTGTCCCTGCTCTGTAACGAACGAGCGCGCGTGCCCGGCGGCGATCGTACCCGCCGGACACGCGCGCAGGACTCAGGGGCCAGCAAAGACGCGCACGTGACCCCTAGCGGCCGCTAAAGGGAGGGCGTAAAGCTACGTACTCTCGCCCAGCAGTGCCACCGTCCCGCAGTAATATGACGGCGGGCGGTCGGCAACTGGTTAAAAGCAGATTTTTAGCTCAAGCGTGGATGAAGCCAAAAGTGGAACTTTACCCGTAACAGTTTGATAAGAATAATGTTCAACAAAAGAACATACGTTCTACATTAAAGTGGATGTCACAATGTAGAGTATAAGATTTTCTATCATCTGTGCCCAGTCTTGCCACACAGAGTTAATCCAGATCTGAGAAATCCTCTGTTATGTTCAGTGAAAATGAACAGCCTTCCAGATAAAACCCTGCCTAAATAAAAAAAAGTCTGTTTTCTCTCTTCTTGCTTTGATTGAGAAGTTATTTACATATCTAGCTAGGACATGTTTATCATATGTTATGTTTTGTTTATCATAACATGAGGTGATATAACATCATAACACATCCTAGTAATATACAATGAACTTTGGATCACCTCTTGTTATGATAAACATGTCCAAGCTAGATACAGTATGTAAATAACTTGTTACTGAAAGCAATAACAGAGAAACAGACTTTATAATTTGGCAGGTTTTTATCTGGAATTCTGTTAATTTGCACTGAACGTTAAAAGAGGATTACTCAGCGCTGGATTAACTATGTGTGCAAGACTGGGCACAGATGATAGGAAATCTTATACTCTACATTGTGACATAAAAAAAAAAAAAATCTTGGGTTTACATCCACTTTAATATTTAAGTTACAAAAATGCACTTTAGTATAGTGAATCTCTGCTGGCATCCTCTGTCTGAATAGCAGGAGCTTCACCAATGAAGTACAGCCTCATCATATGAAGGGTGTGGAGGTGATCAGGGACACTGACTGGTGACAGTACGGAAAAAAAAAACATAATACATTTTTTTTTTCCTGATCGCTGCCATTACAGTATAAAAAAAATAATGAAACAAAAATTCCAGTATATATCACATAACCAATCAATATACATTTATTGGTATTTTTGTGACCAAAAATATGTAGAATATGTAGAAGAATACATATTGGTCTAAATTTATGAAGGATTTTTATTTTTTAGTATTTTTTTATTGGATATGTTTTATAGCCAAAAATAAAAAAATATATATTTTTTTCAAATTGTTTGTATTTTTTTGTTTTTTAGCGTAAAAAATAAAAATGCAGTGGTGATCAAATACCACCAAAAGAAAGCTCTATTTTTGGGGAAAAAAGGACATACATTTTATTTGGGTACAGAGTTGCTTGACCGCACAATTGTCAGTTAAAGTAACCCAGTGCCGTATCGCAAAAAATGGCCTAAAATCTTTCGGAGGTCAAGTGGTTAAATAAAAAGAATGCACAATACCTGAATCCATCTTCATGTAGAACACCTGTGATTTACTTTTTGTCGAAAAAAAAGACAAAGATAGTAATACTCCACCGGGTAGACCCATTGCAAATGGGGTGTATTCTCTATCATCACATATAGGGCAATACTTAGATATCTTTTTTGAAGCTTTTAGTAACAGCCACTCGTGTCCTTTAGGCATTTATTACAGTGTTCCTTGCATGAGCTCATGCTATCTAGTGACAGTGGGCGAGAATTCGCTGTACACCATTATCACTCACTCAGATACCATGGAATCGATAAAATGGGCAATGCATTGTTCAGATCTCATAAGTAAACATAAAAAATGTTTATTAGAATGTTTAGAGTTTGGTCTCAAACACAATTACTTTTCGTACATATATCATAATGGCTATACAGTGGAACCTCGGATTATGAGCATAATCCGTTCCAGGAGAATGCTTGTAATCCAAAGTACTCGCATATCAAAGCGAGTTTGCCCAATAAAGTCAATGGAAAAGAAAATATTTTGTTCCGCATTGTGGCCATAGGTGGGGGGCACCGGAGAGCCTCGTAAACACATGGAAAGGCCTGTGGACAGCTCGGCTGACATTGGCAAACCTCAGAAAGGCTCGGGAACGGAGCCATTCGGCTCTGCTCGGCTCTGGTGCCCCCCACCTCAGGCCAAAAGTAATGCACACTGCTTTGGCTCGTTTTGCAAGACAACACTCACAAACCGAGTCAGGATTTAAAAAAATACAGTGCTCGTATTGCGAAACGCTCATTAACCGCGTTACTCACAATCCGAGGTTTCACTGTATAGCTGTAGACAGCTGTCATTATAAACCGTGGCTTTTTAACATGCCAAAGGGACATTTTGTCCAATTGGGTAGAAACTGTACAATGGTAAATCATTTTTTACAACAATCAGAAATAAAAAATAAAAAAAGGTTTATATAAAAAGGCCATAAGAAGGAAATTATTAGGAAGGAGATTGAAGAAGTGAGGATGAATATAGAAAGAGGGGGTCTGATTGCAGAGAAAGAATTGGTATATCTGGTGTCCCAAAAAAAAGGGGGAGGAATTCAGAATAATTTGGGATTTTAATGTTCAGAGTAAATAGATTGAAAAGACTTTCAGGAAATATTGGAATATACTATTGTAGGATAGAGTTTTGAGGAACGTGTTACCTCCTCACCCCAAGTTTGTGTATAAAGGCCCCAAATCTTCTAAATAGACTGGTTCCTAATGTACTTGAACCACCAGTTATAAAAAATAGCGAAGTGGTTCCCTTTCTGTCAGGATTCTATTCATGTGGAAAGTGTTTAGCCTGCAGAAGATCTAAGGTTAAAACAATAACAGAGTTTAGGGCAACAGCTACAGCTACAGGGAGAGTGCATAGGATTAAAGATTTCATTACCTGTACTTCTAAAGGAGTAGTATATATGCTTGAATGCCCTTGATGTATTCAGTATGTGGGACGGACATCTAGACCTTTACAGGTGAAGATATGTGAACACATGAATAATATTAAATAGGGGAAAAAGGAACAGTGGGGCAGATTCACAGAGAAATGGATTATCGTAGCGTATCAGAAATACACTACGCCGCCGTATTTTACCTTGCTCTACGTGGAATTCAGGTAGATTTTCTACGGTAAACGACGGCGGCGTAGTGTATTTCTCCCGTCGCAATCCATCTGCGCGAGTAGGGGGCGTGAAACATTTAAATTAGGCGCGTTCCCGCGGCGATCGATCTGCGCATGCTCCGTTCGCAAATTTCCCGCCGTGCATTGCGCGAAATCACGTCGTGACGTCATTCGTTGTTTATGTAGCGTACTTTACGGGCGATCCACGTCCCGACGAGTTACGTAAACAAAAAAAAAAATTAAATAAATTCGAAGCGGGAACGACGGCCATACTTAACATGGGCTACGTAAAGTTAGAGCAGCAAAAAGCTGCTCTAACATTACGTATAAAAAAATAGACGAAAACGATTGCGACGCTCGCTCGTTTGTTCGTGAATCCCCGTAAAAACACATTTGCATATCCTGACGCATTAAAACGACGCAAACTCCTCCCAGCGGACGCAAATAGATGGCAGCGTAGATCCGAAGGCTTACGAAGACGTAAGCCTCTCGGATCGAAGCCCGAAGCCGCCGTATCATGGTTTGAGAATTCAAACTAGTGATACGCCGCGGGAAATTTGAAATTACTCCTGTCTAACCCCAGTTAGACAGGCGTAATTGTTTTGTGAATCTGCCCCAGTGTATCTAAGCACTTTAGAGAGATCCATAATATGGATCCGAACGCTCTTATATATTGAGGAGTGGAAAAGGCAAATAATCTTTGGAGGGGAGGTAATTATGTTAGATATTGTGAATCAAGTCAACGTGAATCCCACTGGATTTATGAGACTAATGTGTTGGCCTCTATGGGTTTGAACGACGACTTTGATCTTAACTGCTTCATAAGTAATAGTTAATATTGTCCCCCTGGATTATTTTCCATATATAAAAGGGATTTTTTTTAAATAATAAAATAATTTTCTTATATTTTTTAATTTGTATAAATATGCTTTATAAATAATATGCTATATCTATTTTTACATATTATATCTTTTGTAACATTTTTTAAATTTATAAGAATAAATTGTCTTGAGGTGTATGTGGCACCTATAGCCTTTTCATTTGTCAGTTTATAGTTAAAGGATCACTAAAGGAAAAAAAAATGTAAGCTAAATAGCTTTGTTTACCTTAATGCAGTGCTGTTTTCATGTTCTCATTGTTCGTTTTTGCTTTGATGTAGCTGTAATACTTCTCTGATCTCCACACTTCCTGCTTGTCTGGCTCCTTATGAAAAAACTCATGGCATTTTTTTACTGTGGTCTAAGCTGTGTGTCTAAAACTCCTCAGAACCAATCAGATTCATTTTAAAAACAAAACACTGCCCTGGATTTGTTTGTTTTTGTTCTGTGTGTCTTCTCTACTTGAAACCATTGTAAAAATGAAAGTGAAACTAGAGGCACATTATATGATTGATTTTTATCTATTTTTAATAATTTTTAAAAGGAATCAGTTAACTTTTATGTCTCTATACCCTGTAAACAGTCATTTCAGCATATTTTTTTTTTACTTTAGTGACCCTTTAATAGGCAAGTGCTTTGTAGATATGTTTGTAAGACTGTGATGTGCACACAGCATCCAGAATGTCAGTTTTTTAATACATAGCATCATTATTGAATGTATTCATCCGGTATTTTATTTATGTGTTCATCTATTCATCTAGAGTGGTGTCCCCAGTTGTACGAGAGTTTCTTGCTGTCTTTAACATACAGAGGTAAATTTGTATATTTGGCACTCAATTTATTTGGTAGCATATAGCAGTGTCCCTGGTGGCTGGGGATGTAGTTCTTTCCACTTGCGTGGCCAAAAGGATGTTGATGTTAATGTTGAGACATTGTGACATTGAGTGCTATTTAAGGCCTCAGGTTAGTCGGCTCCCCGCTTACTGAAGAAGCCCAATCGGAGGGTGCAATGTGTCTAGGTGGAAAGAGCCGAGCATGTGATGTCACGCCGCCCCAAATTAGTGTGGAGTGATGTGAGCGGGTTGAGAACGCGCTATTACAAAGCGCATTGTGTTTTTATTTCTGTAAGTGTCCTGCATTGGCTGGTGGATTTTAATATTTTTTTTTAGAAATAGAGAGCACTATGTTTTCTGCCATTCATGAGAACACTTGGAATTGGAAGGTCTATCGATCTCGTATCTGTATCTGAGAAAAGGTGTGTGGAGTTTGCTCTGTGATTACAGGCATTTGGATAATACAGATGAGCCTATTTTTTTATGTATTTAAAGTTTTTCACCCGCTTGATAGAGGTGCACAAGTCACTGGAAGAAGTGAAGATAGATGGTCACTGATTGTACTAGGAGCTGGGCTGTTCACATATATTTTTATTTTATTTTTTATATTTCATTTTTTGTTATTTACACAGTCCTGGATAGTGTTTAGAAACACTATTAAAAAATATTCATACCCCTTGAAAGTTTCCACATTTTGTCATGTTAAAACCAAAAACATAAATGTATTTTATTCGGATTTTATGTGATAGACGAACACAAAGTGGCACATAATTGTGAAGTGGAAGAAAAATGAAATACAGGGCAATCTTAGAATAAAACCTTTAAGGCCCCTTTCAGACGTACGGACCGTATGTCCGCTTTTTCATCCATCCGTTTGCGGATGAAAAAGGGACATACATTGATCCCTATGTGAATACGGGTGTCAGCGGATGAACACCCGTAATCACCCGCCTCCGCAAAGATCCGATTTTGCAGACGGAAGGAAACCCTGTTTTTTCTTTCATCTGCAGAGCGGATCGGATGAACACGGACACACGGTCTGTGTTCATCCGGTCCCCCCATAGGGGAGAGCGGAGAAAAGACAGGGCGGTCCTTGGGCTGAATGGGCTGAAATTGCACTGCACCCAGATCGCATGTGAATTGCACAGGAGCGTGCAACGCATTCCTGTGCGATTTATAGTGTGAACTGGCCCTTAATGTTGGAATCACAAAATCCCTAAAGCCCTGTACACACGATCGGTCCATCCGATGAGAATGGTCCGACGGACCGTTTTCATCGGTTCACCGATGAAGCTGACTGATGGACTGATGTGCCTACACACCATCGGTTCATGAACTGATCGTGTCAGAATGCGGTGACGTAAAACACAACGTCGTGATGAAAAAAACGAAGTTGAATGCTTCCAAGCATGGGTCGGCTTGATTATGAGCATGCGTGGATTTTTAACCGATGCTCATGCGTACTAACGATCGGTTTTGACCTATCGGTTAGCCGTCCATCGGTTCAATTTTAAAGCAAGCCATCTGTTTTTGGACCAAAGGATAACGGACCGATAGGGCCTACACACGATCGGTTTGGACCGGTGAAAACGAACTTCAGTCCATTTTCATCGGTTTGAACCGATCATGTGTATGCGGCTTTAGAGGACACACAAAGTCCGATAGAGATGTACGCCATAGGTATTTGAGTTAATTTGCTAAGATGTTGCTGGACTTATTTCAGTTATGTCTGTTTTTTAATCTTGTAATAGTTTTCTTCTTAACCACTTAAGCCTCGGACCATTCGGCTAGCCAAAGATCAGAGCACTTTTTCGGCACTGCGTCGCTTTAACTGACAATTGCGCGGCCGTGCGACGTGGCTTCCAAAACAAAATTGACGTCCTTTTTTTCCACAAATAGAGATTTCTTTTGGTGGTATTTGATCACCTCTGCAGTTTTTATTTTTTGCGCTATATACAAAAATAGAGCAACAATGTTGAAAAAAAAGCAATATTTTGTACTTTTTGCTCTAATAAATATGCCCTTTTTTTTTAAAAAAAAAGCAATTTTTTTCTCAGTTTAGGCCGATATGTATTCTTCTATATATTTTCTTTAAAAATCACAATAAGCGTATATTGATTGGTTTGCGCAAAAGTTATAGCGTCTACAAAAAAGAGGAACGTTTTATGGCATTTATATTATCATTTTTTTTTTACTAGTAATGGCAGGATCTTATTGTGACTGTGACTTTATGGCGAATCCATCAGACACCTTTGACACATTTTTGGGACCTTTGTAATTTTTACAGCGATCAGTGCTATAAAAATGCACTGATTACTGTGAAAATTACACTGGCAGTGAAGGGGTTAACCACTAGGTGATGCTAAAGGGGTTAAGTGTGTCCTAGGGAGTGATTCTAACTGTTAGGGGGCGGAGCTACCATTAACACATCACTGATCACTGTTCTCGATCACAGGGAACAGTAGTTTAACGACATGTCACAAGGCAGAACAGGGAAATGCCTTGTTTACAAAGGCATCCCCCTGTTCTGCCTTTGCCAACCGCAATCAAGGGCTGCCCGGGAACTTCGAATTCCTGGGACCCGCAAGCGCACTCATGAGGCACGCGGCGGGCACCAAATTTAAAGGGTACTCCCATTTTCCTGCCCGTGCCATTGTGTTGACATAAATGAGCATGCAGCAGTCGCTATGTGGTTAAAATGCTCAAAATAAACACCTCTAATTTGTGCTATTATTATTTTGTTTAAAATGGACTTTAAGACAGTGAATGCTATGAATTGCTATTTTATCCTAGTATAAAGCGTTGTCATCTCTACCAGGTAAGGTTGTTTTTTTTTATGCTCACCTCAATGAAACTCACAGTTGTTTACATCCTCAAGCAATATTATCTTAATGAGTTGCAACTCAGACAATAACCTTTGCGAGTTGATTAAACTCAGACTACCAAAAAAACTGTAAAATAATGTATGCGCAATAAATTCAGCTAATCTGTGGAATATATCCTTAATGAAATAGAATAAAAACCTTTGATAGTTGAAATGAGCAGATAATTTAAAAGAAATACAGCATACATTATGCTTTATACAATTGACCCTTATATCAGCAGCCCACTTTAAGTTTTCGGTACCTTGTATTTTTCTTTTAAGATTTTAGCCTTTTGTAACATTTTCATTTTATCTAAACTTCCAAATGGCTTAAATACATATTCATAGTCTTAGCGGGAAGCATTTTGCTTTTAGGAACTTTTAGTATATTGTTATTGTAAAAACACACTAAAGAAAAAACACGATTTTCATCCAAATATATAATTTTCTCTTAATTTTCAAGTATACAGATTCATGCTGAAGAACACATAGGGCCAGATTCAGGTAGATGAGAGTATCTTTCCTCTGGAGTAACGCTTCTCATTTACGTTACTCTGAAGACCCTTTCAGCGCAAGTCCTGTAATTCACATAGCAGTTGCGCGTAAACTTGCGCCAGAGTAACGATAATGCGCTGGCGTAACCCGACGCAAGTGGAAGTGGGTGTGATCATATGTAAATGATGGGCGGAGCCCAGCGCAGAGGCTTACGTTCAGCGCATCATCCACGGAGCATGCGCAGTGAGTGCGGCTCCACTCGCCCCCCTTGTGCGCATGCTCACAACTTCCGTCGGCACCACTTCCTGGGAAACGTCAGCGCAATGCGTTCCGCTGGGCGCTTAAAAGCGCTGGCGGAAACGCCATTCCGGCGCAAAAGTAGTTCCGCTTCCCCCCACCCCAGGGAAGATACTTTTGTGCTGTGATGGCTGCTCCCGCTACCCCCAGAGAGAGGAGGAACCTGAATTTTAATGCCCAGGAGGTCTCAGTGATCATTTCGGCAATGGAGAGGGATAATGAATTTCTCCATGGCAAAAAAAGCCGGAAGACCAGCCGGGAGAGGAAGCAGGGCATCCTGGAGTCGATTGCTGCCAGGGTCAATGTCCTGGGCTACTCCACCCGGACTGCTGGGGACATACAAAAAAAAATTAATGACCTGCGGCGCAAGGTGAGGGACAAGGTGGCCTCCATCAGGAGGTATGAGAGGGGCACAGGTGGTGGTCCCCCATGTCCTGTCACCCTAACCGCAGAGGAGGAGGTGGTTGCTCGCTGCCTGGAGAGGGAGCAGGTGGAGGGGGTCGCAGGCTATGACTCCGTGGAGGAAGGCACAAGGACAGGTAAGTGTTTTATAATCCCCTATTTGTTGTTTTGCTTTTGGGGGGGGGGGGGGGGTACATGTGCCAAGTGTGTGGGACCACCAACATGTGTCTGCTTTGTGTCATCCACAGATGACGGAGCTGGGCCATCATCTGTCAGCGTGCATTCCACCCCATCCCCCCCACGCCATCGTGTGCCTGAGCCACTGGGTGGTGAAGAGGTTGTGGAGGAGGAGAGTGGCCACACCACACCTGCCGAGGTGGTTGTGGAGGATCCTGCTGTGGCAGAGCAGGACTTTTCATTAGTGTTGTCTGTCTCCTCCCCTTCTCCTGGGCCGTCTGTCGTCCCCTCCCCCATCCTTGGAAGCCCCTCAAGGGCGACTCCTTCCACCCGAGGACATCCATCTTCTGGCCCCAGGAAGGCGACCCAGAAGACCAGGGGGGTGTCTGATGGTATACAGGACCAGTTGGCGAGGGATCACGCCAGGCAGACGGAACAGATGGGGGCCATAGCGGTGCACTTGGAGAAAGTGGCTGACAGCCTGGGCTCCGTTGCCAACCTCAGCAACGCAGTGCAGGATGTCAGCTGCAACTGCGCTGCAGTGGTCACCACTTTGGGGGAGGTGCAGGGGGATATCCAGCACCTTACTGCAGCCGTCCAGGCCAACAGTGCTGCCATCCGGGACCAGGGGAGGCTGAGTCGGCGGGCCCAGCATTATCAGGTCACCCGTCAGCTCCGGATGCAGGCCCAGACCAACTCCTACCTTGGACGGATAGCCAGGGCCTTGGAGGGCACGCAGGCCACACCTGCCAGGAGTGGCCCACCTGGGGATCAGCCACCTCCAGATGCCCCCCCACCCCCACCCACTCCATCCAGGCAGCTGCGGAGCCAGAGAGGGGCCCCCAGAAGAAGCCCCCGGCATCCCCGATGAGGCCTTTTTTTTTTGTTTGTTTTATATTTTTGATTTGGACATACTCAGGTCATGAGTTTATGTTTTCTTTTGCTCAGGTTATGAGATTTTGTTTATTTTATTTATCATGATATGATATTATTAATTTATTTTTGTACTGCACACGGTCAGGAGTGCAGGGGACAGTGTGAATGGTGTGTGAATGTGAGAGGGTGGCACTCCTGAAAGTAAGGGGTGTCACCCTCGGCCGTGGTGGTGAAGTTAACCCCACGGCTGTATGAATGACGTGTGAAAGGTGTGTGAATGGACAGTGACATCATTGGGGCCTTGACGCTGGCGTTACTGCTCCCAACTCCTACATGCTGGACTTGGGCTAATCCAATGCGATGTGCATGTGGTGTGTGTGATCCAGTGGTGTACACGCGTGCACTGTCTGTGTGATTAATGTTTTGGGTTAGTGTCCAAAGATGCCTACGGCGAGGACCCTCCTGACTGCTCTTCCATCAGCAGACTGGTTCTCCTCTGGCAGGTGGGGACTGTGTGGGTCGGGGGTCAGGTCATCACGTATGTCAATATGCAGGCCTTTTTTCAAGCAAAGTTATGTAGTATACAACATGCAGCGATGATCTGACACACGAAGGTAGGGGAATACAATAGGGTCCCCCCAGACTTATCCAGGCATCGGAAACGGGACTTCAAGAGCCCAAATGTTTGCTCCACCACTGCACGGGTTTTGATGTGTGCTTCATTGTATTTTCTCTCTCCTCTGGTTTGGGGGTTCCGGAAAGGAGTCATTAGATGGGGTCCCAGTGCATATGCAGAGTCACCTGTAAGGTAAAAGACAGGAGAATGTTAGTCATGCATGTGCGATTTCTGTTGTGCATCACGGGAGGGGATAGTCATGCCTGACTCCCATGTCACTCACCAACCAGCCAGCTGTCCCCATACATGTTCTGGTTAAATTCTGCTGGGGCTCTGATTGTATATGTAGCTGTCATGGCTGGACCCGGGGTGTTTGGCACGGACGTGCCATATGAGGCGTTGGGCATCGGCTATCACCTGTACGTTGATGGAATGCCAATGCTTCCGATTGCGGTATATGTGCTCTGTGGCACTGGGGGGCTGTAGGGCCACATGTGTGCAATCAATGGCCCCCACAGTGCGTGGGAATCTGGCAATGTTGTAGAAATCTGTCATTGCCTTCTGCCGCAGCTCCTCAGTGGTGGGTCTGATGAACTG
Organism: Rana kukunoris; assembly: GCA_029574335.1. NCBI lineage: Eukaryota > Metazoa > Chordata > Amphibia > Anura > Ranidae > Rana > Rana kukunoris. The sequence continues at coordinate 591,718,171 of CM056049.1, forward strand.
GTTGGACATGCGTCTGAGGATTGCAGGGACAACCTGGTGCACACATCTGCTCATGGAGGACTGTGACATCCCAGCCACCATTCCACTTGTACGCTGGAATGATCCACTTGCAAGGAAATGGAGTGTTGCCAGTACCTTCACCAGTGGCTGCACTGCTTGTGAGCGGTATGTCTTGCTGGTGATGTCATCCTGCAGGGTTGTGGTTAGTTCAAGTATTGTATCAGGGCTGAATCTGAAGAGGCGATACACCTCCTCCTCCCCCATGCCAAAGAGGTTCATACGAGTGCGGTATATCCTCTCACGTGGCCGCCTTCTTGGTTCCGGGGGACCCATCAGTAGTTCTAGGACCACAATTGCCCCTGGCATGTTGGCACACAGAGGTGTTGTCCTTGCAAGTGGGGGTGCTCAGCTAGCTCCTATCGTCGGTAACGCTGCTGTAGCTGCTCTCCTGCTGACCTGTGACCGTCTGGAGTAAAGATAAAGCAGCCTTTTGTAGAAATAACTTTGCGCCGGACGGACCAGATACGCGCGGCGCATGTAGCCAGCGTATGGTGCTAATCCGTTCGTGAATTGGGAAATCTCCCTCATTTGCATATTTGCAGGGGAAATCAATGGGCGCGACTGATGCGCCCAGCGAAAATAAGCGCTGACGATACTCTGGCGTCGGAACGTTCCGCCGGTCGCAAATGACCCGTTATTGGGCGCATCTAGTTTGGTGGGTACGGGCACATAGAAACGACGGCGCATCATCACAGTTACGCGGCGCATATCCAAATACTCCAGCGCAAGTGTTCGTGAATCTGGCCCATATAATTTATCTGGTAAGTAACATAAAAAGCCGACTCTAAGTAAACTCTGAAAACTGTCTACCTATGTGGCACCAAGCCATTACGAATTAATTATCTTTAAGCTATTTGCTGCTTGTTCCTGACTTACTTTTAAGTTTATTTTTAAATGTTTTCACATTTAAAGATACATCGTAGTCAAAACCATAAATTAAGTACATGCATCAGAAAACTAAACTGACCACCATCTTTTACAGATGTATCCAGGTGAAAGAATCTCAACCATTTTCACCCTACTTTGCCAATTTGGCAGTTAGGGGGAGGCCACTGACACCTGCTTTGCTAATATCAATAAGACGGACTAATTTGTACAGTTTAAGTTCATACATTATCTACACTATACAACCGAATACACCATATGGGCCTCATTGCACATGCCCAGCATGTTTGACGTGGAGACTCTTCAGCAACTTTATATCACATCTTCTGGTCCGGTCCTTGAACTGCAGTCGTCTATGATTCAGTCTATACTGCTCTAGAAACTAATTTGCAATTCTCCAATTCCAGAAGTATGTGGTTTGGGTTTCTTAAATTACTTTGTCCCTCTGACACATAAGCGTATCATATTTTGTTTGATAGTTTTCAGGCCAGAAAGGCTATGCTACTCAGTTAGAAGAACCCCAGCCCTCCCTCTCTAATACAAGTTTTCTATCTGCAGTGGTGTATCCAGGTTATGGCATATATGGCAAGTGCCATGGGCACCATATGAAGGGGGTACTCGGGAGCGGCTCTTCTTCCCAGGGCCGAATTTTAGATTCTACCCACAATTGCCAGGCGCTACATTGCCTTGCAGTCTCAGACAGCTGAATTATAGGACCAAGACAGTGAATCGGCCCGCCGCAGCGGCTGCTACATACATTGTTTTGCAGAGAGCTTAGCCTCTGTACTAGTGCGCTGAGGCTGAATGCGCTTCTTCACCTTGACGACCCGGGCGTCATTACGTCACCCAGAGGCAGGCCAGAGAGGCTAGTTGGAAAGGAGTGTGGGCTGCAAGCAAGGAGGAGGAAGCGCCGTACAAGTACAAGAACAAGTAAGCTCTGCCTCTACATGGGGCTGGGGAAGTCAGGCAGATAAGTGCAGCTCAATGTACTGGCTCTGGCTGAAGTGGATTAACTGTTTGGGAGGAAAAACTTGTGGGGGGGGGCTGTTAGTGACTCCTAGTCCTATCAGTACCAGTGCCACGTATCGGTGCAGCTGGTCAGCGCCAGTGTCACCTATTAGTGCCTATCAGTGCAGATAATCAGGGCCACCTATCAGTGTTAATGCTCCCTTATCAGTGCCCATAAATGCTGCAAATCAGTACCCATCAGTGCCCAATAGTGCAGCTCATCAGTGCCAATCCATAATTTGTTAATTGAAAGATTAAAGAGCTTGACTTGTAGTTTTGTTAGCTGTTTTTTTTTTTGTTAGGGTTCTGTGAAAGATGGTTTTCAAATGTTTTGACAGGGGCGCAGTTTTAGTGCTTGCCATAGGCGCCATTTTCATTAGATACACCTCTGTCCATCTGATCAATGTGGATTTCTCTAAATTCTAAATTATATATGATGACAGAGCATGTCCCAAAAAATGTCAGGAAATTTGGAGTCTCTGGTTAGAAGGAAGTGTCTACTCTAAATGCTAACACCTAATTTTTTTAATGTCTACATTAATGCATGGCTTCACCATGATACCAGGTGAGGGGGCAGAGACAAGTGTGAACGTGTTGAATGTAGTATGGATGACTTAGTCCTTCTTGTTTATATTTATTTCCATATCTTTACTGTACCCATGTGTGCCATTGTACCCACATTGTAGATGTCACTTTTTTATTTTTATGGTATTGATGGGTATATTTCTCTGAGGCCGCGTACACACAATCTGTTAAACCGATGAGAGCGGTCTGATGGACCGTTTTCATCGGTCCAAACCGATCGTGCGTGGGCGCCATCGGTTGTTTATCTATCGGTTAAAAAAAAAGCAAACTTGTTTTAAATGTAACCGATGGATACCTAACCGATAGCAAAAAACGATTGTTTGTAGGCACGACCATCGGTTAAAAATCCACGCATGCTTAGAATTAAGTCGACACATGCTTGGAAGCATTGAAATTAATTTTTTTCTGCACGTCATTGTGTTTTACGTCACCGCGCTCAGGCGCGATCGGTTGGACCGATCGTGTGTAAGCGGCCTGAGTGTTTGGCAGGACTCATTGGCTTTCTGGGCCTTTTGTCTTTTCTATGTATCATATAGAACAAACTAAATAAATACCTTACAACAACAAAAATAAGTACATGCGTGCTAGATCATGCGTGTGTCACTAACAATAACAAGTTAGAGCTCAGACTGGCAACATTTACCAACCTGAAACAATGTAACTGTAATGTTATTATCATGTTATGCTGCAACATTGTAAATGTGTCAAAGGTAAGAGACTGTAGTAGAGACTGATATATGTTAGACATTTGTGAACACACTAAAAAACTGCAATAGGTTCACATGATTGTGTCATCTCTGAGCCAGTATTTCAGTCCAGGAAGTAGATGATGATCCTGGATAATGCCTGAACAAAGATGGCTTTATCCTGGAGACTGAAGCAGTCAAGAATTGTAAAGGACATTGCTGTGATCATTGTGAGAGCTAATAAATACCTTTTAGTATTTGCCTCTCGTATTTTCACATGGCAAAATGTGTATTTGCTTCAGTGTTTGGTGTGCCATTAACAATTAATTGCACTGAAAGTGCAACTAGTGATCTTCGGTGTATAAACATGGCCATTTAACTTTCTTGTTCTGTTTTAGAAAGAAAACATATTTAGCTCTAAATTTTAGTAAGTTCTAGGATATACAAAATGAAATTAACATAATAATGAAAAAAATATTCTTTATGTGATGGCCGAAACCATCTTTGATTACTTAATTTCTCCTTCCAGCATTATCTCCTGTGTGCATAGATAAATTATCCTAATATTCTTTAGCAAAATCACTAAAATAAAGCATCAGGGGGCCAACATTTTACTTGTCTTTAAATTAACTAGATTACTATTATTTTTAAAGAGCTGTGTAGCATAATCATTGCTAATTACCAGTTTGTCTTTAAATCATTAGGATTGGTGACACTGATTTTGTATTTTCAGTGTTTGTAAAAAAAAAAAAATTATATTTGAAAGCCTAAAGCCGCGTACACACGATCGGTCATACCGATGAGAACGGTCTGAAGGACAGTTGTCTTAGGTTAACCGATGAAGCTGACTGATGGTCTGATGTGCCTACATATCATCTTTTAAAAAAAACGATTGCAGAACGCGGTGACGTAAAACACAACGACGTGCTGAAAAAATGAAAGTCAATGGTTCCAAGCATGCGTCGACTTGATTCTGAGCATGCGCAGGTTTTTAACCGATGGTTTTGCATACTAAGAATCGGTTTTGATCTATCGGTTATCAATCCATCGCTTACATTTTAAAGCAAGTTTGCTTTTTTTTAACCCATGCTTAAATGACCTATGGGCCCCACACACGATCGGTTTTGACCGATGAAAACGGTCCTTCAGACCGTTGTCCTTCAGACCGTTGTCCTTCAGACCGCTGTCCTTCAGACCGCTGTCCTCTGGTTAACCTATCGTGTGTACGCGGCTTAAGCTTTACTCTGCTATAGAAAAGTAGTATTTTGTTTTAAAATAGAGGTACACTGAAATAAACCCAATTAACCAAATTAAACCCAATTAACACTTCTTTCTAAAGTTATTTCAATTGTAAACCAAAGTACGTGCAGTTCTGAACCTAGATCCACCTCCAAAGCATCAAACTGATGGCACACTTAACTCCATGCAGAATAGGCATAGTTCCTTTTGCATTGTGGAAGCCCCTCCTCATATGAGTTCACTGTGCCAGGGACAGCTGCCCCTCCTGGCCACTCCCGTGTCCCCACCATGATGGTACCATCCCGCTCTCCACATCGCAGAAGGTTTTGGGTAAATATGGAAAATGGAAAACAGGGATGTGAGAAACTGGGAACCCTGTAGAAATGCATCAAGAGTTTGTATCCCACTTCTTGATAATTGTTACTAATCAATGCCTTGTGTGTATGATATTCTGTAGGTTTTTGACCATTTGTTTCCATGTAAATGTTATTTTAAAGTCTTTCCCAGTTTTGTAAGAAGAGGGGGGGGGGGGGTTGCATCACATCCGTAATAGATGAAATTGAATAGAGATGAGAAAGTGCATAACTTATTTACTTATTTGGGGGCATAACTTAATTATGGGACCGCTGTGAATACACATGTTTAAAAAGCAGGGAACGTAGGATTGGTGGTGATAGGGAGGTAAAATAATGTTGTAGTTGTGGAGTCCTCAAAAAGCTCTAGGAGGCATATGTGAGGTTTCATGATATGCAGTATCTCACGAAAGTGAGTACACCCCTCACATTTTTGTAGATATTTTATTATATCTTTTCATAACGTTTTTACAACGCCAAAGAAATTACACTTTGCTACAATGTAAAGTAGTGAGTGTACAGCTTGTATAACAGTGTCAATTTGCTGTCCCCTCAAAATAACTCAACAGACGTCTAAATCGCTGGCAATAAAAGTGAGTACACACCTATGAACTATTTCCAAATTGGGCCCAAAATGTCAATATTTTGTGTGGCCACCATTATTTTCCAACACTGCCTTAACCCTCTTGGGCATGGAGTTCACCAGAGCTTCACAGGTTGCCACTGGAGTCCTCTTCTACTCCTCCATGACAACGTTCAAAAATAGGGAACGGGGAAACATAAAAGCACTCACATGTAGCCAACATCCGAAATAATTCAATCAAAAATAGGAGTTACTACAAAGAGTAGTAGGAAGGCGGACTTTTTCAGGCAATCACAGGGACATACAATTTAAGAAAAAATATTTAATTAGGTATCATAAAATCCAGAAACAAAAACTAAAATATACAAAAACAGGATATACAGAATATATATTAGCAATAGTAGCTTGAATCTCGCGAGATTCAAGCTACTATTGCTAATATATATTCTGTATATCCTGTTTTTGTATATTTTAGTTTTTGTTTCTGGATTTTATGATACCTAATTAAATATTTTTTCTTAAATTGTATGTCCCTGTGATTGCCTGAAAAAGTCCGCCTTCCTACTACTCTTTGTAGTAACTCCTATTTTTGATCCTCCATGACAACATCACAGGGCTGGTGTAAGGAAAGGACAGAGACGCCGTTGGCACGCACACACGCGCATGCGCGCATACCTGGATGCAGAATACGTTTTTGACCAATGGCGTGCATTTGCGCGCACATGCGCGCATCCACCAACCGCAACGGCGCACTTCCACGCATGCGCGGGTCCTTCCTTCCTATTTAAAGGGCGCTCTGATGACCGGGCGGTGCTGACGCAGCGGTGCAGCGGTTCCTGAATTCCTGACGCCTGTATCTATCACCAAGATTCCTGTTTGACCACCTGGCTTGTGACCTTGACCTTGCTCCTGCTTAACCCTTGTGTACTCCGCTGCCTGCCTGCTAACGACCCGGCCTGTGACCTTTGACCTTGCCTCTGCTCAATCCTTTGTACTTCGCTGCCTGCTTGCTGCCAACCCGGCCATCCTAGACCTCTGCATCCTAGGCTCCTGCCACGGGTCACTCGGACTTGCTAGGGGTTGGAGTTCCCCTTTATTCAGGCTCTTCGCTCCACACCACCTAGCCCTGTGCCTGCTGCTCATCTAGGGTCTGCTGCCCTCCCTGCATCCAGTGGTACTGCAAGCAAATATCATCTGGCACCCGTGTTCCTCCTACCTGAACGCCATCTATTTCACCCTCAGAGGTGTTCTGGGTTGGAGATTCAAGGGAGGCCGACCTCTTCACATCAGACTCCTACCAGGTACGTGACAGTACCGGTCAGCCAGGGATGGAGTCTGGAAGGGAGGCCTCCCCATCAAGAGACATTCTTGAGACCATTTCTGCACTTGCTCATATGGTGCAGAATTTACAGAAGGACCTCAGTCGCATGGATGAGCGACTTCCACACCAAGGAAGTGTTGCACCGGCCTCCACTCCTTCTCCAGTTGCTGATGCCTCTACCCAAGTTGAGTCAAGTTTTTCCTATGGATTTCCTTTGTCTCCTCCTCCGGAACCCAGGGTTCCTATCCCCGAACGGTTCTCTGGAAATCGCAAAATGTTTAGAACTTTTCGCAACTCCTGTGAACTTTACTTTTCCCTGTTGCCCCGGACCTTCGTTTCTGAGGACATTAAGGTGGGGTTTGTAATCACACTCTTATTAAATGAACCGCTTTCCTGGGCTCATCACCTTTGAGAACGGCTGGACCCTGCCCTAGCTTCCACCGATTCCTTTTTTTCAGCCATGGCTCAAATTTATGCCGATCCTTTCTGTCAGCAATCGGCAGAATCCAGGCTCAGCAAGGGTCAAGACCTGTCGAGGACTACATCACTGACTTTCGTGTCCTAAGTACGGACACCCAATGGAATAGTCCTGCCCTTCGTCACTGGTTTCGCCACGGTCTTTCTGACCCCTTAAAAAGGGGGAGCTAGCCAGAGTCGGAATCCCAGCATCCTTGGAAGAGTTGATTAAGCTGACCACTCAGATCGACCGCCGGTTACGCGAACGACAGGCAGAGAAAGCGGAAGGAACCCTTTCTGTGGCTGCTGGGCCCGACCTATCTTCCTCACCCCCTAGCCAGAAGGCTCAACATGGGGCCTACCACAGGAGCTTCCCAAGGGCTCCCCTCACTCCGGCTGAACGTCTCAGGCACCTACGTGCCAACCTGTGTCTCTATTGTGGGGAAGCCGGTCACTTTTTACAGACTTGTCCAGCAAGGACCACCCGAGTCCGTTCTCGAAGACCCCACTTGGAACATCTTCTTGGTGAGGGTCGGTCACAACTGTCCCTTCCAGTCATTCTCCAATTTAACGGAAAGACGCTTCCTGTGGCAGCAACAAGAATTCCTTGTCCACTTGGCTGATGGCTCGGACATCAAATCTGGCCCGGTTACCCAGGAGACTGCACCTATTTTGTGCCAAACCCCTTCAGGTCACCATGAATTTCTCCGTTTGGATGTTATAGCTTCACCCATGTTCCCCATCATCCTTGGTGTTCCATGGTTAAGAGCCCATAACCCGCACATTGACTGGCCTACCGGGGTTGTCACTTTCTCTTCCAACTACTGCCTGGAACACTGCTTTCCGGAAAGACCTGTGGGTATTGCTCCCCTTCTGAGCCTCCAACCTGAGCCTGAAACCATTAAACTGATACCTCCGGCCTACCATGAATACCTGGACGTGTTTAACAAGAAGGGTGCAGACACTCTTCCGCCCCACAGAACATATGATTGCCCTATTGAACTTCTGCCTGGGGCCGAGATCCCTCTCTGAACCCGAACTGGAAGCTCTCTGTGCCTACATCGATGAAAGTTTGAAAAAAAAGTTCATCCGACCCTCCACGTCGCCTGCAGGCGCCGGTATCTTCTTTGTGGAGAAGAAAGATCACTCCCTAAGACCCTGCATTGATTACCGGGACCTTAACAAGATTACTATTAAGAACAGGTACCCCCTTCCCCTGATTCCTGAGCTGTTCCAGAGACTACGGGGGGCACGGATATTCTCAAAATTTGACTTAAGAGGGGCATACAACCTGGTTAGAATCAGGGAAGGGGATGAATGGAAGACGGCTTTTCGAACACGCTTTGGTCACTTCGAGTACCTTGTCATGCCATTTGGGCTCTGCAACGCCCCAGCTACATTTCAACATCTGGTGAACGAAGTTTTTTGTCGGGACTATCTTGACCTATTCGTCATAGTTTACTTGGATGACATTTTGGTCTTCTCTGAATCCCTCGAATCGCATCAGATCCATGTGAAGAAAGTCCTGGACAGACTCAGAAAACACTGTCTTTACGCAAAAGCTGAAAAATGTGATTTTGAAAAACAAACGATACATTTCCTTGGGCTTGTTATCTCCGCGGATGGGATCTCAATGGATCCTCAGAAAGTTGCATCTGTTCTGGAATGGCCTGCTCCTACTGACAGAAAAGCCGTTCAACGGTTTGTAGGTTTCGCCAATTTCTATAGGAAATTTATTAAGAACTTTTCTGGCATTATTTCTCCCATCACTCAGTTAACCAAACAGCATACACCTTTCCAGTGGACACCCGAAGCGCAAGGGGCTTTTGAACAATTAAAAGTATTGTTTAACTCAGCACCTATCCTAAAGCATCCCGATCCTGCCTTGGCCTTTGTGTTGGAGGTAGATGCTTCCGAAAATGCAGTCGGGGCTATATTATCTCAACGTCAGGGTCCTAAATCTTTGCTTCACCCGGTAGCCTTCTTCTCCAAGAAATTAAACCTGTCTGAGAGGAACTATGACGTTGGGGACCGAGAGTTGCTTGCTATTAAGGCTGCGCTAGAGGAGTGGCGCTATCTTCTGGAAGGAGCCTCTCATCCAATTCTCATCTTCACTGATCACAATAATTTGGAATATCTGAGGACGGCCAAACGATTAAGACCTCGACAAGCAAGATGGGCATTATTTTTCTCTCGTTTTGTGTTTCACATCACATTTCGCCCTGGTTCCAAGAATGGTAAGCCAGATGCCTTATCCCGAATGTTTAAAGACCCTGTGAGTCCTGCAGAGCCTGATACCATCCTCCTGGCCAAAAATTTTTTGATCCTTCAAGCAGATCTGATGTCTCAAATAAGAGCAAGCGTTGCCAACCAACCACCTCCACAGGACTTAGCGCTTCAACTAAAGGATGGCCTTTACCTCCATGGGGGACAAGTTTTTATCCCTGAACAATTCAGAGCTTCCATCCTGGGACGTTGCCATGACCACCCTCTAGCCGGCCACTATGGTATCCGTAAGACGGCCGATTTGGTCGACCGCTCTTTCTGGTGGCCAGAGTTACTGCAGGACTGCAGGAAATATGTCAAATCCTGTACTACATGCCTCCGAAACAAAACGGACAGAGCCAAGACTTGGGGTCTTCTGGAGCCCCTTCCTGTGCCTAAGAAACCATGGAGTATGATCTCCATGGATTTTATTGTAGAACTTCCCCCATCTGAGGACTTCAATACCATTTTTGTTGTGGTGGATCGCCTCACTAAGATGGCCCACTTTATACCCCTGCAAGGTACTCCTTCAGCTACAGAAACGGCCACGTCCTTCATTAACCACTTCCCGCCCGGCCAATAGCCGATTTACGTCCGGGAAGTGGTTATGAAATCGTGACAGGCCGTTCTCAAACGGCCTGCACGATTTCATGCCGCACGCGCCCGTGCGGGCGCGCAGCGCGGCGATCGGTGATGCGGGGTGTCAGTCTGACACCCTGCACCTCCGATCTCGGTAACGAGTCTCCGGTGGAGCCTCGTTACCACGTGATCAGCCGTGTCCAATCACGGCTGATCACGATGTAAACAGGAAGAGCCGCCGACGGCTCTTCCTCACTCGCGTCTGACAGACGCGTGTAGAGGAGAGCCGATCAGCGGCTCTCCTGACAGGGGGGGTTCGCGCTGATTGTTTATCAGCGCAGCCCCCCCTCGGATCGCCACACTAGACCACCAGGGAACTAAAAAAATACAAAAAAAATGTCAAAAAAAAAAAAAAAATGTCAAAAAAAAAATAAGTCAGCAAAAAAAAAAAAAAAGGGGGCAGTAAAAAAAAAGATGCCAATCAGTGCCCACACATGGGCACTGATTGGCAACATTGATCCATCAGTGCCACCCCTCAGTGATCATCAGTGCCACCCCAGTGTCTGTCAGTGCCACCCCACAGTGCCAATCCATGCCCAGTGCCCACCTATCAGTGCCCACCTGTGCCGCCTATCAGTGCCCACCTGTGCCGCCTATCAGTGCCCACCTGTGCCGCCTATCAGTGCCCACCTGTGCCGCCTATCAGTGCCCACCTGTGCCGCCTATCAGTGCCCACCTGTGCCGCCTATGAGTGCCCACCTGTGCCGCCTATGAGTGCCCACCTGTGCCGCCTATGAGTGCCCACCAGTGCCGCCCATGAGTGCCCATCAGTGCCGCCCATGAGTGCCCATCAGTGCCGCCCATGAGTGCCCCATACCAGCGCCGCCTATCAGTGCCCATCAGTGCTACCTAATCGGTGCCCATCAGAACTACCTCATCGGTGCCCATCAGTGCCACCTCATCGGTGCCCATCAGTGCCACCATATCAGTGCCCGTAATTGAAAGAGAAAACATACTCATTTACAAAAAAATTAACAGAAAAAAATAAAAACTTTTTTTTTTTTTCAAAATCTTCGCTCTATTTTTAGTTGTTGCGCAAAAAAAAAAAAACGCAGAGGTGATCAAATACCACCAAAAGAAAGCTCTATTTGTGGGGAAAAAAGGACGCCAATTTTGTTTGGGTGCAGTGTAGCATGACCGCGCAATTGTCATTCAAATTGCGACAGTGCTGAAAGCTGAAAATTGGCTTGGGCGGGAAGGTGCGTAAGTGCCCGGTATGGAAGTGGTTAAGGAGATCGTCAGATTGAATGGTATTTCCGACAGCATCATTTCCGACCGAGGGGTACAATTCACCTCCAGATTTTGGAGGGCTTTATGTGAAGCTCTAAATATTAAACTCTGCCTCTCTTCTGCATACCACCCACAAACCAATGGTCAGACGGAGAGGACAAATCAAACCCTCGAACAGTACCTGCGGTGTTTCTCTTCTTTTGCACAGGACGATTGGCTCTCTCTCCTTCCGCTGGCAGAGTTCTCGTATAATAACACAATACACTCAGCAACCAATCAGTCCCCGTTCTTCGCTAATCTTGGCTATCATCCGTCCTTTTTACCAGAACTACCTGTTGAGAGTCCCGTACCTGCTGTTCAAGACCGTCTAAACTTCTTTTCCACCAACAATCAGGTGCTACAGGATGCAATTTCCAAAGCCCAGGCAAGCAACAAAAAGTTCTTCGACAAAAAGAGACGAGGCAACCTGAACTTGGAGCCTGGGGATAAAGTCTGGCTGTCTACGACTAATCTGAAATAGAGTTGCCCCTCAAAGAAACTCGGTCCCAAATTTTTGGGCCCTTTCCCTGTGAAACGGAAGATCAATACAGTGGCCTTCGAATTGGTGTTACCCAAGAGCCTAAAGATGCACCCGGTATTTCACTCCTCCCTATTGAAACCAACCATGCCAAACCCCTTTCCCAACCGGGTCTCTGAAGTTCCCCCTTCCGTTCTAATCGAAGGGAATGAGGAATTTGAAGTGGAGTCTATATTGGACTGTAGACGCAGGAATAACCTTACTCAATTCCTTGTCAAATGGAAGGGTTACGGCCCGGAAGAAAATTCTTGGGAACCGGCTTCTAACATACATGCCCCGAGATGGGTACAAGCCTTTTTTCAACGCCACCCGGAAAAGATAGCCCTGAGGGGCATCCAGAGGCTGCCCGTAAGGGGGGGGGCAATGTAAGGAAAGGACAGAGACGCCGTTGGCACGCACATGTGCGCATGCGCTCATACCTGGATGGCAGAATACGTTTTTGACCAATGGCACGCATTTGCGCACACATGCGCGCATCCACCAACCGCAACGGCGCACTTCCGCGCATGCGCGGGTGCGGCGGACGGCGCGCACACGCACGGGGCGTTCCTGACCCTTCCTTCCTATTTAAAGGGCGCTCTGATGACCGGGCGGTGCTGACCGGTCTTCAGCGGTTCCTGAATTCCTGACGCCTGTATCTATCACCAAGATTCCTGTTTGACCACCTGGCTTGTGACCTTGATCTTGCTCCTGCTTAACCCTTGTGTACTCCGCTGCCTGCCTGCTAACGACCCGGCCTGTGACCTTTGACCTTGCCTCTGCTCAATCCTTTGTACTTCGCTGCCTGCTTGCTGCCAACCCGGCCATCTCAGACCTCTGCATCCTAGGCTCCTGCCACGGGTCACTCGGACTTGCTAGGGGTTGGAGTTCCCCTTTATTCAGGCTCTTCGCTCCACACCACCTAGCCCTGTGCCTGCTGCTCATCTAGGGTCTGCTGCCCTCCCTGCATCCAGTGGTACTGCAAGCAAATATCATCTGGCAGCCGTGTTCCTCCTACCTGAACGCCATCTGTTTCACCCTCAGAGGGGTTCTGGGTTGGAGATTCAAGGGAGGCCGACCTCTTCACATCAGACTCCTACCAGGTACGTGACAGCTGGTGGTTGTTAGAGACCTTGCGCTCCTCCACCTTCCGTTTGAGGATCCCCCACAGATGCTTGATAGGGTTTAGCTCGGCCAGTCCATCACCTTTACCCTCAGCTTCTTTAGCAAGGCAGTGGTTGTCTTGGAGGTGTATTTGGGGCCATTATCATGTTAGAATACTGTCCTGCAGCCCAGTCTCTGAAGGGAAAGGATCATGCTCTGCTTCAGTATGTCACAGTACATGTTGGCATTCATGGTTCCCTAAATGAACTGTATCTCCCCAGTGTCGGCAGCACTCATGCAACCCAGACCATGATACTCCCACCATTATGCTTGACTGTAGGCAAGACACACTTGGTTGCTGCCACACACACTTGGCACCATCTGAACCAAATAAGATTATCTTGGTCTCATCAGACCACAGGACATGGTTCTGGTAATCCATGTCCTTAGTCTGCTTGTCTTCAGAAAACTGTTTGCAGGCTTTCTTGTGCATCATCTTTAGAAGAGGCGTCCTTCTGGGAAGACAGCCATGGAGACCAATTTGATGCAGTGTGTGGCATATGGTCTGAGAACTGACATGCTCACCCCCCTCCCCTTCAACCTCTAAAGCAATGCTGGCAGCACTTATACGTCCATTTCCCAAAGGCAACCTCTGGATATGATGCTGAGCATGTTCACTCAACTTCTTTGGTCGACCATGGCTAGGCCTGTTGTGAGTGGAGACTGTCCTGTTAAACCACTGTATGGTCTTGGACACTGTGCTGCAGTTCAGTTTCAGGGTCTTAGCAATCTTCTTATAGCCTAGGCCATCCTTATGTAGAGCAACAATTCTTTTTTTTCAAATCCTCAGAGAGTTCTTTGCCATGAGGTGCAATGTTGAACTTCCAGTGACTGGTATTAGAGAGGGAGAATGATAACATCAAATTTAACACACCTGCCTCCCATTTACACCTAAAATCTTGTAACACTAGCAAGTCACATGACACCGGGGAGGGAAAATGGCTAATTGGGCCTAATTTGAACATTTTCACTAAGGCCTCGTACACACTATCGGACATATCCGATGAAAACGGTCCGCGGACCATTTCCATCGGATATGTCCGATCGGGAGTTTGATCCGATGGCGTGTACACACCATTGGATCAAATTCCCTGCCGCCGGACGGCGCGGTGACGTGACGGTGACGCGGCGGTGACGTTGACGCCGCCACGTCACCGCCACGTCACCGCACCAGGAAGTTAAACACTAACGCGAATGCGCCGAATCCATTCGCCGGCGGCGGAGCGGCGGTGGGTGTACTAACCAGCAGACATGTCGGGCGGACAGATTCCCACCGGATAGATTTCAAAGCATGCTTTGAAATCTGTCGGGTGGAGAAATCTGTCCGCTAGCCCATACACACGAGCGGAGATGTCTGCTGAAATGGTCCATCGGACCGTTTTCAGCGGACATATCCCCTCGTGTATACGAGGCCTTAGAGGTGTACTCACTTTTGTTGCCAGTGGTTTAGACATTAATGGCTATGTGCTGAGTTATTTTGAGGGGACGGCAAATTTACACTGTTATACAAGCTGTACACTCACTACTTTACATTGTAGTAAAGTGTCAATTCTTCAGTGTTGTCACATGAAAAATATAATAAAATGTTTACAAAAATGTGAGGGGTGTACTCACTTTTCGGAAATACTGTAGCTGTCAGTGCAGGCCACATGGAATCTGAGCTAAATTGTGAGACCCCCACCCTATTAAATCACCCTTTAGGAAGGCTTGTAGGTGAGGGGTGAAATTAACTCTACTGTGGTGGACAGCCTCTTTTTTAGGATAATGTACATTTTTCACTCCAGTAAATGGCATGTTTTTTCAATCTCTGATTGACTATGCTCTCCCAATTTCTTGGTGGCAGATACAAGGAGCATATAAAACTTAACATCAGTGGAGAAAAACGTTATACTGCTGCCCTTTCCCTAGAGCAGGGGTGTCAAACTCAATTTCATTGTGGGCCGCATTAGCATTATGATTGCCCTTAAAAGGGCCAGTTGTATTTGTAAGATTAGATGTCCAGCGCATCCCCTCCCCTTTACATTAGCTGTCAAGAGCCACCCCACCATCAGAATTAAGTCCTCCACTCTCCCTTACATAACAGTGCACCCCTCTTTCCTTATGCTGCTGCTGGGAAAAAGCTGGATGCATTGCTTGAAAGCAGAAAGTAATAGTCTGGAGTAGGACCAGAGGAGGGATGGAGCTCTACTGCAGTTGCAGGAGAGGTGCGAGGGCCACATGAAATGGCCTGGAGGGCCGGATTCGGCCCGCTGGCCTTGTGTTTTACATGACATCTGTGTCCTAGAGAGAAGACAGATTGTAAAATTTAAGCTTGCCCTTAAATCTCATTTGAAAGTAACAAATACATCCAGAATTCAACTCTATTTAATGCCTTGATGCATCATATGATTATACTGATTTTGTATTTTTGAATCAGTTTCCAAACTGTTTACAAATTATTAAAGAAGAGCTATTATTAAAACATTAAAAAATAAATCCTAGTTGAATCTTTCCAGGGAACCATATACATGTGTTTACATTCATGATCCTATTGTGTATTACAAGCCAAATGTTATTTCTGTCTGTGTTGATTATAGCTCTGCCCCAGACTAAAGCCCAATTTATGAGTGTTAATATAAGCCCGCGTACACACGATCAGACATGTCCGATGAAACATGTCACACGTACCCTTTTTATCGGACCACGCTGAAGTGGTCTGATGGTCTGCGTACACACCATCCGACAAAAATCCTCTCGGACCAGAACGTGGTGACGTAGAACACAACGACGTGATGAAAAAACAAAGTTCAATGCTTCCAAGCATGCGTTGACTTGATTCTGAGCATGCGCGGGATTTTGGTCCGATGATTTTGTGTACTAACCATCGAACCTGTCCGACAGACAGGTTTCCAGTGGACAGGTTTCAAAGCATGTTTTGAAACTTGTGTCCGCTGGAAAACGGTCCGATAGGCCGTACACACGATCGAACATGTCCGCTGAAACTGGACTAACAATAAAAATTATTTTGCAATGTTCCAGCTTCCCCTGCCAGTGCTAAATGTGTCGGAAATTTTTGTATAACATCCCTGAGGTGCAGCTAGGCAACCAAGGACAATGAGAAGCAAGTTATACAAGTTATACAAGTTATACAAATATACATGTAGGTTGTAGCCTTCCAGTTTCCTGAGATGGGCATCCAACCCCTAAGTCATTATTTTTCCACCATCTCTAGGTCTACCTTGGTGTGCCAGACATTTTCAATGGTAATATAACAAGAGGGAAACAATACAGAAAAATATATTTGTCACGGCCTCTGTTTTTATCCCAAGTAGAAAATAGAAATCATTTTAGTTTTTGATGTCTAGCTTTGCATATACTCCCAAGTATGGAACTTTGTCCTATAGTCAACCACAGTGACCAACCACAAAGACCAACAGTGAATCACTGTTTCCGGAAATGAAATGTTCCGAGCGTGTGGATTTTTGCAATTAATTTCAAGGTTGGACATAAGATCAATAATTTTTATAGGCTTGGGTTAGCAGTATGGGGTTCTGAAAGAAAAAGCAACATATGGTCAGCAAAAGCAGCTATTTTGTACTTCTTACTTCTTATTGTTAGGCCTACATTTTGTCATGTTACAACCAAAAACGTAAATGTATTTTATTGGGATTTTATGTGATAGACCAACACAAAGTGGCACATAATTGTGAAGTGGAAGGAAAATGATAAATGGTTTTCAACATTTCTTACAAATAAATATTTGAAAGGTGTGACGTGCATTTGTATTCAACCCTCTTTACTCTGAGGCCACGTACACACGATCAGACCGGTCCGATGAAACTGGTACGACGGACCGTTTTCATCAGACCACGCTGAAGTGGTCTGATGTGCGTACACACCATCGGACCAAAAATCCGATCAGACCAGAACGCGGTGACGTAGAACACAACGACATGAAAAAACAAAGTTCAATGCTTCCAAGCATGCGTCGACTTGATTCTGAGCATGCGCAGGTTTTTGGTCCGATGCTTTTGTGTACTAACCATCGAATTTGTCCGACGGACAGGTGTCCATCTGACAGGTTTTAAAGCAGGTTTTAAAACTTTGGTCCGATGGACAACGGTCCGATGGGCCGTACACACCATCGAATTTCTGGTCTTCAGACAAGTTTCATCGGACCGATCTGATCGTGTGTACGCGGCCACATACTCCTAACTAAAATCTAAAAAGCCATTGTTGAAAGAAAGCCATAAGAAGTCACGTTTGCAGTTTGCGAGAAGCCATGTGGGGGACACAGAAAGCATGTGGAAAAAGGTGCTCTGGTCAGATGAGACCAAATGTAACTTATTGTCCTAAAAGCAAAAAGCTATGTGTGGCGGAAAACTAACAGCCAAATACAGGGCAATCTTAGAAGAAAACCTGTTATGCCTTGTTCACACGAGTGGAATTTTCGACGGAAAAAGTCAGACGGACGCTTTTCAACGGATATTCCATTTGTGTGAATGCCCCATCTAACTTTTTCCGTTAGAAATTCTGACGGAATTTGACGTTTGGAATTTGGTGTGACCGTATGTATGCAAGACAGCTTGGGCGGAATTTTCATCGGCACTCTGTCTGTCTGCAGTTGGGGGGGGCTTATCGGAATCTGGAAGCCGTCACATGCCAGCTGATCTCCTCACAGCACAGCGTCTCGCCACCTTATCGCGCATGCCGAGTTTGACTGCCCGTTCCCCGTCCACCAGACACCACGGGCGCTCCGGCCAGTGGCCTCCATCACATCTGCCTGCCAGTAACCACCGAGTGACGGACTCAGGAGATACCAGTTTCCTCACCCTCTTGGCGCTTGTCATCCATTACTTATGTATATGTAAAAAAACAAAAACTGAATCCCTACTTGAAAACAATGGAGATGAGGTCCAATGAGATGAGGTCACCACCATAGCCCAAGCATATGTGGAGAAAAAATGGTTTTTAGCCCAAAGGGAAGCACCAAAGAAGGGTGCCCCTGTAGGCTGAGCGGCTACCAAGGCAATGACGGACAGTAACTGAATATAATTAATTTGTTTATTAATAAATAAGTTGGATAATGTATGTTAGACAATATCAAAAATATAAAAAGTTCAAAGGTTTTTAATAAACCAAGTAAAGCTATGTATATAGCTGTAGTGGCCGGCCAATGTTGCACCCATGAAAAAATGCAATTGGGTGCACAAAATACAACACACAAAACACAACTGGGACAGACAAAAACAAATAACAAATAGAGAAGAGCAGTCCGGACGCTGATGAAAGGCGACCCCGTTGTTATTCCCGGAAGGTATAACTACCGTGCTCGTATGGGTAGAGTCAAAAATTAGGGGGAATAGCAAGGGGGGGACCCCGGGGGGAGATAGTAGGATTTATGTAAAGACAAAATATCCTGTAGTGGAAAATTCTAACTGACTAGTAATATAGCTATTAATTAATTAATAAATGAAGTTCGCAAAATAGTCCAGAAAAATGGGATTTTTTCATTTGTCTTATATGGATAATATATAAGAAAAAAAACTGCTTAATCATGAGTAGATGCGATCCTGTGAGAATAAGTGGGTCATATGATGAGTCCTTATTTGGAGCCAAAATTCCCTGTTATTGGGTGAATGTCTTAGTTTCACAGTATTCAATGGGTAATCAAAAGTATAAGGACAAGAATGATGGTGTTCCAATATGAACTAGTATGTCATCTTTGTGTAGTCCTTGCATTAAATGATTGAAAGCCCAGGATTTACAGGGAGGCGGCAAGTAAACAGAAAAGACTCTGTATGGAGTTCCATATACAATGAGAAAGGATCTTACCCAACTCCAATGGTGCGGTAATGGAGGCTGACTGCCGTGTGAAGGTATATGGGTTGAAAAGATGCTGCTGGTATCAAGCAAAACGTCCCATCAATCAGTGATAGCCCCCATTCGTGCTGTCTCAGGCTTAATGACCACCCGCCGGGATCAGCGCACTGTCCATGAATGGATCTATTGCAGCTCTCCCTCTGGACGTGGGTCAGGGGGTGTCTTTTGAGGAGAGTCTCTCCCACTCTCCTAGCCCTCGATCGGCTCTCAAACAGCTCCTCTATGCAGTTGCGATCTCCCTCCGTGATACAAGGTCCGTGGTCGCAGCGTCCGTCTGCGTATGACGTCAACGCGTTTCGCAATTGCCAATTGCGTAGCTTCGTCTGGACGTATGATGCCAGACGTGCAGTATTCCTTAAATTCTCTTTCTGCACGTCGGCTCAAATGATGATATTAGATGGAACAGAGTTTCTGTTCGGCTGTCTCCCTATGCTGTGTGAGTACATTACTAATTGTTATAAAAACTAACTGAACTTAGCACATAAAACACAAAACATTACATAGATGTCATAGATACGAATAACGGACTGGTCAAACTAAATTTACATCAGCGGAAAAACAACAAAAGGAACAAGAAGGGGGGGGAAAGTCTTGGTAGAGCTATCCCGGATGGATAGCTAGGTGGCACTCTAATGTTTTTATTCTTGAAATTGCATTTTGCTATATACTTCTCCAGTGCATTTTAACCTCTTCATGGTAGATTCAGATTTTAATTTTAATTCTGAATTTTATTTTTAATTTTAGATTTTAAGTTAGACCCTCCAATCCTAAGAGGGATAAATTCATAATGATGCAAGAAAAGAAGGAGAGAAATGCTATCTAGATATCAGTAAGGGTGGGGAATTGAAGGTACTGAAGGGAAAGGGTATGGTTTTATTTATATCTATATTTCTATTTACAGGTGTAATTTCCTAGTTTCCATTGTTGATATACATCCCATATATTTATCTATTCCAAAAAAGGTTGCATACTCAATTCGGTGTTCATACCAAGTGGAGTGAGCGATTTTAAAGTATAGATCCACCACTTCTCCTTCTGGAGAAGGATGCGATCAAAATCGCCCCTTCTCATAGGCAATTTTAAGGAATAGATGCCCTTCACTTTTAACCCCTCAACTTTCCCCCCATGATGTATTGCAAAATGTTTTGCCACAGGGCTTTCACGTTCTTTTCCGGGGTCTCTTTCTTTCTCCTTTTTTATCTCCCTCAGGTGTTCCCCAATCCTAATCCTTAATTGTCTCTTGGTTTTTCCTATATATACCTTTGGGCAAGGGCAGGTCAACATATATATTACTCTTTCAGTGGAGCAATTGATGAGATCTCTTATCTCAAATTCTCTCTCCCCCTTTGCATCAGTGAAGGTTCTCGTACGGTCCACGAAGGGGCAAATTTGGCATCTTGAGCAGGGAAACATCCCTATACTGCGTGGATATTCAGATAGCCATGTCATATTGCCCCGACGTGTGAATTCTGATTGAGTCAGGAGATCTCCCAGATTTTTGGCCCTCCGAGCTGTCATTTTGGGGCTGGCTCCTACTATATTGGCCAGACTTAGATTGCTGGTCAAGATGCTCCAATGGTCTTCAAGTCTTTTGCGTACCTTGTTCCATTGGGGTCCAAAAGTAGTTATGAGTCTTACTGGGCCAGAGTTATCCTTTGTAGTTTCCCTCCTCTTTGGATTAGTGTGAAGTAAACTTTCACGGTTTCTTTGGGCTACCCTTTTCTTGGCTCGTCTAATTTGTTTATGTGAGTATCCCCTTTCCCGGAATCTCGCATATAATTCCTTGCTCTCTTTTTGGAAGGTGATTGGATCAGAGCAGTTTCTCTTGATCCTCATGAATTCCCCAACTGGGATACCATCTTTTTGCCACTGGGGGTGATGACTGTCTGCTTGCAATAAGGTATTAGCCGCTGTCTCTTTCCGGAAAGTACTGGAGACTAATTTGCCCTCTTTGATTTCTATCCTCAGGTCCAGGAAGGGAATTCGGGACCTATCAAAGCTATAGGTCAATTTAATATTTTTGTCATTGACATTGAGTTGATAGATAAAATTATGGAGGTCCTCAAGGTCCCCCGTCCAGATCATAAAGACATCATCTATATACCTCAGCCATGTATGAACATGGCTGAGGTATGATGGCATCTGGAAAACATTTTCCTCTTCCCACAGGCCCAAGTGGAGACAGGCATATGCTGGTGCCCAGGCGGCACCCATGGAGGTGCCTTTTATCTGATGATAGAAATTTGAAGAGAACTGAAAGAAATTATGGGACAAAGCAAATTCCAGCAGTTCTAGTAGAAATTCGTTTTGAGAGCCCTGGAGAGGAAAATGTTTCTCCAGGAAAGTTTTGACAGCCCTTATGCCACAATAGTGGGGAATTGATGTATATAAGGATTCCACATCAATTCCCACTAACCAAATGTCGCATAGAGTCGGGATTTCCACTATTTTGGAGAGTACATGTCCAGTATCCTGAACATATGATTTAAGCGCACAAACCATTTCCTTGAGTAATAAGTCTAAATATATGCCCACCCTGTCGAGGGGTCCATGAATGGCCGACACGATTGGTCTACCGGGTGGGTTATGGATAGACTTATGCACTTTAGGAATACAGTAAAATGTGGGGATATTGTAATCCCTTACTGACAAGTGTTGAAATTCCTTTTTTGACAGAAGTCCCGCCTCCATTGCGTCATCGAGCCTGCTATTAAGTTCCCTGACGAGTTTGGGGAAGGGGTCAGTGTCAATTTTATGATATGTATTGGGATCCCCCAACAGACGTTTGGCTTCCCTTTCATATGTTTCATCATTCATGAGAACCACGTTTCCCCCTTTATCACTTTTTTAATGATTATGTTTTGTGCACTTTTCAACTCCTTAAGGGCCTGTCGCTCAGATTTGGTAAGCACCCTTCCATGACATCATCTCCAAATCTTTTTGCACCATTTCCAAGAACATGTTTAGCCACTTGTTCTTATTTAATGGTGGCATCTTCTGGGATTTAATTTTTAGGTTTGCTCGTCTTATTGTTGCTGAATTACCCCCTTGTAGGTCATCATTTTCCTCCAAAAGGGAATTCAAAATCTGAAGGGCCTGTTCATCCTCTGGTTCAAGGTGCTGTATCATTTGCCCCTCCTGTCCCACTGATTGATAGAGGGATCGGAAGAAAACCTTCCTGAGGAACAACACCACGTCCTTGTACACGGTAAATTCTTCCATGCTATTGACTGGAGAAAAGGACAGGCCTTTCTGAAGGAGTTTAATGTGATTATTTTCTAGTGGAAAGGTGGACAAATTAATGACCTTATTGTCCGGTTTTAATGGGGTATTAGGAGTTTGTGGGCCTATTGCTGTTGACTTCTCGTTCGGTATGCTCCTCTCCCTGACCTCTGAGGTTTTCCTCGTTGATTTGACTCGAAATGTGTTTTCTGGGGTTGGGAGTCTCCCTGTGTTTGGGTGAGTGCTTCGTCGACACCCTTCCCCTCCTTGTCTAAAAAAGATACCGTACGTGGTGGATTTTCATTCGCATGGGCCGACGAGGACTCCCCCCTTCTATTATAGGACTGTGCACCTCCTCCACGTTTAATAGAGCGGCTCCTGCCTCTACGAATTGTGAGATCGAAAACTTGATTTTTCTCAAAGTCAAGTAAGTCTCTCCTGTATTTAGATTGTTTTGTACTTTTTAGATTTTTTTGGATTTTTTCTATCTCCTTTTTTAGAATATCGTTTTGCTTGGTAAATTCCTCCTCTTCTTTTAGATGGTCAAGATTTTGTGTGCTTATTTCTATTTGGGTTTTTAGTTCAGAAAGTTGGATCTTTTCTTCCTCTACTATTAGTGCCATTACTGAAATCCCATGATTTATACATAGTTCCTTCCACTTTGAGAGGAATCTGTCATTATAGAGATGTTCTGCTGGCACTGTTCTATCGTGTAGGCCTCTCGGGACTATTTTATGTTCTATGTATGTTTCGAGGAAAGAAATATCCCACTTTCTGTTTAGATGTTTGGTGATGAGTTTTTTGTCTTCTTTGAAGCCTATTTTGATTTCCTCTTCTTTATTTAGAAGTTGTGTGGGGTCTTTTTCAAAGGCTTCTCTAATTTCAAGGTCTATATCATCACCTAAGGTAAAAGCCATCTACTCTATCTATATATTAATGGAGTTGGTCTAGAGAGAGTGACAGTTGATATTCTAATTATCCTAAAGGCACTCGTAATTGTGTTTCTGGCTAAGTCAGAAAGCTATACAACAACAGTTATAAAAAACACTGGCCTATGTCAGCTAATAATAGTGTTGTTCGTGGAGGGTATTCGGAATGGATCTATAGTCAGATCCCAAATAAAGCATATGTAAAAAAACAAAAACTGAATCCCTACTTGAAAACAAAAACAGCAAAAAAATCCAGATTGTCACTCCTCATGGAGATGAGGTCACCACCATAGCCCAAGCATATGTGGAGAAAAAATGTTTTTTAGCCCAAAGGGAAGCACCAAAGAAGGGTGCCCCTGTAGGCTGAGCGGCTACCAAGGCAATGACGGACAGTAACTGAATATAATTAATTTGTTTATTAATAAATAAGTTGGATAATGTATGTTAGACAATATCAAAAATATAAAAAGTTCAAAGGTTTTTAATAAACCAAGTAAAGCTATGTATATAGCTGTAGTGGCCGGCCAATGTTGCAACCATGAAAAAATGCAATTGGGTGCACAAATACAACACACAAAACACAACTGGGACAGACAAAAACAAATAACAAATAGAGAAGAGCAGTCCGGACGCTGATGAAAGGCGACCCCGTTGTTATTCCCGGAAGGTATAACTACCGTGCTCGTATGGGTAGAGTCAAAAATTGGGGGGAATAGCAAGGGGGGGACCCCGGGGGGAGATAGTAGGATTTATATAAAGACAAAATATCCTGTAGTGGAAAATTCTAACTGACTAGTAATATAGCTATTAATTAATTAATAAATGAAGTTCGCAAAATAGTCCAGAAAAATGGGATTTTTTCATTTGTCTTATATGGATAATATCCAAGAAAAAAAGAGGAGATGCGATCCTGTGAGAATAAGTGGGTCATATGATGAGTCCTTATTTGGAGCCAAACAGGATATTTTGTCTTTACATAAATCCTACTATCTCCCCCCGGGGTCCCCCCCTTGCTATTCCCCCTAATTTTTGACTCTACCCATACGAGCACGGTAGTTATACCTTCCGGGAATAACAACGGGGTCGCCTTTCATCAGCGTCCGGACTGCTCTTCTCTATTTGTTATTTGTTTTTGTCTGTCCCAGTTGTGTTTTGTGTGTTGTATTTTGTGCACCCAATTGCATTTTTTCATGGGTGCAACATTGGCCGGCCACTACAGCTATATACATAGCTTTACTTGGTTTATTAAAAACCTTTGAACTTTTTATATTTTTGATATTGTCTAACATACATTATCCAACTTATTTATTAATAAACAAATTAATTATATTCAGTTACTGTCCGTCATTGCCTTGGTAGCCGCTCAGCCTACAGGGGCACCCTTCTTTGGTGCTTCCCTTTGGGCTAAAAACCATCGCTTCGTATATCCCCGCTGAGCCGTCAGATGACAGGGCGGACTCCACTCTGGGACCGCCCTGTCTTTTCTACGCTCTCCCCTACGACGGAGCGGATGAACATGGACCGTGTGTCCGTGATCATCAGATCTGCTCTGCAGACGGAAGAAAAAATAGGGTTTTCTTCTGTCTGCAAAATCAGATGTTTGCGGAGGCGGACGATTACGGGTGTCAGCGAATCCAGCGAGAAACTCGCTGGGAGACATATTCTGCCGAGGTTCTCGTCGAGCCAAAATAGAGAGCATGCTCTCTATTTCCTCGTTGTTCAATGAGGACTTTGGCTCGACAAGCTTTTTCGACCGCTCATCGGGAACCTCGTCGGGCTGAACGATGAGTTTAGCCCGACGAGGTTCTCGGAAGTGTGTACGGGGCCACAGGGACCAATGTATGTCCCTTTTTCATCCGCAAACGGATGGATGAAAAAGCGGACATATGGTCCGTACGTGTGAAAGGGCCCTAAGAGCTACTTTGTGCAGCATTTTGAAAACAGCGACAGAAAAAGACAATGATATAAAGTGTTGCTTTATAATACAGTCATGGTAAGAAAAGTCTGCTGTTTTACTCATATTTATGACAAAATTCTCACTTAGTTTTGCAGCATTATACATGCTTTAACCACTTAAGGACCGCCTACTGCACATTTACGTCGGCAGAATGGCACAGCTGGGCACATCAACGTATATATACGTTGATTTTAGTACCCAGCCGTGGATCGCGGGAGCGCGCCCACGGGCGCGTGCCCGCGACCTGGTCCGAAGCTCCAGGACCGGGACCGCGGGATTCGCGGACCCAATCGCCGCTGCAGTGCGGCGATCCGTCCCTGGAGCGGAAGAACGGGGAGAGCCGTGTGTACACACGGCTTCCCCGTGCTTCTCTGTGGCCGTAGCATCGATCGGTCATCCCTGTAATAGGGGGATGCGATCGATGACGTCACACCTACAGCCACACCCCCCTACAGTTGTAAACACAACACATAGGTCACACATCCCCTACAGCGCCACCTGTGGTTAACTCCCAAACTGCAACTGTCATTTCCACAGTAAACAATGCAATTTAAATGCATTTTTTGCTGTGAAAATGACAATTGTCCCAAAAATGTGTCAAAATTGTCCGAAGTGTCCGCCATATTGTCGCAGTCACGAAAAAAATCGCTGATCGCCGCTATTAGTAGTAAAAAAAAAAGAATTAATAAAAATGCAATAAAACTATCCCTTATTTTGTAAACGCTATAAATTTTGCGAAAACCAACCGATAAACGCTTATTGCGATTTTTTTTACCAAAAATACGTAGAAGAATACGTATCGGCCTAAACTGAGGAAAAAAAATGTTTTTATATATATTTTTGGGGGATATTTATTATAGCAAAAAGTAAAAAATATTGTATTTTTTTCAAAATTCTCGCTCTATTTTTGTTTATAGCGCAAAAAATAAAAACCGCAGAGTTGATCAAATACCACCAAAACAAAGCTCTATTTGTGGGGAAAAAAGGACGCCAATTTTGTTTGGGAGCCACGTCGCACGACCGCGCAATTGTCAGTTAAAACGACGCAGGGCCGAATCGCAAAAAGGGGCAAGGTTCTTTACCTGCATTTTGGTCCGGGTCTTAAGTGGTTAAGGTAGTGTAAACTCTAGAAATCATATCAGACTTGACACAAACAGAGATGCAGAGTGTTATGAAAGATTATTTCCTGATTCTAAGGAGGAGAAAGCCTAATAAATAATCTATCAAGATTTATGTGGAAGGTGAACTGCTTGAGACCAAAAAGTACTGGGGATTCCATTTTTAAGTGTACCTTTCTGGATATATGGTTAAATGAATAAGACCCTAAATGTGAGTACCACCCGGTACCCAGTACAGTGTCCAACCACATGTATTTGAGTCTGTCATAAACGTTGTGCTTCCCAGATGCTAGAAAATACCAAGATTAAACAGACGGGGCTAAATACCCAGCGCACAAGGCTTTAGATCATCTTTAACAACTTCTCCACCGAGGACGTCATATGACGTCCTGGACTTTGTGTGGTGATATCTGAATGATGACACTGTTTTCTGCTGGCAATTCTGTGCACAATAAGAATGATCATATTGGCAGTTCCACTGCTTGATAGTTCTTATAGGTGGCGGGAGGGGATGTCCCCCCTCCCGCGGCCATCCGATGCTTCTCCGGGCTCTCCTGTGCCATCGGAGGCCCGGAGAACGAATCCGCCGGCGCCTGCTGACGACGATAGAGATGACTGGTGACCACATGGTCACCAGTCATCTCTATGATTGTCGGAGGCCCAAGGGCTACATTGTGACGTCACGCCCGGAAGTAAACATAGCCGCAATCGCGGCTGTCGGTATGAGATCTGTGAATTTTTTTCACGATCTCATGCTTTCAAGCCTGGCCGAGAGATGTGGGGTCTTATTGACATCATCTTTCACTAACTTTACTGTTTTTAAATATTTATATTTCCTAGGGTGTCTGCTATATATATATATATATATATATATATATATATAGCTATATATATATATATATATATATATATATATATATATATATATATATATATATATATATAGATATATATGTATATATATATCTATATATATATATATATATATATATATACTGTATACTGTTTAATTTTATAGAAAAAAAAAGAGAGAAGTGGCAGAATAGGCCTGGGGGAGAAGTGGTTAATAATCCAGTACTCCACTACCAACAAGAAATAATTATTTAAGGTTTTGCTGCAGATGAAACTTGATTGGGCTACCTGATACATTATACTTCTATCTATGAAGGCCAGTGGAGAAAAAAAGGGTTTGTCACATTTTCCAAGCTCTGTTCTGCCAGTATTTGGGTTGGAACATTACCTGCTGATTAACAGAGAAATAGCACAGCTGCAGATTTTCACAGAGGTGTGAAACACAAGAGCATACTGTAAGTTCACCAGCAGATTCCATAAGGAATTAAAATGCTTCAAGCAAATTCTCCTTTAAGGTGGAAGTGTGGTGTATTTTCAACAAGCCCAGATTGGATTTGACATGACAGAGGTTCAAGCCCTGTACACACGGCCGGGATTCTCATCAGTAAAAAAAACGTTTTTTATCCTGACGAGATTCCTGGCAAGATTTTCATGCCGGCCGAGTGTACACACGTACGATTCAAAAGAACCGCTGTTCTTTTGAATGGCACGAACGCGGTGACGTCATCGACTACGACAAGAATGTGCTCGTCACATTCCATGCCATCGCAGCCATCTTACTTCACCCTACCTATGCCTTGGAAGCTATCGCGCATGCGTTAAAGTCATTTT
Organism: Rana kukunoris; assembly: GCA_029574335.1. NCBI lineage: Eukaryota > Metazoa > Chordata > Amphibia > Anura > Ranidae > Rana > Rana kukunoris. Next base: position 591,745,972 of record CM056049.1, read on the forward strand.
GAGCATGTGCGGGTTTCCATGGAGACAGGTAAGTATACACACTCTCGGGTTTCTCGACAGGAAAACACTGCCGAGAATCACAATGAGAAAATAGAGAGCAGGTTCTCTATTTTTCTCGTCGAGATTCTTGGCAGTTTTCTCAACGAGAAACCTCAAAGCCTCGTACAAACGCACGGTTTATTCGGCAAGAAAGCTCTGCCAGCAGTTTTCTTGCTGTTTCTGGCCAAGAAAACCGTGCGTGTGTATGAGGCTTCAGGGGTCTTGCTCCAGAGTCAAAGCAAAAAATGTCACCAGCACAACAAGCATCTCCAGAGTGGGTCCGAAGTTTTTAATCAGCAATTATACCATTATAGCAGATTGCAATGTTTTGGAGCCTTGCAGGAACCCTTCCCCTAAGGCTTCACGTACACTGCTCCTGGTAAACTGACATTTTTGGAACAGTTGGGCTTTTTTTCAGCTGCCCCTGAACTCTCCTCTGTTATCTTATCAGTACATGTACACAGGGTTGTTTATAGTAATTTCTAGGCAGTTGAGTTCAGAAGCATTTTTTTTTAAACGCTTCTAAAAGCAAACACAGGTACACTTGGCATGTAAACACAGCAAAATTGACTTTTTAAATGTTGTTTACTATCTATCAAGTTAAATCGTTCAGGGGAGGTTCCGTGTACATTAAGCCTAAGCCTCATTAATAGGTAAATCATCTGTTCAAAAAAAAATCAAACTGTCCCTAAGAGTAAAAGCCCTGACTGAAATTAGGCCAAAGAAATTGCCTCACACAAGGCTACCCTCAGTTCTAAGACTCTCATTCGAAGGTGGAGAGCCAGATGGTTCCTGGGCTGAGACCAGAGTGTTTAAAATTAATGACGAGAAAAAGCTCTTGGTCCTGAGCTGTGTGTGGGACGATTCAGATATTCCTAATATAACTCAGTTCCAGCGATGATCTCTGAAGGTTCTGGACCAATTTAAATTACTGGAATATCAGGAGGATCATGTCAGATTGCACAATAAAGCCTACACAGATTGTTCCCTCAACAGGTGGTCATCTAAAGATTCCACCATGAGAATGTTTCAGATAAGTAAAAGGCTACTACTGGGTCCAGCATCTTAGTTTTCCAACTGGTGATGAAAGCAAGAGATACAGTACCCTAGATTGGTAGTGTGTGGGCTCTACAGCTAGGCACAATAATTGCTGAAGGGATGGGTACATTAGTTATCTTTTAGGTCCACAAAAGCCAGGTGAAGTAAGGCAACACAAATTGGTATATTCTATGGAAAACTTGCATCTGAATCCAGCCTCTTAGAGCTTTGAGATGCAGAAAAGGTAATACCCACCATGGGCTTTGGAATGGTGAAATATTTTTCCAAACACCTTGAGCCTAAAACCCTGAGGCCAAAAGTGTAACACCGTAATAATTAAATCGAGAAATCTGTACTCTAGGCCCCTTCCACAGGGCAGGTGTTCAACCTCAGCAGCATCTCTGATGCTGTTGTCCTTCTGAAAGAGACAGTGTCTCTGGAAAGTCATGCAGGCTACCTCCTCCGACTGAGGAAATGCTGTAGTAAGTTTCTAACCTAGAGCCCACTGGCTCCTCTGATTCTTCTCCACTGATGGTAAACGTAACCGCCATAAAGAAAAATGGCCTAGTAGAAGCTAGGCTTCAGGCTGAATATAAAGTACCAGCTTATCCTTTCTGCTTTTTCTGGCCAGCAGAAGCTGGCCTACTCCCTGCTGTGGGAGGCTCAATGCAGTTGATATCAACAGTATTATAATACAGCAATTATTTGAAATAACTTTGCTATAGTTACTTCACCCTGTGCTCATAGCAATCCTTTGCGGCTATGAATAGTGGGCAAAACAGCCTCTGTATACCACTTTAATAGTCCTGACACACTCTTCAGGCCATAGTGCTAAAGTTTGCAGTTTTGAAGAGGATTTTCTATAGCTTGGACTGGATTTCTGTCACTTCTCGTATGCATATTATTGTCAGTATGACAGGCTGGGCTCCTTAGCTGAGAGACAGGCCTATTAGCACCTAAATTAAGGTGACCAGATTTTTAAAATGAAATCTGGGGACATTTTTTTTTTTTTTACTAGTAATGGTGGCAATCAGCGACGTCGCTGCCGCCCACCTCACAACCTGTCAAGTCTTACTCTCCGGGTCCCGGATACTACTGGGTGGGGAGCGGAGGAAGATCACTCCACCAGGGAAGGCAAGGAGATAAACAGGCAGGCGGCTGGCCGGGACTTGAGCCAAGGCAGAAGAACATACGAGGCTTGTTGAACGGTCATGCGCCCGAAACTGAAGAAATATTCCCTCTACTCCGACCAGCACATCATCAGAAAGGGGCATAGAAAATTAATTCAGAATTATTATTTTTGATTCTGCACTGTCTTTGAAATTTCCCCAGCCCCTGTTCAAAACCGGGGACAGACTTGGTCCGGGGACAGGTGTCCTCAATCCAGGGACTGTCCCTTGAAACCAGGGATGTCTGGTCACCCTAACCTAAATGTACTCTTTTTTAGTAGCAAAAGACCTGGTTTTATGATCCTTACCTATGTGAATCTTTGTTATGCAGTGAGCTCAAATACCAATACTGGTATTTAGTCCAGTATAATAATAATAATAATAATAATAATAATGCTTGGAGACATGCGTAAGGGCTTATTTATCCTCTGGTAACAGAAAATGATTCGTGATGCAGGATCTGTATTGTGCTGTATTGTGCTGGCATGCAATCCATGGCCACTGGGCCCTTTGAATGTAGATACTTAGCTTTTCCTACCACCATGGCCACTAGAATGCACGCTGGCACACAGTGCAGCTGTGGCCCATCCGAGACGAAATGTAACACACAGCTTTTGAGGACATTCACAAATAAATTCCAACAAATTAGAAAAACATACTTGCCTTGGAAATACGGTGTCCATGGATCTATTCACTTCTTTAAAGGCAGGCTCCAGACAAGAAGAGCACTTCCGAGAAAAGTCAGCATCCAGCTAGGTAAGTTTTAATAGCAAAAAAAAAGACTTCTCTTTTAACTTGCACAGAAAACTATTTGTGTACCAAATAAAATAGTGAAAAGAAAGAAAAGAAAATAGAAGGGTTCAAACTACCCCCCCCCCCCCCCCCCCCACATGATTGCAATAAAAAAAAAATTGCAACCATGTGGGTATAGTTTGGACCCCTCCATTTTCTTTACTATATTTTCACTGTTTTATTTGGTGCACAGATATTTTTTCACTCCTGACAAAGCTTATTATTTAAGTAAAACTGTTAGGCCTTGTACACACGAGGGAATATTTCCGCTGAACATGGTCCGACGGACCATTTCAGCCGAAAAATCCGCTCGTGTGTAGGGGCAAACGGACCGTTTTGGCCGGATTCCTCCGGCGGAAAAACTCCAAAGCATGCTTTGGAATTTTTCCGCCGGAGAGCTGTCCGTCAGATATGTCCGCTGGTTAGTACGGCAAACCAGCGGACATATCTGCCCGCACATGCGTCGTATCCTGTGAATGGATCCGACGCATGCGCGCGGAAGTGTTTACTTCCTGGTGCGGTGACGTGGCAGTCACGTGGCGGCGTCAACGTTACCGCCGCGTCACCGTGCTGTCCGCCAGCGGGGAATTCGATCCAATGGTGTGTACAGCCATCGGATCAAAGCAATCCGGCGGACAGATCCGATGGGAACGGTCCGTCGGATAAATTCCCTCGTGTGTACAAGGCCTTAGAGTATTTTTGGGAGTACCTTTCTATTTCTTTTGGGGGCACGCATGGTTCTGTGGGGAGGGTGTTTTTGAGTGTAATGGCAGGCAGGGAGCACTTGATAGGAACTCGGTTATCTTGTGTTTGAGGCATGGTTGACAACCAGAAGAGGTTCTCTTATCTGGAGTAGTTGATCCATAGTTTTTGAGGTAGTGATACCTTTTGGACCAGACAGGAGTTAGATATGTGGGACATTGTTAGTGCAAGCCTAGACTGTGAGGAACCCCCTAGTCCTGGGGCTAATACAACAGTTTATGCCCAAGTTTATATTCAGGAAGTGTTCCAATCACAGAAGTTATAGCAATATTAGTCTAATCCTGTATAAATGCACAGTGGATAGCAGTGGCAGTGCGTCCATAAAGGGCGCAGGAGCGCCACCCCCCCTCTCGCTCCTACACCTCCACTGAAAAACAATCATTGCATGAATCTATGTATTGTCGCCGCTGCCCACTAATCAGATGGCCGGCCCCCTGGTGAGCGCCGGCCATCTGAATAACGGCAGCTGGTTGGATGTGGAAGTGTCTATCAGAGCCAGCTGCTCTGATAGGCTTTCCGATTACAGCCTGAGGGCTGTAATCGACTTCCAAATAGTTAACTAGGGGACACACAGGGGGTGGGTTCCTTGGTTAACACTGACAAGCATTTCAGCCAATCAGGTTCACCAGATCTCGTTACCGATAACCTGATTGGCTGAAGCAACATCGAGGGCGGGACTACATCGAGGGATCATTGGCTGACAGAGAAAGGTAAGTGCCAGGTGGGGGGGCAATCTTGCGGCATTTTAGGGGCAAACTGGCGGCAATTGATGGGCACAGTGGCTGCATTTGGCATGGCACAGTGGCTGCATTTGGCATGGCACAGTGGGGACAATTGATGGGCACAGTGGGGACAATTGATGGGCACAGTGGCGACAATGGCATGGCACAATGGCGACAATTGATGGGCACAGTGGCGACAATGGCATTGCAGAGTGGCTGCGTTTAGCTTGGCACAGTGGCGAAAATTGATGGCACAGTGGCTGCGTTTGGCATGGCACAGTGGCGACAATTGATGGGCACAGTGGCGACAATGGCATGGCATAGTGGCGACAATTATTGGGCACTGTGGCAACAATTGATGGCACAGTGGCTGCATTTGATGGCATGGCACAGTGGCAACAATTGATGGGCACAATGGCTGTGTTTGATGGCATGGCACAGTGGTGACAATTTTATGGCACAGTGGCTGCGTTTGATGGGCACAGTGGCGGCAATTGATGGGCACAGTAAGGCTGCAATTGATGGGGGTTTTTTTCCGTTTGTTTTTGCGCCCCCCCAAAAATTTTGAGAACCAGCCGCCACTGGTGGATAGCCTGGTTTGGTTTAGGGTCAGTATCTCCAGTGGGTAGCCAGATCAGTCTGGATCCCTAGCTATTGAGGCTGATACTTTTTCAAGCTATGAATATTTAGTAAAGGAGGCATTCTTTTTTATTCCTTTCTTCTGGTGACCGCATCTACAAAAATCATTATGCCTTCTGCCAATCAATAAACATTAATCCTCCTTTGAAGTAAATACAGCCAAATACTTTTCATATAATTTGAATAAAGGTAAAGTTTTAATACCAATGGCCTTGGTGCGTCATCAGGCTACTTCAGTTTAAAAGCAATCTCCAACTAAATCTTTTTAAGCAGCAACACTTTTTTCCTTTTTGGGTTAAAAGTTTTACATAAATGAATACAATCTGAACATGGTAAGCTCCCCTGTCAGCATTAAATGGTTTGCTCAAACCTTTAGCTGCTTCTTTTCCTGGACAGTTTGGTCTGTTATAGGAAGTGGAAAAATAATAGACTACGGCTCTATTCACATATAGTGCAGCAGGACTGCTTTGGGCAGCTTTTCCATTGCAGTCCTACCACAAGACAAGGCACAATGCTTTGACTGTTACCTGGCTGGTTCACAAAAAAAGTGAACTGTTTGATGCGCTGTGATCGGCACAACAGAACTTCACTGATTTCACTGCCTCCCATTCACCAAATTCTTACTGCCCAGATCATATTGTGAAAATGAAGAGAAAAAATAATAATAAAAAAAAAACTATTGCAGCCACCACATCTAAACATTGGTAATTAGATTTAACTTGCTGTCTGGTGAAAAGGTTGTCCTCAGTACTGGAAGAAATGTAAAATCTCTCTAATAGACCTGGATAGCATTACCGCCTGACAGGGCTTCAAATTCTTCCCAACTCTATCCATAACCACAATAATCCATTAAAAAAAATGGTTGGGGTATACTGTAAATAAACTTAACATGTTTGGCATACACTTGTATCCTGAGACAAAAGTGTAAAAAAAACAAAAGAAAAAAAAAAACAGTAGACTGGATGGGCCACTTGATTTCTTTGTGCCCTCTGTTTTTAATGTTTTTATGGTTTAAAACGTCATATCTAATTATGACTAAAGTACAGCACACACCCATTAGGTTTTGGCCTGAAGGAGAGTTGGCATCATGTTCGCCATGACATAAAGATGTAATGTTTTCTCCAGCCAGCTAAACGTTCAAAAAATGTTACTGTGATGCAAATATCTATAATAGATATTTAATTTCCTCACAGTCAAAGCAAATGAACATTTTGTCATTATTTTAGTTTTTTTCCGATGAACATTCCAGGATTATAGGACTGCTGGTGTGGTGAATGTTATGATCTTCCTCAGCCTCGCGCACCTTTTTTGTCCTAACTTTTTTTCCATTTTGCAGCTACGGTTATTGTCATTCTGATCAGGTTTCTTGTGTCACCAGCAACCAAATCAAAGCATGATTTGTACTGACCTCTGTCTGATTCTGACTGATCGTTGGTGGCTGTTGTGATGTGCTGAGGCCACATTAAGGAGATGCTCTAGTTAACAGCCTGGATCCAATCCACATACACAAACATGACTTCATTCACTGGGTGCAGCCTAAATACTAACTTTCTGAAATGAAGAGATGATTATGTTATTGTAAGAAATAGAATAGCATTTACGTACGTAATGAAATACGAGTAAGAAAACAACATTTACCATAAAGCTGTCCAATAAAAGCCCCCACACTACCCTTGCTACATCACCATAAACAAAAAGAAAACACCCGTCAATGACTGACTCAGTTTTGCTGGATATGAAACTATTAAAATAGCTTAAAGCGTTTGTTACCCCCAACACTTCATATTCCTGATATGTATTTGCTGTACCATGTGCTTGTATAAGAAATTAATCTGTTCTCTTTGTATTGCTTCCTTAATGTGAAATCCCTAGTGTTCATGTCAGTCCCTCTGCTTTCCTATTAAAAAGTGACCACAATAACCAGAACACACCATGGTCAGTTCTCTAGCTCTCCTCCAATGATCAGACCTATCCTGGCATGCCTCCGCTGCACAGTCATTCATTGGGAAGCTCAGTGTGCTGCTGCTTCTCTCCCCCCCAGCTCTTATGTAGCTGAGAACAGAGGGAATGTGATCACTTATAAAAAAGGGAAAATATGTATTCATAATGTATTGTTATATCTATACAAAAATGTTTGCCTTTTATTTCTACTTTAAACTGAATGGGTTGTTTTACAAGGTGATCGTTTACAATCACTTTAATGCTGCATTTCATCACTAATGACTCTTTAGCATCTCATCTTCCATTCTAATCTGATAGTTCACAGGCAGGTCAAAAAAGAGAAAACCAGATGACCCAAGCAGAGATATTTTTTGTTCAATCAACTTGTAACAATTATTCACTTTTCTTATTTCTTGCTTTTTCAAAAAATATGCAAAAAAGAACACTGTAAACTTTGTTTTTAGGCAACATTATTGATTTTTTTTTACACAGTTACTACTGTTCAAAGGGTAATCGATATGCAATTCAGGTATTGCCATCAATTCTTCACAATCATATGATATCCATGTTCATGAGGAAACAGAAAAACTGGCCATACACTGAGTGAATTTGAAATTCTGTCTGTGGGTGGCCCAGTCAGCATCACTCTGGCAGAGCTTACCTTATTTAAAAATCGCAGGAGCCAGGCTGAAATTTTTCAGTCAAACAGCACCTGCATCCAATTAGAAGAAGACATAGTTCAAGTATTCTGAAACCAGGGAAAATTCCACATTTGGGAAATACATTGGATGCGCATGCACAGGTAAACACAGGTGCAAAGAAGCATAGGCATTTGCAAGAGCACAACCATTCACTTCTATGGTAGGCTGTATGTGTCATGCAGTTCCCTAGGAGTGGGAAAGCCATGGGAATTTTCGTTAGGCATATAAAATTCCTGTTGAAGCCCTTTGTGCATGTGCTTTGTACATCATTTATTTTAACTGCTTCTGTCCAGCCATAGTACATAAATGGCTGAAGAGAAAGAGCACGGATGGTGTGGATGTACCCGTACCCCCACCCCACATCTCCTGCTTGTGTGCGCTCCCTGGGACCACGTAGCGGTGTAATCTGTGCCCGCTGTGTCTAGTGGAATGCTGATCCTTGTATCCGGCCACTGTGGGCAGCCCTGGTATCAAGGTAATCACCGTAGTCAATCAGTGATCACATGAACAGTAGTAAGCGCTGTGATTGGCGAGGAAATCTTCTGGAACCTGTGACGTGTTCCAGAAGATTGCAGGGAGGGAGGAGGAAGAGGTGGTCTTCCTTCCTGGGGTTCGGCACCAGTGAGGAAGTGGGAGCTGGGTGCCCGTAAAAACAGGGTACCTGCTCCTCCCCTTCCAAAAAAATGACATGCCACATTTGGCATGTCCAGGGGTCACCTACACTTAAAGCGGAAGTTCCATTTTTGGGTGGAACGCCACTTTAATTAATTACTACTTTGTGATTTCTGCAATCGGTCACATAGATCACATAGTATAGGGCCATTCACAGCAGCCCTGTGCCATGAGATAGCTGTGTTTCTTAATGGCTGCAGGAATGCAGTCAGAGAGAATAAGAAATTATTGTTTTTACAGCCATAATGTAAAAAAAAATCCTGATCACCTCCCCAGAGTAGTACAGTGTCACTTTGGTTGCCCTTCAACTGCCTGGTCTAAAGGAGAGTGTCATACCCTATCCTCTGCTGAGATGTAGAGCAATCACTGTGTCCCTAAGCTAAGCAGACAGAAAAAAAAACAACATAAAGGTTATATTTATCTTTAATAGGAAAGTTAAATGTAGGCATGTTTTGTTAATGAATTATGTAAGGCATATCTAGATGTCTAGGTTAAGTTTATCGACATCCTGCTTGTAATGAGCAAGAAAGGAATTACTTCAAAGAGTTATTGAGGATGTAATCGAAAAGGCTGGATGATAAAATTTAAAGCTGATAAGTACTTATGTTTTATGAATATCTGGATATGGTTATTAGCTGAGATTATGGTTAGATTCACAGCAAGCACTTCAGTAAGCCAAATGCTTATGTGTAACTATATCTTACATTGGATTTACATTAATTACCCTTACAGCTCTGTAATAACAAGCTATCTACTGACTGACAGTGATCATCACAGGCATAACATCTAGAAAATGAGACTTTTGAAAAATATGACACAAAATATTGTTTAAAATCACTCATATTTTAATTATTTCATGTAATTACATCAGTACCAGAAGACATCTTATTGTAATTTACTAGGTAGCCAATAAAGGTGTGATAGACTGTCTAAAAGAGCTATTAGGGCTCATCCACACAAGTCCTGAATGCTTTTTAGCTGCTGTAACTAGTATATATTGCAATGACAGGATATATTCACTGGGTAGAGAAAGCTTGAGAAGCGAATGCAGAGTACTGACAATGTACCGTTGTTCATGAGAACAGAACTCTTTACTGAATATGTCTGTTTATTATACTATTGGCCACAATACATCAGTTCTGCAAAGACAACCTTGCAGTGCGTTGACTAAATGCATACCCAACCCAACCATTATTTAGTTCCTTATTGGGAATAGATAAAGTTAAAAATTATGCAAAGATTGAAATGTGCAAAGCAATTAATACTACTTTAAACCACAGGAATGTAGAGGGATCATTTGTATGACTTCTTTGCAGTGGTGATGGAAATTCTGACATATAAATGCCCTTTGTTTTAATAAAACCGTGCTCAACTTCACAGTATATAAAACTTGGTTTTTCATTCAGTTCCTTTTGGGTCACTGTATCACAAGATGTATGACCAGACTATTTTGTTCTGAGTATCAAATGGGGAACCTTGAGAATATTATTATTATTATTATTATTATTATTTAAGGTACTTATATAGCGCTGTCAATTTACACAGAGCTTTACATATACATTGTACATTCACATCGGTCCCTACCCTCCAGGGGCTTACAATTTAAGGTCCCTACTTCCTAACTCATATTCATATACTAGGGCCAATTTAGACAGACACCAATTAACCTACCAGCAGGTCTTTGGAGTTAAACTATATACAGGCAGAGCAGCTAGAATAGGAAGTCCTTTAACTACATTTTTCACTTTATCGTCTCCAGCCAAAAAACACTTGGATGGAATTTCCTTTTATATAGACGAAAACCTTCTAAAAGACACAGGGTTAAGTAAATTAGGCACATTGGGGCATACAAAAGCAGTCCACTGAGGGGTAGGTTATACTGCAAAACAATAACAGACCCACGAAAAAACAAAAGGTTGACATGTGGGGTTCAGTAGAGCCTACAGAGCCACCTGAAGAACCTTACAACCAAAGCCAGCATCATATGAGGCCTGAATGTCCATCTGGTAAAACTTAAGAATGTGTGAACCGAAGACCAGGTGGTAGCCTTGCAAATCTGGGAAACAGATATCTGATGCTGAATAACCCAGGAAGCACTAACTGATCTAGTGGAGTGCCCTTTAAAGGGTAAAGGCAGAACCTTGCACTTCAGTATTAATTGTGGCTAGGCTTTTAATAGTAAGACACTGGAGAATGCAGTTGGCACCTATTAAGTCAGAAGCTGTAACCCTTCTTAAAACCAACTATACATATTAAAAATTGTATGCTTACACCACCTTCGAGAAATTATGGAATCCTTGGGTTAATTGGTGTAACCATTAAGTTTTAAATGTCTTGTTTTACTTGGAGCCTACTGCCATACTGCTCACCTGTTGTGTAATCCACCATTGTATGCTGTGATCCTTACAACCACACTGCTGGTTGAATCATTGTTTAATATCTGATGTACTGTTTTTACTTTGTTTGTCAATACCTTAAATTAAAAAATGTATTGACAAAAAAATGTAAGAGACAAGAGGTCTTTGAAAAAGAACAACTAAGGGTAAGATTTGAGCCTGGATGGTAGTCAAGTTGCTATACCAGACCAAATGTTAATCCAGCCCAGACTGGAAAAAAAGTACTTTCTACGTTGGACACTTCCTTTAAAAGTATAGGGGTCAAAGCGTCAAAGCCAGTGACTGAGGGTGGTAAATTAGTCCTTTGGACAGAAGATCTGGATGATCTGGGAGGGCCCACAGAGAATCTGCCAGGTGTCTGAGGTCTAAGACCCATGTCTTATTTGCTAGTTTGGAGAATCAATGAAATGCCCTTCCTCTCAGTCTGATGAACGGGGTCATCGAAGCCTTCGCCATTTAACTGATGTGTTTGGTGATTTCTGCTAAGGCTTGTCCTGTGTGAGCAGTAATCATTGGGGTTACATCAGTTGAATAGGCATGATCAGTTAAAATATATAAGATAAGAACAAGAGAATTCCCTACACCTTTTCCTCATCATGTGTTTGGATGTCCAAGTCTTGGGGGACCTCCTGCATAGTAGGTGGGTGTTCCCCTTTCTAGGATATAATTGTTTCAGCACATGAGATTACTAATGCCTCGTTTCCACTGAGCGGATCAGTTCGGTACGGTTAGGTACGGTATGCTATTTTAGGTGTTTCCATTATAAAAGTGTGCCATAAAACCGAACCGTACCGGACCATTCTGGGTCCTGCTTCAGATGTGGCGCCATAGGAAATGGAACGGTTCGGTTAGGGCGGAGCTACAATACATTCCACAGATCGGTGGACGTGCTAGGCATTTTTTCTAAACCCTGTATGGTCCCGGATGGTCCGATTTGCAGTGGAAACGCTCTCCAGAATAGACCGGTCCATTCTAACCGTTCCAAATTTAATGACCCAAAGCATTTTGTTCAGTGGAAACGAGGCATTATATACAATGTTCAAGCATGTACAACTGTATAATTCTTTATCTCTTGTAGCTGCTGCCTTTTTTATCTCCAAATCTGCCCTAAGGAAGACAGTGTGGGACATTGGTCCCAGTCCCCTTTTTCTCTAAATGGTGTGGACTCTTGAAGTGTATTTGTGAGTTTTGCTGTGCACTTTTGCGCATGTTACTTTAAAAAGTAAAAATAATAACACAAGCATGTTACACAATTACATTAACAAATATAAAGTGCTCCCCTATTCCTTCTAAAGAAGCGGGGTTACCTGCAAAACGTGTTAAGGCATGTAGGTCGTGATGAAAGCCTTCCCTGCAAGCACAGAATTGTTTAAAACTGCTGTTTGTGATTGTAGTGGTTCTAATCAATGTATGGGTGTTTTGGCCCTCATGGGCGATGTTTAAAGAAAGGCATTGCTGACGTTCTAGTAATGAAATTTTAAATGTTCACTGTTTTTAAGCTAATATGATTTTGTTAATAAAGCTTTGCAAAAAAAAATTCTTTGTCTAACTGCGTTCTGCCACCTGGAAAATCCATATTTTTTTTCTTTCCGTCTTTTTTTATTACACAGTATTCAGGATGTGGTGCCTTAAGCAACCTATTAATATATTAAATTTCTATTAAAGTGGTAGTATACTCTATACTACCACTTTTACCTACAGGTAAGCCTATAATAAGGCTTACCTGTAGGTATAAAGAATATCTCCTAAACCTGAATGGTTTAGGAGATATTCCCCTAGCAATGTGCCGCTGACTGCAGCGGCGCATGCGCAGCGGGGATCCTCGGCTAAAGGCCCGGCAGCTGCCGGACCTTGCCGACAGGAAGTCTCCCGCGCATGCGTGGGAGTGACGACATCGCCACTCCAGCCAATCACAGCGCTACCCGGAAGACACACCGAGGCAAGATGCTATCTCCCTCGGCGTGGACCAGGTAAGTTCCCTACGCCTCGTTCCAAGGTAAGTATTTCATAGCATACTAGCTCATTATGGCCTTTGCCTTTCAGGTTGTGTAGCGGGGGATATATTGTTAAAGACTTTTGGTAATCTTGCATACCTAAACCACTCCCCGGGAGTTCCAGTTACACTGTATATATGTGTTTTGTTTACTTTTTCTAAAAGCAATGCATTGTGGGACTAGAGGTACCAGGAGAAACGGACTCCATTGACATTAATAGAAATAGACTACAATTCCCACAATGCCTTGTCTTCCTGGAGCACATGATACCCCCGCATAGCCTGATGGGGGAGTTTACTTAAAGACTAGGAGGAGCCGGACTCGCTCTCTTGGGACCTGCACTTCTCCCTCTGCGGAACGAGGGAGAGCATCACAGTCGAGTACATAGGCCTAAAGCCTGGGCCTGTGTTCACCGGAAGGCCACCCCTTCCGGTGACAAGATCAAGTGTTCCAGCTTGTGTTTGCAAGAGGCCGGAGACTTCCACCAGCTGACGGTTGTACCAGTGGCAAGCAAGAAACCGGAGACTGTGTGTGTCGCAGGGTGATCACCAATCGGCGTGTTTGTCATGAGGAACGCAGGCGGACCGGGCCTGCTCGGGTGAGAGGGCAGTTGCCCAAATGCTTTCAATGCTATTTTAGCCTTTTGACTTTCCAGTGCTTCGTTATGGGAATTTTAGACTGTGATTGATTCACCTGAGAGACATAACGTCCGGAAGCCACGTTAGCTAAGGTTACCGGGGTTGCTCTAAAGATCGCCCTGCCAGCACCCATATTGATTGCACCTTTAGACTTAGGCCACGTACACACGATCGGTCCAACCCGATGAGAAAGGTCCGACGGACCGTTTTCATCGGGTCATCGCTGAAGTGGCATGATGGTCTGATGTGCATACACACCATCAGTTCAAAAACCGATCGTGTCAGGTGACGTAAAACACAACGACGTGCTGAAAAAACGAATTTCAATGTTTCCAAGCATGTGTCGACTTGATTCTGAGCATGCGTGGGTTTTTGAACCAATGCTTTTGTGTACTAACGATCGGTTTGGACCGATGGTCAGGCGTCCATCAGTCCGAATTTAAAGCAAGTTTTAAAACTTTGGTCCGAAGGACGACAGGCCGATGGACCGTACACACGGTCGGTTTCAACAGTTTAGACTGATCGTGTGTACGTGGCCTTAGTGTTACTACCCCTTGTATTACAAACAAGTTAAAGTGCACCAACGTTTTCACCGTAGATCTCGCCCCCGAGGAACATTCTGGAGTTATCTAGGCCAGGCCTGGCCTGGTCAGGATTACTTGAAACTGTACTTGAAGGAATTGCCCACTAGGGGGAGCTTGCGAGCTTAGACAATTCATAGTTACTTTTAGATTCTATAATATTAGCATTTTTAGTGATTCCTACTGACTCCCGCAAGGGCCCTTGCAGAATCGGCTGTATATGTACCTGTATTTTATAATCTGTTGTTGATCTGTTATTTATTTTTGTTATATGCCAAGTAAAGTTACACTTGTTTTACTACATTAATTGTGTGAGGTGTGCTTGCTCTTGAGGACTGCAATCAAAAAAAGGTAACAACAAAATTGCATGTCTATATATATATATATATATATATATATATATATATACATATATATAAATATATCTTTTGTGTGAATTTTTGTGGTCTTAGCCAACGTGAGACTCACAATATATTTGTACTCTGCTTGGTGTGTCAAGGGAGGGTTCGAGCTGCTTAAAGGGGTGAATAGATTAGAGAGTAGACCCAAAACTAACCAGAAGCTCCTTCGGGGGTAGTGCTACAGTATTTATAAAATGGAGTTGGAGGTACACAGACCATAGGATGGGCTATGGGTGTCCTAGGGTATTACAGTGCCGCGTCCTATGATTGAGTAAAAAAAGTTGGTTGTTGGAGAAAGGAAAATGGACTATGGACTATGATTGGTGCCTAGAAAGTCCATTTTCCTTTCTCCAACAACCAACTTTTTTACGTAGTGCTACAGTAGGTTTAAAAAAAAAAAAAACAAGAATGGGGTTTACTACCGCTTTAACTGAGAGCCCACCTGCCTGGGACTGGAACATGTCATGGCAAGGAAATGAAATACTGCACAATCCAGAATTTTGTCTTTATTTTGAGCTACAAGACTTCTGAATTGTTAATGTTAGCCACTGCAGTGCCATCGTCTGCCTAATCCCTGCTCAGATGACCTTGCAGTTGATAGGTCCAGTGTTTTAGTCATTATAAAATTACTCTGTGTTCCACATCATTGATTGGGAGACCTCTACGACGATCCAGAGACTGAGCCTGCTTGTCCCGTTCCTGCATGTCGAGAGCCCAGGCTGGTAACATTAGGTATAGCCAAAGCAGGTTGCTCCAACTCTAGGCACATTCTGACTGCATTAAAAAGGACAGAGTTGGTGTGCTAAAGTTTTGCAGTTATGTCTGAAGATTGAGATGCCTACTGTACCAAATCCTCAAACAAGGATATAGTACAAACCTCTTCATCCTCAGCTGAAGAAGCATCTGCAGCTCCAGGCAAATCAGACGAGCACTATGGAGGAGAGGGTGTGGAAACATGCTTGAGACCCCTGCATTCTGAGTCAGCTAACATGGCTGAAATTTTCTTGCCCCAGGCTGTGAAAAATGTTGCAGCCGATGCCCCAGATGTGGACCCCTTAGGCAAATATCCAGGGCATGTAAAGCTCCACCAGGCTCCTGCCTGCACAAAAGGGCAAAGCCCTGACTTGCTGCGGCTGAGGTTCTGTGGTTCCAAATAGCCTTTGCCCTCCCAGTGGGCACACTCCCTGAAATGTCTTCAAGGAAAGGCTTCCACCAGACAAGTGCTCCACTGCAATGAGCCTGTAAAGCACTCTACATCTAAAAAGAAGGGAGGACCCCCGCCAACATAAGCGTCTTAGGTACTTTCTCAATCCTTATTTCCACTCCACATGTTGAGTTGAGTTGAGTTGAGGTGCACTTTCTATAGCGTGGTCAATTACCCCGGAGGATCCCGACACGCTGATATCTAGGAGAACGCCTTCAGAATCCCAGTCTCTATAGGACACATTATATCACGGCCTCGCTTCTTCCCCATAACAAGGTCCAGGTATGGATGAGCTGATTTGGACAAAAAGTTGGTGAAAACATTCTAGAAGAAAAAGAGTTATACTAGGCTGCCTTTGTTTGATAGCATACAATCTTGTGATGGTAGTAGCATAACCCAGCTGAATTTATTCATCCTGTGTCCCTTAACATACCAAAATGAAAGCAAAATATATTTGAGAAAAGGTTTTCTTGTGTTCAGGATTTAATTAACAGTATCAACATGTCTTAGCTCAATAGTGCAAGGTTATACTGCAGGATCTCTGTGCTTGTGCCATAAACATTTCTACCAAAATGCCATAAAACAATGCTGAATAGCACAGATGCTAGTAAAACAATACAGTTATGGGAACTTTTACATATAGAACTAGAAATGCCATTAATAATTCACCCGAACTTGTTTTTTAGTGTTCCTTTAAAACAATGCTTGAGCGCCTTTGAGCAGAACATTCTTGTTATTGGACAAGTGTTAATGGATGTGCAAATCACACAAAAACAATAGAGGGTTCAGACTGGAGGTCAATATCAAACTGAAAAGTATAGTAGAGTGACTGTTCTCATTATTCAGTGATCTACATTGGTCCGAGGATTTACAATTCTTTGCATACACAATGCACCCCAGTGAGCAAAGTGTTTTTCTGTTAACTCTGCAGATTCAATGTTCTCAGGTTGTGAACACAAAATACAACACTGCCTACTTGCACATTTAAACATTTTGTTGAATAAACTGCCACCACCCTCACTGTATTCCTGCAAACCATTGCATGTACAGTATATTGAATGCATGGGCTCAATAAATGTGTTGGAGAGTGCAGAGAGGTGATGTACAAATTCTTTAATCAGTCAACCCAAATAGTAAATGACATATCCCACAGTATCTTAAAAAATAAATATTGTTGGTTTGAAAGTTCACTTGCCAGGGGAGAGATGTGGGCCTCCATTGCTTGCTTTCTCCTAAAAAATACGAGTTGCTTGCCTGTATGACTTGCAGGCAAAAAATAAAGTTCAAGGAAAAGTAAAAAGAATCCCTAAAGCTACAACATACTGTACATGCACAGTGGTGGCACCTGGTGCGGTGACGTGGCGGCGTCAGCCTCACCGCCACGTCACCGCGCTGTCTTCCGGTGGGGATTTTGATCCGATGGTGTGTATGAAAATCGGATGAAAATCCGGAGGAGACATGTCCGCTGGAAACGGTCCGTCGGACAGTTTCAGCGGACATGTCCCTCCGTGTGTACGCGGCCCTAGAGTTGCATATAGCCAGCCATAGTCATTAATGGGCAAAGGCGGATGTACACAGCTCTTTGCCTAAAGTAGCATATAGTCATAGAACGCACCTTAGGTGTGTTTGGTGCAGTCCGTTTGTGCCTGTGTAAATAAATAAACCAGGCAGCTATACTGGCTGGAAGCATACTATGGTTATCTGACTTTGCAGTGTGTCTGTTACTATTCTAGCTCTGCTTCCACGTCCCCCTATTGCTGGATTTCCATCACTGACATCTCCTGAAGCACAAAGAAAGGCATTGTGGGAGAAGTAGCTCCCTTAACAAGCATTGCTAATATAGCAGAATTCACTGTGAACCGCATCTCCCAAGGAACTGCTCGGAGAAGAATTGTGGAAGAGACTATATAGGTATCTTGCGGACCAGGTCCACGCTCTCTTGCTTCCTGGATCTCACTGTGTGATCACCACTCCGCCGCTCTGTAAGAGGATTGCGGCACGCGATCCATAGTCCACCGCTCCAGCCCCAGTGAGTCCAGCCATCAGCTGCCGGCAGAAGGACGCCCTGCAGCAGCGCTGAATCCCACAGAATCTGTACACAGGACAACTATTAGTCATGCACTTCACACATTGGACCTTTATGGAAGAGAGGCAAGAAGAAAGTCATTGTTGAAAAAAAGCCATAAGTCACCTCATTTGCAGTTTGCCATGTGGGGGACACAGCAAACATGTGGAAGAAGGTGCTCTGGTCAGATGAGACCAAAATTTACCTTTTTTGGCCTAAAAGCAAAACGCTATGGGCCAGATTCTCATAGAATTTCGCTTGCGTATCGTAAGCCATTTACACTACGCCGCCGCATCGTACTAGAGCAAGTGCCGTATTCTCTAACCATTTGCTCCGTAGTTTGCGTTGGCGTAGCGCAAATGGCCCAGCGTAAGCCCGCGTAATTCAAATGGGGCGGCTTGTATTTAAATTAAGCGCGCCCCCGCGTCGAAGGAACTGCGCATGCGCCGGCCAGGGAAAAAGCCCAGTGCGCATGCTCCAGCTCACGTCGGAAAGCGTCGTTGAAATCGACGTCAAAACGATGTGATCGTCACTTACGCAATGCCCTATTCGCGAACGAGTTAGTAAAACGACGTAAGCGATGGAAAAAGCCGACGCTGACCCGACGCCATACTTAACATGGCATCCGACGGCACCCGACGGCATCCGACTGAACTTCGTAAGGTTACTCCTCATAGAAGCAGGGGTAACCTTATGAGTTCGTAAACGACGTACGCGACGACGGGGCGGCGTAAAAGCGATCGGGAATCGGCGTACTAGCCTCATTTGCATATGCAAATGAGAAAACAACGTAAAGGCCACCTAGTGGCCGGAATTGTCATTATAACTACGATCCGCAAGTGTAATGGTATTACACTTGTCGGATGTTGAAGCGTATCTATGCCAAAGTGATGCTAAGCATCACTCGCATAGATACGAGGCAAAAAAAAACGGCGATATGACGGGGTATCTGAGATACTCCGTCGTAGCGCCGCTGAGAATCTGGCCCTATGTGTGGTGGAAAACTAACACTGCACATCACCCTAAACACACCATCCCCACTGTGAAACATGGTGGTGGCAGCATCATGTTGTGGGTATGTCTTTCTTCAGCAGGGATGGGAAAGCTGGTCAAAGTTGATATGCAAATGGTTGGAGCCAAATACAGGGCGTCTCTGCTGTTCTGCGCATGCGCAGCCACCACTTTTTGACGGTGGGCACATTTCAACAGAACATCAAAAAAGGTATTGTTCCGACTTACGAACAGATTCAACTTCAGAACAAATCTACAGTCCCTAGCCCCTTTGTAATTGGGGGACTGTCTGTATTAGTTTGTTGATCTTTATGTAATGCTGGTTTACTTGGGGACATAATGTTCTTTTGGTCCTATCTTTAGGTAGACTGTTGCCTCTTTAGAATGTTAACACTTTGTGTGCACATGCTATGATACCCAAGATCAGAAGCCAATAAAGAGCCACTAAAGGAAAAATGTTTATTTTTTTTTTCAAATAACAAACATGTTATACTTACCTCCACTGTGCAGTTCGTTTTGCACAGAGTTGCCCTACTGACACTGTCCACTGCTCTACTGACACCGTCCACTGACACCCCACTGACACCGTCCACTGACACCCCACTGATACCGTCCACTGGCCTACTGACACAGTCCACTGCCCTACTGACACTGCCCCTTGCTCTACTAATGCCTGCGCCTGCTCTACTGACATCGTCCACTGCCCTACTGACACCGTCCATTGCCCTACTGACACCGTCCATTGCCCTACTGACACCGTCCTCTGCTCTACTGACACCGTCCACTGCCCTACTGACACCATCCATTGCCCTACTGACACCGTCCATTGCCCTACTGACAGCGTCCTCTGCTCTACTGACACCGTCCACTGTCCTACTGACACCGTCCACTGCTCTACTGGCACCGTCCTCTGCTCTACTGACACCGTCCACTGTCCTACTGACACCGTCCACTGTCCTACTGACACCGTCCATTGCTCTACTGACACCGTCCCCTGCCCTACTGACATCGTCCACTGTCCTACTGACACCGTCCTCTGCTCTACTGCCGTCATCCACTGCTCTACTGATACCACCCACTGCCCTACTGACACCATCCACTGCCCTACTGACACTGTCCACTGCTCTACTGACACCATCCACTGACACCCAAGTGACACCATCTACTGGCCTACTGACACAGTCCACTGCCCTACTGACACTGCCCCTTGCTCTCCTGACACCGTCCACTGGTCTACTTATGGCTGCCACTGCTCTACTGACACTGTCAACTGCCCTACTGACACTGTCCACTGCTCTACTGACACCGTCCTCTGCTCTACTGACACCGTCCTCTGCTCTACTGACACTGCCCACTGCCCTACTGACACTGCCCACTGTCCTACTGACACCGCCCACTGCCTTACTGACAGCATCCACTGGCCTACTGACACAGTCCACTGCCCTACTGACACCGCCCCTTGCTCTACTGACACCATCCACTACTCTACTAATGCCTGCCACTGCTCTACTGACACCGTCCACTGCTCTACTAATGCCTGCCACTGCTCTACTGACACCGTCCACTGCCCTACTGACACCGTCCACTGCTCTACTGACACCGTCCACTGCTCTACTGACACCGTCCACTGCTCTACTGACACCGTCCTCTGCTTTACTGACACCGTCCACTGTCCTACTGACACCGTCCACTGCTCTACTGACACTGTCCACTGCTCTACTAATGCCTGCCACTGCCCTACTGACACCGTCCATTGCCCTACTGACACCGTTCATTGTCCTACTGACACTGTCCTCTGCTCTACTGACACTGTCCTCTGCTCTACTGACACCACCCACTGTCTACTGCCCTACTGACACCATCCACTGTCCACTACCCTACTGACAACCATCCATTGCCCTACTGACACCGTCCATTGCCCTACTGACACTGTCCTCTGCTCTACTGACACCATCCACTGTCCACTGCCCTACTGACACCGTCCACTGCCCTACTGACACCGTCCATTGCCCTACTGACACCGTCCATTGCCCTACTGACACCATCCTCTGCTCTACTGACACTGTCCTCTGCTCTACTGACACCATCCACTGCCCTACTGACATTTCTTTTATTAATCAAATCATATTTTCTGGGTACACTAATGATTTTTATTTATTTAACTATGGCCCTTTAAGTCCCCCCTCCACTTGGTAATGCAATTTGGCCACAGCCAGTGTCCACCATAGCACACCCCATTACTACTCTCTTTGGGTAAACCAAAAGGTGTCTCAGGTATTTTACAATCCTGTACTACAAAAAAATTGCTGTGCGCCGCGAAAGTGTTCGGGTTTGACTTGAAGAAAAGGTGGCAACCCTAGGGGGGGCGACAGCATCCAATGTTTTTTCTCCTAATGCATATATGGCATTAAGGTGAAAAAACATTTTCCTTTACAACTCCTTTAAAGCCAAAAATGTAGTATTATCTAGGGTACAAATTGTTGGGTCATAAATCAGCACTTTGCTCTAATGCCTTTTAATTCTGTCTGTTCAATGACTTTCTGCATCTGGAAATGTATGTTTTACTTTCAGAACACTGCTTTATTGACACTTGAGGGTTGCCTTTTATCATCTTGAGATTCTAATTGTTTTCTTATCTCGTAAACATCCAACATCCAACATTCAGTTATAATGGACTTGGTTGAATTTTCTCTAATTAGTAATTGATGATTTTGAGACAGCTCCTATGTAGCTCTTATGTCAAGGGGATAGCAGTTTGTATGTTCCTGAACTGTTGTCACATTTTAACCACTTCAGACCCGAGGACGTCCCTGGACGTCCTCGGCTTTGTGCGGTGATATCTAAATGATGCCTGCAGCTGCAGGCATCATTTAGATATCGCCGTCTTCAGCCGGCGATTCTTTGCACCAGAAGAATGATCAAAGCAGCGGTTCTGCCACTCGATCGTTCTTCTAGGCAGTGGGAGGACCGGGCGCGATGTTATGACGTCACGCCCGGTACCCGGAAGTAAACAAAGCCGCTATCGCGGCTGTCGGCATGTAATCGGTGATTTTTTTTCACCGATTTCATGCTTGTAAGCCTGTAGGAAAGATGTGGGGTCTTATTGACCCCACATCTCTCCATAAAGAGGACCTGTCACAGTGATTCCTATTACAAGGGATGTTTACATTCCTTGTAATAGGAATAAAAGTGATAAAAAAAAAGTGTAAAAAAAAAAAATGAAGTAAAAAAAATAAATATATATTTTTTAAAACGCCCCTGTCCTGGTCGTTCGCGTGCAGAAGCGAACGTGCATGCAAGTCCCTCCCACATATGTAAACACCGTTCAAACCCCACATGTGAGGTATCATCGCGTGCGTTAGAGCGTGTGCAACAATTCTAGCACTAGACCTCCTCTAAAATAGTACCGAAGTTTGGCCCCATGAGTGTGCGCAATTTTAAAGCGTGACATGTTAGGTATCTATTTACTCGGCGTAACATCGTCTTTCACATTATAGAAAAAAATTGGGCTAACTTTACTGTTTTGTTATTTTTTAATTCATGTTTTTTTCCCTAAAAAAAGGCATTTGAAAAATTATTGCGCAAATACCGTGCGAGAAAAAAAAGTTGCAATGACCGCCATTTTATTCCCTAGGGTGTCTGCTAAAAAAAATATATAGGGCCAGATTCAGGTAGATGGGCGCTTCTTTACTTTGGAGTAACGTTTCTCATTTACGTTACTCCGCCGACACTTTCGGCGCAAGTACTGTTATTCACATAGCAGTTGCGCGTAAACTTGCGCCAGAGTAACGATAATGCGCTGGCGTAACCCGACGCAAGTGGAAGTGGGTGTGATCATATGTAAATGATGGGCGGAGCCCAGCGCAGAGGCTTACGTTCAGCGCATCATCCACGGAGCATGCGCAGTAAGTGAGGCTTCACTCGGCCCCCTTGTGCGCATGCTCACAACTTCCGTCGGCACCACTTCACGGGAAACTTCAGCGCAATGCGTTCCGTTGGGCGTTTAAATGCGCCCGTAGATGCGCCATTCCGGCACTAAAGTATATCCTGTTCCCCCTCCCCGCAGTGAAGTTACTTTTGTTCTGAGATGGCTGCTCCCGTTCCCCGCAAACACACAGAAGAAAGCTGAACTCTAAAGGCCAGGAGCTGTCAGCCGTCATCTCGGCTATGGAGACCTATGATGTCTTCCTCCATGGCTGTAAAAGTTGACAGACAAGCATGGACAGAGGTGTTGTCCTGCAAGTGGGGGTGCTCAGCTAGCTCTTATCGTCGGTAACGCTGCTGTAGCTGCTCTCCTGCTGACCTGTGGCCGTCTGGAGTAAAGATAAAGCAGCTATTTAGTTAGAAATAACTTTGCGCCGGACGGACGAGATACGCGCGGCGCATGTGGCCAGCGTATGGTGCTAATCCATTCGCGAATCGGGAAATCTCCCTCATTTGCATATTTGCAGGGGAAATCAATAGGCGCGACTGATACGCCAAGCGAAATTATGCGCTGACGAGACTCTGGCGTCGGAAAGTTAAGCCGATCGGAAATGGCCCGTTTTCTGTCGCATCTAGTTTGGTGGGTACGGCCACATAGAAACGACGGCGCATCTTCACAGTTACGCGGCGCATATTAAATTACTCCAGCGCAAGTCTTGCTGAATCTGGCCCATAATGTTTGGGGGTTCTGATTAATTTTCTAACATTTTTACATAAAGGAGAAAAGTGCCAAAATAGGCCCGGTAACGAAGTGGTTAATATAAGATTGAAAAAGAAAAAATACTGCGCTATCTTAAAATACAAAAAGCCGCTAACACAGCAAGAGAGATCAAAAAATTGCTAATAGAAAATGTGTGGAAAAGTGTAGCGCTAATAATGACACAAATAATGATAATACAATAAAGATTAAATCATGCAACACCACATGTGAATTAATGGTATTCAAAAGTCCATAAATGTTTTGAATGAATCGGTGAGTCGGTTTCTTTGAGTAAAACATCTGGGGTCAGATGATGTTCTTTTTGTAACGAAACATGTCGGGATGGACTACTGTTGTTCCTGCTACCCTTTTTCTATAAGCTCTATTGACCATTGCAAAATGTGAGTTTTTCTCTTTATAATAAATATCGATTTTTATTACGGAATTACGCTATGTACGCCTTGCCTTCTCTTTTTCATGCTTATCGGTTGGAGTACTGATTTGCCCTCTGAGTGATCTGTTGAGAGTTGCTGCTTGCTGGGAAGTATTTTTGAATCATCTGTCTGAGGTTTGCCTTCATTGATACCAAATCGCATGACGTGTATGGTGTACCCGCTTCAGTATATCAACTTTAACAAAGCTTGATTGGCCTAGGGGGTATATGCCTGTCTAGGTCCAATCGGTCCGGTAAGCCCCTTGTCATAAGCGGTGGTGGATTTTTCACTTCTTTATGCACTGGATTTTGTGTATCTGTTTTACTCAAAGAAACCGACTCACCGATTCATTCAAAACATTTATGGACTTTTGAATACCATTAATTCACATGTGGTGTTGCATGATTTAATCTTTATTGTATTATCATTATTTGTGTCATTATTAGCGCTACACTTTTCCACACAGTTAATATAAGATTATTGGTAATTTTTGAAGGTTTGTGGTTTTTCCTTTTATGTAATAATTAAATTCTTTTCAGTTTTTGTGATATACAATATTAATCACATCCCTCATTTTTTTTTTTTTTTTTTTTTTTTAATGGCTCAGCATTACTTTCTGCTGGAACAATGCATTATTTTATACATTTTTGTAAGACTTTGAGGCCGCGTACACACGAGGAGACATGTCGGATGAAAACGGTCCGACGGACCGTTTTCATCGGACATGTCTCCTGGGATGTTTTGGTCTGATGTGTGTACACACGATCAAACCAAAATCCCCGTGGACAGACAGCGCGGTGACGTGGCGGTGACTTTGACACCGCGACGTCCGCAAACCAGGAAGTGAAATGCTTCCACGCACGCCAGCCTCTCAATGTCGCTCCTCAGACCGACTTCCCACCGAACAGCAATACAGCTTGGGATCCTGAAAGGTGGGAACCCAGTCGCTCACTGGGTCCCTATCACTGTTCAGATGCTTCGGGCCAACATGGTCCCGGAACCAGGAACACCGCGTGGCACGCACGCCCCGGCCAGGTAGGCCATAACGCTGGGGCGCTGTGATGTGGTTACCCTAAAGGTGGGTGCCACATTCGAAGAAGAAGACCCAGAACCAATGGCGTCTGCCTCATAAATACCCCTCCCAGCATGCACAGCGAGGTCAAACCCTCCTGATTGGCTGCTGGGAAAGAGTACCCAAACCTTGACTCCACCGCTGCCACCTGCAGCACCGGGGTTGAAAGAACACCCCAGCACAACAGAATAGCCCACACAGCACAGCCCAGCTGAGACAGAGAGCCTGTTTTGCACTTAACAATCTGGTTTAGAGTTTAACTACACTCTGATCTACCTCTAAATTTAACTAGCACCGGTACCATAAAGTACACAGGCGCTACAGTAGGTAGCTACAGTATTTGCTTTTTACAAATGTAGAGAAGTTCCTCTTTAAAGATTATTTTTATAGAAATTACCAGTTGATCCTACCAGTCACTCAGACTTGGTGGCAATGATCTGCAGGCTCTTAGAACCTCTGCAGTGCTACCACCACAATGCTCCCAGTCCTGGAAGAAGTAAGACTTGACTACTCATTCCTCACTGTGGGGCGTAATCCTCATACCTGCCCATGTCTCTGTCAGCAACACTTGCAGATGCCTTGATTTACAGCTTCACTCTGTTGTACATGGCCTGGTGGTGGCGGGTGTGTAATGAAGAGCTAAGAAGAAAAGTGGTTGTGCAACCTGCAAAATAAAGATTCATTCTGATATTATTTTTAAAGCCTTTGCTATGTAAATTGCTGCAAGGGCGGATCCAGAGTCTAGTCTCGGGGGGGGCACTGACAGAAAATAAGGTGTTGCTTACAGAACTCAATTAGGTGTCCGATGTGTCCGCTGCAATGTTGCAGTACTGCTAAAAAAATCAATGATCCCTGCCATTACTAGTAAAAAATATTTAAATATGAATGCCATAAATCTATCCCATGGTTTGTAGACGATTGTCAGGGACTGCAGACGTGGTACAAGAGATGGTCAGAGACTGCAAACATGGTACAAGAGATGGTCAGAGACTGCAGACATGGTACAAGAGATGGTCAGAGAATGCAGATATGGTACAAGGAAATGGTCAGAGACTGCAGACGTGGTACAAGAGATGGTCAGAGACTGCAGACGTGGTACAAGGGATGGTCAGAGACTGCAGACGTGGTACAAGAGATGGTGAGAGACTGCAGAAGTGGTACAAGGAATTGTCAGAGACTGCAGAAGTGGTACAAGGGATGGTCAGAGACTGCAGACGTGGTAGAGGAGATGGTCAGAGACTGCAGACGTGGTACAAGGAGATGGTCAGAGACTGCAGACGTGGTACAAGGAGATGGTCAGAGACTGCAGACGTGGTACAAGGAGATGGTCAGAGACTGCAGACGTGGTACAAGGAGATGGTCAGAGACTGCAGACGTGGTACAAGAGATCATTGCATCCTCACTGTGTATATGAACGCAGCCCCGCTTGCGCCTATCAATGCAGCCCCGCTTGCGCCTATCAATGCAGCCCCGCTTGCGCCTATCAATGCAGCCCCGCTTGCGTCTATCAATGCAGCCCCACTTTTGTCTATCAATGCAGCCACACTGTGCACGGCACTCGCCATGGCATTGCCTCGATCACACACAGCAGGCATCTCCTCTCCCGACGTGTGTCATGGAACAAACAGGAGCTGAAGGTCTGTGTTCGGTAGGCCAGTGTGCTCTAGCAAGGTCCCCCTAGACAGGCTTGTGTGATAGACAAAACACTGATTGTCAGGAAAGGTCTTGGCAGTATGGAGCACACAGCCCTTCCTGCGTTCAGGTGTGACCTGAATGCAATCAGCACGCCTCTATAATACCCGGCATGTGTAATCACTCCTCGCCCTGGTATCTGTCTACTAACCTGATCCTGAGATCTGATATCTGACCCTGAGCCTGCTGTCCCCTTTGACTTCTGATCTGATCCGACCTGACCTGATCCCTCTCCTGGACATTCCCTTCCTGCCCATTCCCTGTCTGCAGCTTCTTCTGTGATCTCCTCGTATATGACCTCGGCTTGGCTTTTGGTTTATGATTACGGCATTTCCCCTTCACTTATATATGCTTTGTTATTATTTGTGCACTGTTTGTCTTCACCTGTTTTGTCCACCTTGTAAATAAACACCTTTTATTTCACTGCATACAGTGTTGGTCTCCTCTGTGTAGGCACACAGTACTGGTCTATTTAGAATCCCTGACACTGATTCAATCTCTATCTACTATCACACGAGCAGGTCTAGCACAGGCAGCACAGCCGAACACAGATCCAGCTCTCACACACAGCCAGAGATGCCCGATGTCAGCAGGAGAGAGGGGAGTGCTGCAGTCAGCAACAGCTCAAAGCAGCCTCAGGACAGGCAGCCTACCAGCCCTGGTGATGAGAGAAAGAGAGTGACAGACTCGGCAGCAGCAGCTGCAGGCACCGCAAAGCAGTTTTAAAAAAAATAAAGTTATAAAAAATAAATAAAACAATATATAAAAAAAAATAAAAAAAAACATTTATTAAAAAAAGGGGGTTTGACACATGGGGCCCTGGGGACCTCTGAGCCCTTTAATAAAAATGTATCTATATATAAAAAAAAAAGAGAAAAAAATTAATAAAACATAAAAAAAATTAAAAAAAAAAAATTATAAAAAAAGGAGGGTTGTCCTCCGGGGGCCCTGGGGACCTCTGTGCCCTTTAATAATAATACTAACAATAATAATAATAATTTATATATATATATATATATATATATATATATATATATATATATATATATATACACACATATACATACACACACATTTAATAAAAAAAAGGGGGGTGGTCATCTGGGGCCCTGGGGATCTCCGGGCCCCTGGGGACCTCCAGACCCCTAAAAAAAAAAAAAAAATATATATATTTTTTATTAAAATAAATAAAAAAAAGGGGGGGTTGCCATACGGGGCCCTGGTGGCCTCCGGGACCCTGGGGACCTCCGGACTTCTAAAAAAAATAAAAGAAAAAAAATTAGCCCTTTAATAAAAAATAAAAATATGTTTAAAAAAATATTTTTTTTTATAAAAAAATAAATAAAAAAAGGAGGGGTTTGCCATCTGGGGCCCTGGTGGCCTCCGGACCCCTAAAAAAAAAAAAAAAAAAAAAAAAAAAAAATTTTTTTTTTTTTTTTTTTTTTTAAAGCCAATGTGACATGATTGCCTCGGGGGGGGCAATTGCCCCGTTGCCCCCCCCCTGGATCCGCCGTTGAATTGCTGGTGGTGTGCTCTGGAAAAATATCTGGGCCCACTATTGTTTTAAGACAAATTCACTGGAGTCTATATACTGCAACAGGAAAGTACATTGTAAAATTATTCCTGATTTATTCTAAACAAAGTAAATTCAAAAAATACCTCTGATCAAAGAAGCTTGATGACGGCTCCTGTTTATGCAGTTTCTTTGGATGGAATACAAATATCTATTTAAACAATTCTAATGCAATATGGATTCGCACACTGATTTCCAGACAAATTACAATTGCCTTTTACAGAAGTGACAGGAGATGGACATTTTCCTTCCTCTGAAGCAAGAAATAACCTATAATCAACGTATTCTGTCTTTGTCATGTTCTGTAATGTATCTTTCGACACCAGCAATTCTTCTCTGAGGTCTATAGGTTAGTCTTTCTTTATGGTTTCAGGCCATAAATCATGTATTCTCTTATCCCAATATTATGGTTCAATCTCAAGGGGATTTTTTTAAGTCCTCTGTTGATAAAGCTTTCAATGTCTTATTTTAACCCTTTAAGCTCCAGAGTTATATTCACACAGCTTTGGGCCTATAAGCTCAGCAACAGTTTTGATATTACTTGGGGTACAGAAGTCAGGCATATATTTTTGGAGAACAAATGATGCCTTCTTTTAGTGATACTGTTCTGAAGGTAGGTCCATTTGACCAGTGATATTTTTAAAGCAAGTACCGTATTACTATAGATACAAAGTGCTATAATAAGCCTAAACCAGCCCTATCCTCCTCACTCTACATAAACCAGTCCTATCTTCATCACCCTACATAAAACAAGCCTATCCAATTTTAAAGGCTGAAGTGATGTAAAATAGATAACACTTCAGCCTGTCCCATAGGAATTAAAATCATGCATGAAGAATTGCCCTTCCTGAAGAATTGAATTCACAAGTGCCTATATGTACACAGGATTTACACCTCAATTTTTTTTCTTATGGATATTTAAGTGTGTAAATAAAAAAAATAAAAAAGTCACATAAAAATATAGGTTTCTATTTTTTTTAAATAGATACGACTCTATACATCTGAGGCCACGTACACACGATCAGACCGGTCTGATGAAACTGGTCCAACGGACCGTTTTCATCGGACCAGGCTGAAGTGGTCTGATGGTCTGATGTGTGTACACACCATCGGACCAAAAATCCAATCAGACCAGAATGCGGTGACGTAGAACACAACGACGTGCTGAAAAAACGAAGTTCAATGCTTCCAAGCATGCGTCGACTTGATTCTGAGCATTCTTTTGCGTACTAACCATCGAACCTGTCCGACGAACAGGTGTCCGTCAGACAGATTTTAAAGCAGGTTTTAAAACTTTGATCCGACGGACAACGGTCCGATGGGCCGTACACACCATCGAACTGCAGACCAGTTTCATCGGACCGGTCTGATCGTGTGTACGCGGCCTAAGAGGTAAATGTACAACCAGTGTCACACTTTACATGAGCAAATTATGGATAAAATACCCACATACAGTATATATAAATAATATCATTTTATATTGCTGAAGATATAGACCTTTATTCTAAAGCATATTTTCTGCACATGTGATCATGCATCCAATGTGTTTCCTAGAACAGTATCCACTCTTTTAAGAAATCATGTGATATATACTGTAGTATATCTGACAAAGAAAGAACATAAAATCAATTAGTGATTTGTACATAACCCCCAGCATTTTATGTTGCTCATAGGGAACGTTTCTCTCTGTAAATACACACCTCATCCATTAAAGTCATGTCTGTCCCATATATAGTATCTGTTGAGCCTTTTATCCACTTCTCCTTTATTGCTCTCCTGTATTCAGAATGATGCAATCCTTCAGCCCAGATAGTGTGCAGATATGGGATAGGAAAGAAAATATGGCATTGAAGCCTCAGGGTAAACTGAAAAAGGTATAGAAATAAATGCAACTTGGTACCAAATATGATGTCACTAGGTACCTTCTGCCAAAGATGGCATTCTATAGTGCCAATTCTTCCAGCCCTTTACCTCTACCCTAGCAAAAAGGATAGCAGGTTTTTGTCCTCCTCTATTTATTTTCTGCCAGGCTCCCTCAATTTACGCTTGTAATATAATGTTCACAGCCGTGAACCAGAAAAATGTGGCCTTGAACCAGAAGTGTCATGACACACTTCCATAAGCATGCCATATTGAAATGCATGAAAAATTCTCCCCTCTGCTTTGATGGAAAATAGAAATCTCAACACTTGGTTCCCGGGTTTAGCAAAATAGCTACATATCAATGTCTTGAGTCTCAATCACATAGTTAGGCACAGATATACATTATTTCACAAAACCGAGTACACCCCTCACATTTTAGTAAATATTTTATTATATCTTTTCATGTGAAAACACTAAAGAAATTACACTTTTCTACAATGTAAAGTAGTGAGTGTACAGCTTGTATAACAGTGTAAATTTACTGCCCCTCCAAAATAACTCAACACACAGCCATTATTGTCTAAACCGCTGGCAGCAAAAGCGAGTACACCCCTAAGTGAAAAAGTCCAAATTGGGCCCAATTAGCCATCTTCCCTTCCCGGGTGTCATGTGACTCGTTAGTGTTACAAGGTATCAGGTGTGAATGGGGAGCAGGTGTGTTAAATTTGGTGTTATTGCTCTCACTCTTTCAT
The DNA here is from genome assembly GCA_029574335.1 of Rana kukunoris. Classification (NCBI taxonomy): domain Eukaryota; kingdom Metazoa; phylum Chordata; class Amphibia; order Anura; family Ranidae; genus Rana; species Rana kukunoris. The sequence continues at coordinate 591,776,807 of CM056049.1, forward strand.
ACTGGCCACTGGAAGAACTCTCACTTTTGTTGCCAGCAGTTTAAATGGCTGTGTGTTGAGTTATTTTGAGGGGACAGCAAATTTACACTGTTATACAAGCTGTACACTCACTACTTTACATTGTAGCAAAGTGTAATTTCTTCAGTGTTGTCACATGAAAAGATAAAATAAAATATTCACAAAAATGTTATGGGGTGGACGCACTTTTGTGAGACACTGTAGGACGATCCATGATTCTACTTCTTTAACCACTTGCTTACTGGGCACATATACCCCCTTCCTGCCCAGATGAAATTTCAGCTTTCGGCACTGTCACGCTTTGAATGAAAATTGCGAAGTCGTGCGACGTGGCTCCCAAACAAAATGGAAGTTTTTTTTCTTCCCACAAATAGAGTTTTCTTTTGGTGGTATTTGATTACATCTGCGTTTTTTATTTTTGCACTATAAACAAAAAAATTGCGACAATTTTAAAAAACACAATGGGCCAGATTCACAGAGCGATTACGCCTGCGCAACAGGAGATGCGCGTGCGTAAGTCTAAATGTGCGCGTGCGTTTCGATGCACGGCATCCCCAAAACGAGATACGCAAGAAATCTACTTTTTTTGGTCTTGCGTAATTTTGTTAGACAGACGCATCCATCCGCGCAAAACTGCGCTAGACAGACCATTGATTTGCTAGTCAAATATGCTAATGAGGGACTTACGGGGATCCACAAAAGAACGTTGGGGCAGCGCAGGCTACGCAGTGTGTGCAACAGCAAAATGTCCTGTCTAAAATTAGACCATATAAAAGCTGGTCTAAAAAGAGAAAAAAAGTCTACATGTTAGATAAAGCAACACTGTTAGTGAGGAGCTCAGCAGTCACAGGTGTTGCACAACAATCTGTATGCCAACATGCCAGGGGCATCATCGCGCATAGCTATACTACTGACTTTAGATGAACAAAGAAGGAGGAGGGCACTGAGGATGGCACGGAGGATGGCACGGGAGAGGATATACCGCACACGCATAGACCTGTTTGGCATGAGTGATTCTGAGGTGTATCGCATCTTCAGATTCACCCATCATGCCATCCTGGAATTAACCACAACCCTGCAGGAGGACATCACCAGCCCAACACAACGCTCACATGCAGTGCAGCCACTGGTCAAGGTCATGGCAACACTCCATGTCCTTGCCAGTGACTCTTTTCAGCGTACAAGTGGAGTGGTGGCTGGGATGTCACAATCCTCCATGAGCAGATGTGTGCACCAGGTTGTCCCTGCAATCCTCAGACGCATGGCCAACCAAATCATCAAACCCACCACTGAGGACCTGCGGCTGAAGGCAATGACAGATTTCTACAGAATTGCCAGATTCCTACGCACCATCGGGGCCATTGATTGCACACATGTGGCACTCCAGCCCCCCAGGAGACAGAGCACATGTACCGCAATCGGAAGCATTGGCACTCCATCAACGTACAGGTGATAGTCGATGCCCAAGGCCTCATATGGCACGTCCGTGCCAAACACCCCGGGTCCAGCCATGACAGCTACATCTACAATCAAAGCCACATCCCAATGGAATTCGATCAGAACGTGTATGGGGCCACCTGGCTGGTTGGTGAGTGACATGGGTGGCAGGCATGACTGTCCCCCCCCATGATGCACACATCACAAGGGGCACATGCATGACTAACATCCTCCTGTCTTTTCCCTTACAGGTGACTCTGCATATCCACTGGGACCCCATCTCATGACTCCTATCCGGAACCCTCAAACCCCAGGAGAGGAAAGATACAATCAAGCACATGCCCAAACACGTGCAGTGGTGGAGCGCACCTTTGGCCTCCTGAAGTCACGTTTCCGATGCCTGGATAAGTCTGGGGGTACCCTCTTGTATTCCCCAAACTTTGTGTGCCATATCATCGGTGCATGTTGCATGCTGCACAACTTCGCAGTAAGAAAGGGCCTGCAGATTGACCTACGTGATGACCTGACCCCTGAACCAGACAATCCCCCCCTAACCGAGGGTCCCCCATGTTCTGAGGGAAGAGCAGCCAGGAGACAGCTCACATTGGGCATATTTGCACGTTAAACAAACACATTAATCATGGCACAATGAGAATGCATGCATGCACACCACTGTGGTCCCTAGCACACACACCCCACATCCTCATCAAATTGGATTGGCACCAGTCCACCATGCAGGACTTGTGAGCAGCAACGCCACGCCAAGGCTCCAATTATGTCACTGTACATTCATACACCATTCACACGGACCTGGGGATCACTTCTCCCTGGTCCTGGGGAACCCTACTCCACCAAAATTGAGGGTGACAGCCCTTTTCCGGCAGGAATGTCACCCCCACATTCAAACAGCATTCACAACCCAGCAAAAAAAAAAAAATGACCAGCAAAATAAAAAAATTTCCAGCAAAAAAAAAAAAAAGGGGAGAAAAAAATGAGTGCCCTTGACGTGAGCCACGCCTGGGGCACCCCCGGCCACGGCCCCGGCTCCTCAGGGGAGACTCATGGGGAGGGGGGAAAACCGGGGAAGGAGGAGCAGCCCCTGATCTCTGCCCACCTGGCGGCCTGCCCTCCAAGGCCATGGCTATTCTGTCCAGGGCACCACCTAGTGTTGCCGTGTTGGCCTGGATAGCCTGGGTGAGGGCCCTCACATACTGCCCAACGCCTGCTGATGTAGTCTGCAGGTCGTTAAGGCAGTTTGTGAAAGCCCGGGAGTGGCAGTCCAGGTTCCCCAGCGTATCCTTGATGGAGGACAGGCTCTCCTCCATCCGCACCAATGTCTGGCTGACCTGTCCCAGATGGCGGGTCTGGAGGAAATGGTCCCTTCTCAGAGTGGCGGGCAGGAGATCGGCCACCCCCCTGGTCTTCTGGGTCGCCTTCCTGCCTCCAGCTAATGCTTGTGGCCGGGGAGAAGGGGAGGCCCTTGGGAGAGGAGCCATGTTGGGCGAGGAGGGGGGGGGCTCCCCCTTAGGGAGGGCTGGCTGCTGCCAGCCAGAGGGGAATGGTCCTCCAACAACAATAGGCCAGTGCCTGACATGGACTCCTCCTCAAACTCCTCCTCCTCAACCTCCTCCTCTTCAACCTCCTCCGCGGACTCCGGCCTTGTCGGGCGGGCTCCATTAGGCTGCTGTCCTGGGGATGGTGCGGTCAGGCCAGATGGCCCTGCACCCTCCTGCACATCTGTGGATGACACAAAACATTCACAGGTTGGAGGATCCACACACTTGCCACATATTCCCTTTCACCCCCTCCCCCACACATGCTACACACCCGATATAAAAAAAAAACGTACCTGGCACCACGGGCTCCGGACTTGAGTCAAAGCCGGGCAGGCCCTCCACTTCATGCCGATGAAAGGTCAGGGCCACCGCACGCTCCTCCGCTGTCAGCCTAACACGGCATGGTGGGCCCCCTCCTGTGCCCCTGGCATGGGCAAGCATTTTGGCCAGCTTCTTTTTGACCAGACGCCGGAGGTCATTAATCTTTTTGTCAATCCCAGACCGGTTCCGTGTCTCCCCCTCCCCCGCTGAATTCACCTGGTCAGTGATGATGTCCAAAATCTCCCTCCTCCTGGCCGGAGTGGTGTTGGCACTGTCCGGGCCGTGGAGGAAACGCCCATAATCGCTAATGGCCCGGGCAAAAATTTGTTTCTCCCCCAAAGTGAAATTTAGTTTTCTCTTTATCTCTGTCATACTCATACAAAAACTCACTCCCAGTCAACAAAAATCTGTCACAAAAACAAGCACAACCAATCAAGCAAGAACACACACAAAGAGAAAACTAACACCCAATAAATCACACAAGCACTCAGCAAAAAACAGTCACAAAAACAAACAGCAACAATTAAGCAAGAAAACAAACGTGCAGAAATATATCAAACAAACAAACAGTCTCTCAAACACTTATCAAAAAACACTTTCAAAGATCTACTAACAAACACTTGATCACACAGTACACTAATCTGACAAATACAAAACACAACGCAACGAACAACGGGACAAAAGCACTTTGTTAAATGGGAAGGGACAAAGGGATGTACTTTTGCAATGGAAGTGCGTTTGTGTCTGTCTATTTATGCTGTCTGCGTAGTCCCTAGTCCATTTCCAATTTCACTGATTGCGCCGTTCCCGAGTTGTGAGCATGCGCAGAGAGGTGCTGACCATGGTCTCCTTCAAGCGCGCATGCGCGAGCCGGCCGGCCCTTCATTTGCATGGGGTCACGGCTCATTTCAATGTAACACGCCCACGTCCTTCCCAATTTGTATTACTCCGCCTTACGCCTCTGAAATAACGTTATGCATGCACAATTTTCTGCGCAAAAGCTACGAGAATAGGGTGATTACGCGGCTACATTGCGCAAGTCTAACGTAAAGGCGGTGCGCTACGCCGGTCCAATAATGCGCAGATGTACCTGAATCTGGCCCAATATTTTTAACTTTTTGCTATAATAAATATCCCAATTTTTAAAATATATATATATTTTTTTTCTCAGTTTAGGCTGATACGCATTCGTCTACATATTTTTTGGTTAAAAAAAAAAATCGCAATAAGCGTATAGTGATTGGTTTGCGCAAAAGTTATAGCGCCTACAAAATAGAGAATAGAATTATGAAATTTTTTTATTTTTTTTTTACTAGTAATCGCGGTTATCTGCGATTTTTGTCAGGACTGCGATATTATTGCGGTCACTTTTGACACATTTTTGGGACCATAAATATGCAATAATTACTGTATAATTGTGACTGGCAGGGAAGGGGTTAACACTAGGGGCAAGGAAGGGGTTAAATGTGTTCCCTGGGAGTGATTCTTACTGTGGGGGGAGGGGACCTACTGGGGGAGGTGACCGATCGGTGTCCCTATATACAAGGGACACACCATTGGTCTCCTCTCCCTTACAGGGCGTGGATCTGTTTGTTTACACACACAGATCTACATCCTTGGCTGTGTAACGGGCGATCGTGGGTACCTAGAGGACATTGCGCGCCCCCCAGTGGCCGGAGGAACTGAGGCCGTCAATAGACGTCCTCCCGGACCTGAAGAGCCACCTTGTGGGCATCATTTTACAATGGCCTGGGCTCCAAGAAGTTACAGGGGGGGAAATGGGAAATAACAATATAGATCACCTTAATATGCTTGCATCCTAGTCACACTCTAAAAAAGAACTAGGAATGTACCAACTATATGGAAACAATGCAATTATTCAATCTTATATACAGTAGATAAAGTACAATACATGCATCTTAATGTATTTTTCACCTCCTTGTTTGTGTTAGGAGATCTGACTAGCCAAGCAGCATGTGACTGGGTGTCTATTGTTGTTTCACCTGTTACCCGGCTGTGTCCACATACCTTGTTTGTGGTTGCATTTCTGAAGCCTCTCCCTCACTCCTTTTTCCTCTGTGGCTGCAACTTCTTACCTCCTCTTCTCTGCTGTCTGGTTGTATTTCCACAGCCTCTCACTGTCTCCTGTGTTACTGTGTCTCTATAGCTTCTCACCTTCCACTCTTGTGTGGCTGTGTTTCTATAGCCTCTCACCTTCCACTTTTATGTGTGGCTGTGTCTATAGCCTCCTCCCTCTCTTGTGCTTGTTTTTTCTGCACAGACGCTAAAAAAAACTTGAGATAAGCCATGTATAGGGAGCAGCAGGGCAGAGCACAGGGGTTCGGCAGGACAGCGCATAGGGGACCAGCAGGGCAAAGTACTGGGGTCAGCAGGAAAGAGTGCAGGGGGTCAGAAGGGCAGAGTGCAGGAGAGATTATAGGGGGTCAGCAGGGCAAAGTTCAGGGGTCAGCAGAGCAGGCTACAGCGGGCCAGCAGGCCGAAGCACTGGAGTCAGCAAGGTAGAGTGCAGGAGGTCAGCAGGGCTAAGTAGAGGGGGTCAGCAGGGCTGAGCACAAGGGATCAGCAGAGCAGGAAATGGGATAAACTAAGCCAAGCACAGGGGGTCAGCAGGACAAAGTATGTAGAGGTCATCAGGGCAGAGCACAGGAGAACAGCTGGGCACAGTACAAGAGTCATCAGGGCAGAGTACATGGTGTGATGAGGGAAGAGTTCAGGGGGCCAGTAGGGCAGAGTCCAGGGGGCCAGCAAGGCAGAGTAGAAGGAGTCAGAAGGGCAGAGCACAGGGTTCAGCAGCGCAGCATACAGGAGATAAGCAGGACAGAGCACAGGGGTGTCAGTAGAGCAGCAGGACACAGTACAGGAGGGCAGCAAGGGAACATTACGGGCAGCAGGGCACATTACAGGGGGGCAGAAGTGCAGCAGGACACAGCACAGGAGGGTAGAAGGGCAACATACAGGGAGCAGCAGGACACATTACAGGGGGGCAGCAAGGGAACATTACGGACAGCAGGGCACATTACAGGGGGACAGCAGTCTATGGTAAAAGTAGCCATTTCCTTCACTTTCAAAGTGGCACAGAGAAGCTGCTGCCAGGTCTGGTGCACTGATCCCCAACCGACCCTCCTCTATCCATCCCATGTAATGTCTTATACAAGCACCTGGGGTGGACAGTGGGGAAAACTTAAAGATGTTGCTTCCCTAGGCCGCACTGCATGTGGGGGGATCATTTCACATGGAGTGTCGGCTAGTTGGGGTTTCGATCTACCCATAGGAAAAGGGAAGTAGAATGTACACTGCTCCAAGGCTGTCTGCAATGAATAAGCACTTTGTGCTGAACAGTTTGGATTCCTTGTGTGTCATGTTTTTTAAACATTTGACTCTACAATAAACCAACACATTTTTCTTCATCTCTGGATGTGCCGCTTTTTCTCTTTGTTGCATCGATCTACCCATAACCTGCCTGCAATCAACAGGTAAGGCTGGGTTTACACCTCTGCCAAGCACTGACAACATCGTCTGTGTTTTACGGACAGGAGATGGTGAACCTCTATCCCCAAACACCAGTTCCAGAGACTGGGGATTTAATAGAGTTCTCTGCTGAGGACAGACAACCTGGTGAGTCTCCAGCAGAAAAGCTGGCATCAGGGCCAAATATCACTGAGCTCTGCCCAGCACCAACAGCAGTATCTGTGGAGTTACCAGAAACTTCTCCAGCTGAAGCGCTGATAACTGGACATAGGGTCCAAGACCTCTGCCCTACACTTGTGGCAGTTCCGGAGGCCCAGGGTGAGAAGGAAATAGTCACTTCTCAGTACCAGAGACATGTCGTCCCAGCAGAAAAATGAGGGTAAGGGGGGTGGAGCAGCCGGCTCCCCTTCCCAGCAGACAGCACCACAGAATGATGCCACCAACCCAGCAGAAGAGCTGGAAACAGAGCAGAGTTCTGCTGGCCTCTTCCCTCAACTAACAAAAGATGCAGTATCCACCTGTACACTCCAGGGATGCTGGGTAGTCAGCCCAGATCTAAAACAGCATGATGAAGTGAGCATTGCCACCCTGTCTTCTTTCCAGCGACTGAAAGGACTCCAGGGAGAAGGACCAGTCCGCACTTTTCCGCAGCGGCGAGTATGTTCTCTGAGAGGTTGGCTGGGAGAGTAATGCTATGTTTGGGACAATTTATTTGGGGTACTGTGTGGATACCAGCATTGGGAGACTGGAACTACTGACTAAACTTCAGAGTTAACCCCGTCTGGGGTCTCCTCCTGTGTTAGTCTGCTGCCGAAAGGTATTTGGCAGGGGCCCTTGGAATCCAGATTCCGTTGCGGAGGTTGGGAAACCATTGTTTCAACTCCCCATGCACATCCTATGTCTAAGTCACCCTGTGTCTATTAGGTCTGATCTGTACTAATCGGACTCACAACTACACTGGAAAATATACAGTATATATATATGTAAGCTGGGGATAGGTAGCGGGTACAAAAGCTCCCTGGGATGAGCCGGCACAGATACCAAAGTCCATAGGATAAGTGAACAACAGTGGGATGTTTATTGGTGCTATACAAAGTCTATTTACAGGTGCTGTACAGTGTGCAGAAAACAAAACAAACAGAAATAGTTTAAACAAACACCTAGCCGTGTCTCGGCTCTAACTACACGATATGTAGGCCCTAACTACTAAGCTAAACAAGCCTACCGCTTGTTAGCTCAAAACACAACCTTCTCACCAGTCTTTTAACAACCTCCTTGCTCCTACAGATCCACACTATCTGTTTCTGTTTCCCAGGACAGAGCAATGGCTGTTAGCTCAGGTGAGCTTAAATTGGCCTGGGGGAGAGGGCCAACACCTGACCTGGATTAGGGATCAGAGATCCCTGAACGTGTAAGAGAGGAGCCTGGGAGAGGTATAAACCCCGAACTGGACTTTCCCAGGCTCTCTCTGGGACGCTCTGCTACAATATATATATATATATATATATATATATATATACAGAGAGAGAGGAAGCGGTATATGACGAAAGCACTTAAGCGGAGTTTGGGAAGTTTAGTTACATGTAATATGCAAATACTGACTTTATTACAAGTCAGGCCACGCCCACCTCACACCTTTGCAGTGTAGTTTAACCAAGCCTCCTGCATCTGAATGCACTCCAGATCAGTTCGAGATGCGTTTCTAAATGTGTGTTTTTAATGCACTTTTGACAGGTTCTGGTGCATTACAGATGCGTTTTTTCTTTTATTTTCATTTTACTAGGGCCTGGTGCATTGTTATGGCACACTGATATGCTTTATGTAAATATTGTTCAAGTTGTTAATATTTATTTTTGGAACTTAATTCTACATAAAACATTTAACAGTGTCATTTCATGAGATCATTTCCGAGGGTGTGTTTAGAGGTGCACTTAGGGGTGGGGCAGGGTAGGGTTTGGGTGGGGCAAGTGGTGGCGAGTAACTCTTAAGGCCTGGCTAGTGGCTCAGGATATGAAATTTTGAGGCCTGCATTGTATATCTGCATCAATCCCTGCCCTCAAGGAGCTTAAACATAGGTACTTGGTACCCACTTTTAATGTACAGAGAGGAAGAGGCAGAGTTCTAAGAGGAAAACGTGGAGCCTAAAGAGGAAGGGTGTGGTTTACAGGTGATATGACGGGTCTTAAACAGGAAGGGGTGGGTCATATTTAAATTAGGGGGTGCACAAGTTTAGTCAGGCCTAGGACAGCACAAGACCTAAATACACCGCTGTCTTGAGCATTGACTTCTCAGGTATTTTGAGGCAGTGCCATCTCCTGCTTGAGTTCTATGCTCAAAACAGACACCCATATATTTACAATGTTACAATGTAGTCAGAAATATGCAAAAGAAACAAAGTTATATGATTTAAATTCTTACAAATGATCGTTCCTGATAGTTTCTCTATGTTTAATCCAATTTTATTTTCCAAAAATCAGCACTACGGACATTATTGAGAGTCAATGCAAAGTGTCCCCTATGCTTGTGATGCTATAAAAAAAGTTAAAATATTTTTTCCCTGATTCCCCCTCTACCCACTGCTATAATCTTCTAATAGAGCCGAGGGACCTGTCATATGCACTCATCAAGAGTGCCAACTGTAAGGCCCTCACGCCTTGCAGAGATGCATGGGTGATGGACTTTCCTCAACTGGATAACGATGATCTTTGGGAGGTCACTTTTTCTCGATTGATGTCGACTAGAGACCATCTCATACAGTACAAGTTCTTATACAGAATTGATCTCACTCCTGACAGATTGGCTAGTCATCCAGCTGTTGGTGGTGTATTTCATACACATTTTCTGGGAATGCACAGCTATACAACAGTTTGGAAAGAAGTTACACAATGTATTCAAGATGTTACAACACTTTTTGTAAGGCTGTCTATTGAAATATGTTGTTTTGGATTGTTAGACTCCTTGGCCCCCCAAAAGGTGATCCATACTTTGCTATACAATTTTCCAATGTCATATGGCTTATTCCTAAAGGCTAAGTTCACCTTTGTTCATCTTCTTTTTTTTATTTTTTTATTCCAGCCTATGTACCAATAGAGCATTAATGTACTTATTTTTCAAAAATAAAACAACTTTCAATCTATTCTACACACAATTATCTCACTGTCTTCATAGCTGTTTAAAAACACTGCTCGATTACTTCGGCCTTACTTCTCAGACAGACTTTAGGTCATGACACAGGAAGGAGTTGACCAGCTAATCTCCATAGCACACACCCTGCATCATCTACCCTCAGCTTGTGAACTCCTTCCTGTGTCATGACCTAAAGTCTGTTGAGGAAGTAAGGCAGAAGTAATTTAGCAGTGTTTTGAAACAGCTATGAAGACAGTAAGGTAAGCATGTGTAGAATAAATGGAAAGCTGTTTTATTTTTGCAAAATAAGTACAGTAATGTTATATTGGCCCATAGGGGATCTAGAATTTATAAAAAATAAAAATAAAATAATGAACAAGGGTGAACTTAGCCTTTAAGGAACTGATGGTGCTGAAATCAGTAACCCTGCCATTCTGCAATTCCAGAAGAAGAACTAAAACTATAATTAAAAATGCCTTCTCGGCTTTCCTCACTGAGATCTGCAGAGTGTAACTTCAGCTCCATGGCCCCTGCTTTCTGGAAGCTCAGACAAGCTGTATAAATTCTGCACTTTGAACGGTTGTAGAGAAAAGAAGACTACAGATACACAGGTACAACTCATGTAGGATTTGTTTTGTCTCTGTGTGGCTTATGGCTAGTCACTTCACTGGGTGAAACACTTTAAATGCCTTAAAATATTGACACCTGGTGATAAAATCTGTTACACAAATGTGATCTGGGTGCTTAATGGTGCATGGCTTTAGGTTCTGGACAGCAGACTTGAAGGCTTTCGCTGTTAGTAGACATTGGTTCTTCTGTGCATACTATAGTATTAATTTTGTGATTCTGCTCTTTTTCTGAGGTTTTAGATATGTGGTCTGGTCATTACTCCTGGGTGGTATTACACTGCAATAGAAGATTATAGAAGATTGTACTGTTTTGTACTGTTATTACTGGCTTATTATTATTATTATTAAAAAGTGTTTAATATCGCGCCCGTCTTACCCATAGGGCCTCGAAGTGCCAAACGCAAAAGTACACATCACCCATAGCAGAGAACAAAAGTCAGCACCGCAACAATTAAAAGGGGTACTAAGAAGGGAGAAACCTAGTATAACATGAGAAGGACTCAAAACACCCCTCTACTGGTTCAGCCATAAGCTTGGGTAAACAGGTGGGTTTTAAGTTTGCGACGGAAAGCCAGGAGATTGCTAACCTGTCTAATCGGCAGGGGGATGCTGTTCCAAAATTTCGCCCCCTGGACGGAAAAAGAGCGACCTCCTCGACGAGCCTTCCTAAAGCGAGGCACCATAAAATCCAGGGAGGTACTGGAACGGAGGGGGCAGGAAGGGACGTATTTGATGAATCTTGCACGGAGGTAGCCTGGACCCGAACCATAGAATACCCTGTGCATAATACAACCAGTCTTGAACAATATCCGTTTTGAAATAGGAAGCCAATGCAGGGCGACAAGAGAGGGGGTGATATGCTCTCTACGGGAAGCCCCCGTGAGTAGCCGCACAGCTGCATTTTGGACAAGCTGGAGTCTATGCAGGTTGTTATTAGGAAGTCCTAGATACAGGGCATTACAATAGTCCAGGCGACTAGCGATCGTGGCAGAGACAACCGTTTTTTTGCTGGGGTGGTCAATGAATCGAAATAACACCCTCAGAAGTTTAAGATGGAAGTGGCAGGTGCTTACCACCTTGCTTATCTGGGGGATCAGAGTCAACCGGGAGTCCAGGATGACTCCCAAGTCCCTGACCTGGGTTTTTGTGTGATGTTTGTTGGGTACTTTTGCTACCCTGTCTTTTCTTTCGATTGCATAACGAATAAAAACAAATAAAAACCTTAAAATATGTGTAGTGCATGTACTGTATTTTTTCACCATTTGTTACTTGTGATATATAAGCCAAAGCATATACCGTATATGACTGTTATGGTCACTATGTTACATTATTCTTTCCCATATGTCCCATAGCCTGCTAGCAGAAAAAATAATTCCTATACCATCCGCTGTTCAAAAACCAATCTAGAAATAGAAACTAAATGAAGGTCAATTTTTAAATCTCACAACAAGCGTACTGTCAAATCTCATGAGAGTGTACAACTACCTTCAAACAATCAATAAAAGGCATGTTGTTTTTTTTTAACTCTATTAATAAACCCCTTTTATAGGATTATGGTTAATGGATCATGCAGTGCATTGTTTTGTAAATTGTCATCTTGTGGTTACTAGAGTGCTCTGTATGTGTACATAGGCTCAGTTTTGTTCTTGTAAATTACTTTTCTATAGCTGCCTTAAAGGGATGTTCCAGCCAAATATAATGTTTATTAAAAGTCAGCAGCTACAAAAAGTGTAGCTGCTGGCTTTTAATAAACATTCACTTACCTTCTCCACATTCCAGCGACGCGCTGGCCGGGGCTCCGCTCCTCTCCCCCCCTGCCCGGCCGGCGTCTTCATTCTAACTGTGGGCACCCAGCCGTGACAGCCTTCAGCGTCACAACCGGGCACCCACTGCGAGCAGCACTGCACATGCGCGAGCGGCGCGGCCCACCGCTGATTGGACAGGCGATCGCATGGGACCTGTCATGTGTCCCATGCGATCGCCTACAGGGAGGGGCTGCTGTAGGCCATTAAGCTTAATCGCCTAACCAGCCCCTCGGCAGAAGGAGGAAGTGGGACAGGAAGTCCCACTCCTCCTGAAGCCCCCACTCCACTCTACATGTGGCATGTAGGGGGGTGTGGAGTGGATTAAGCGAAAGTTCAATTTTTGGGTGGAACTCCGCTTTAAAGTTTACTATTAAGAATGCTGTTATTCATGCACAATGTCTAAGAAAGTTTAACAACTCTTCAACAATTATAAACCAACTTAATTATTGCATACCTAATCAAAGTATATTATTTATGTTTGGAAATTAAAGTACAGTTTTATGTTTTTACAACATATACTGTACAAATATGTATATATTGTCCCTAGGGTAGCCACCAGTCCTTTACAGGAATAGAGACAATCACTGGTCTTACAATGGAGATAAATCAAAGCAACAGCATTTTATTGACAAAAAGGTGAAACCTATAAGCCGCACACCCTGGACCAAACAATCAATAAATAGGGAATACATTTAAACATCATTTTAGATAAAGAGCAGCCCGTAGTATAACCGACAGTGAAAGGAAATTAATAAATGAAAATCTTACCGCGGTAATTTAGATGTGACAAAAATTACAAAAATACCACAAATGGCAATTGGCAATATGACAAATTTAGCAATAATAAAGTCCATGAGCCACCACCAACAGATCTTCAATAATGTGCACAGTGATGTATACAACTTCAGTGAAGGAATAACGTGCTGTCTTCCACTGGTTTAGGCAAACATCCTACTCACCAGACCAATCAGACACCCATGACAGGTGTCAAATAGGCAGAGATGTGTATGAAGATGTATCATCTGATGCAGGTGACCCTCGCCGATAATATAGCCAAATGAAGATGAGGATCATAAATCAAGGAAAGAAGAGAGAACTCCTCATTTTTTTAGTATCCTTTAAAAAGTGCATAAAACGAAGCGTGCCAGATCGAGTTCCACCTGCGGTCCAGTACAGAGGCGGAAGTGACGTATCACGCACTACGCAAGAAGACGCGTTTCGTCAGCAACGTCTGACGTCATCAGGGGTGGCTTCAAAACTCGGTACCCACTCATTCCTTCCTCCCCCCCCCCCCCCACAAAAAAAATGACATGTCAAATGTGGCAAGTCAGGGGGTCACTGGTACTTACAGCGGACGTTCCATTTTTGGGTGGAACTCTGCTTTAATGTAAAAACAATTATTGATTTGTAAAAATATGCTGAATGCTCCTAACTGCTACTAAAATGCTATCGCTTTTTTGATCTTTTTCATTTTTTTCTACGTTTCCTACAAAAACGCCAATAAAATGCTAATGCTCCTAACAGCTACTAAAATGCTATTAGAAGCTGGCACAAAAATACTGTTATCAGCATTTTCCATCCAGCGTTTTTCTGGCATTTATTTAGCTTATAGTGTGCATGGAGCCTCAAGGTTGCATTCTTGCATTGTTGTGAGGTATAAAGAATTGGGTGCCAGTCACTTTTTAAGGGCTAAAAGAGTATTTTTCATTAAAAAAAATCAGTGAAAAAGGAACTCGGGCACAGGATTCCCCCAAAAAACATAGGCAGACTATGAAATCTACTTACTGTCAACACAGAAAAGGACCTTTAGGCCATCCTGTAACTTTGTATTCTTAGGCCGCGTACACACGGCAGAGAACCTCGACGGGCAGAACACATCGTTCCGCCCGTCGAGGTTCTCTGCCGGCCGTCGAAATTGGCGACCCGCCCGTCGGGAATGGCAACCAGCCATTCATCCAGGCGGGCCGTCGAGCAAATAGAGAGCGTGCTCTCTATTTCTGCTCGACGGGCTTCCCGACGGGAAGCCCTCCGAGAGCGTACACATGGCCGAGGTCCTCGCTGGAATGCAGCTTCCAGCGAGGTTCTCGCTGGTTTCCAGCGAGAACCTCGGTCGTGTGTACGCCGCCTCAGTCTGTAGAGCACAGTTGCAGCAAACAAACTCCCTGGACGAGGCACTATAATTTTTACCATGTCTAAGCAGGTTACCCAGCCTCTATAGGACATTCTTCCAGCAGACAAAGTTCCTTCTTGGTGCTCCAAAGTTCCAGTTTCACTTCTCATGGGTAGACCCTCCAGCATGGCAGTAAAAACTTACAGGCCCTGAACTCAGGCCTCATTTCTTCAAGCATATTGTCCTCTCCAGGCAGCAGGCATGGGGGGATTTAGAACAGAAGAAATAAGCTCACAGAATTAGACATGTCAGGTACAATTAATGGATAAGAAATGGCTGAAATAAATTGGGAATAAGTCCAAGGTTAGGAGGGGTAAAAGGGGTGGGAATGTTCAATGCAAAAAGTCCAAGGTTCAGGAGAACCCAACAAAAGGGCTAAAATACAATATGGTCAATACACCAGGGCTGGTATTTCCTAGGAGCAGAAGCAGACTTTAGAATTGTCAAAACGATCAGGAGAGGCACCTCTAAGTGTAATAAAACACAATAAAATCACATGTAGAACAACTCATGTGCGAATGGAGACTAGAAGGCTCATCAGTATAAGTCCCCATGGAGGATTGGCACTCTACAGTGGTAAGAGCTGAAGGGAACCTGATGCACAACAGATGTGCGATATGAAGCTGGAAGGTTCATGAGTGTGGAAGTACAGCAAGATGTACATCAGGCTTCCTCCAGCAACAACCACTGGGCGAACCCCCCCCCCCCCCATGGGGACTTCCACACCGATGAGCCTTACAGCTTCCTATCCTACATTAGTTGTTCGCAACAGTGGCTATGCATCAGGTTCCCTCCATCTCACTTCACCATGCAGTGGTGACCTACCATGAGGACTTCTATACTGATGAGCCGTCTAGTCTCCTATCGCATGTGAGTTGTTCTACTTGATTTAAATTTTATTAAATTTTGTTACAGTTTACACTTAGAGGCACTACTAAACAATGCTGAACACATATCCTCCCCAGGCAAAGCTTCCAGAAGGCTCTCCTGAATATTTACACTCTCCACCAGCATGCACCACTGGCAACAATCCTCCCAGTGGTTGGCCAAGGAGATATAAATAAGCATAACTCAGGTAATTGGTTCTTCTTACACAATGGCCAGGAACACTCCCCAACAGCAGGCAGAACAAAACAACAACCTGAACTACCTTAAAACCTACGGAATGTAGAACTGCGACTCTGGCTTAGAGCAGGGTCCCTACATATGTATTGCTGATGCACTTTCTGAATCAGTGCGATGATGACTGTGAGGCGCCACACCGATTCCCAAAGGTAACTCCTGCACTACTTTTGGCGACTTCGGGGGCGATTTCAATAGACATCTCTGCATGAACCCGCACACATGTCTTTCAAATCACCCCCAAAGTCTAACTGAAATGGCGGTCTGAAATCATGTGAGTTTAGCTGAATTTGCACGATTTAAAACCAGGCTTAGGCTCAGTTCACACTGGTGCGATGCAGGAAACCCTGCAAATCCAGTGCGGGTATTGGCATCAGACCTGACTCTCAGGCAGTTCACACTGCCCTCTGCAAACCATGTGGGTGTCAATACAAAGTTAATGACACCCCCAGATCAGCATGCAGATTGCAGTGTGAACTGTGAATTCAGAAAACAAATCGGATCGCAGAGGTGTGAACACCCATGTGATCTGATTCTGGTGCAGAGAAAAAAAAGGGGTCTGCATGAGTTTGGTCCAAATGCGATGCAAATTCAGCCATACAGTTTGTATAGCTGAATTCTCATTGCACAAACATCACATATGATTTGCACCGCAATGCAGTGATGTTTGGCATTGCAGCAGTGGCATTGCAGCAGTGGCATTGCACCAGTGTGAACAGAGCCTTAGTAAATCAACCCCATGTTCACTAGGCTATAGTGGTGTAGAATGGAGTTCTATACAATTAAATTAAAGTAAACCTGGTAATACACAAGATCAGCTATAAGTAATGGCATTAGAATACAGTAACAACATTGGGCTACAGTATATCGACTTTAGAGTGCATGGAACTGTAAACACCCTAAAGAGGTATATCTTACTAAGGACAATATTCAAAGTTCTTGTGAAACAGTTATTTGAGTGAAAAGTCTTTAGCCCTTGTTCTTTAGCCAGCTAGATTTAGGTCCCGCTACTTTTGGTGGTACACTTAAGTACAGTCCCAGTAAAGTCAACTTGCAGTAAATAACGCTGCTAGGTAGATGGCCAGCCCACTAAACCCTCAACAGTAAAATCAGTCTGTATATGCAGAATAGCATGTTTGATATACTCACTGTGTATTTTAAGTGGTTAAAGGGTTTGTAAAGGATTTTTTTTTCTATCTTAATAGCTTCCTTTACCTTAATGCAGTGCTGTTTTCATGTCCTCATTGTTAGTTTTTGCTCTCAAGTTGCTGTAATTCTTCTCTGATCTCCACACTTCCTGGTTGTCTGTTTCCTGATAACCACAGTGCTGGGAGCTTTCTCTCTGTGGTCACTAACTTCAAGGAGGTGTGATTACTGTGTGTCTAGTTTCTAGTTTTGTTTTCCAAACCATCACTGCTCTATGGCTCTATGGCTCTGTGAGGCAGAGAGGCAGGAAACAACATGCAAAAACGAAATTAGAAACTACAGGTACATTATGTGATTGATTTTTATCAAGGAATAAGTTAACTATTATGTCTCGATACCCTGTAAACAGTAATTTCAGCAAAAAAAAATGTTTTATTTACAACTCCTTTAATCCTCTGCATTGTGTAAAAAGGTTCTTTGATCCTGTATGCAAAGATCTTTCCCTCCTGCACTGTCTATCTGGGGAAGGCCAGTCAACACACAGGCAGGGTAGCCAACCTGCACATGCTCAGTGTCTTTTATGCTGGAGAGAGCATTTCCTTGTTCTCCGAGCTAGCCAGGTCACATGATATTGATATCACACATGTGGGCATGTATACAGGCTGCAGTGGAAATCTCCTATTACCTGAACAAACAGCTCTGGACAAACTCTGCAGTTTATCATGTAACTGTGGTATACAGATCACTCAAAAAAAGTATATAGTGGCAATATTTTATTTACACTTTTTATTACACTTTAACGGCAGTAGTGTCCACTCACCAACCCCAGAAATACAGCAAAAGGTTCTCACTGATCAGATGTCAGCTCACTTTTAGATCTGCCTGGAGCAACCTTGGTCCTCAACATAGAGCCCGCAGGGTTGTGGCAGGTTAATGTACACACAGGAGCAGCAATGAACACAACACACAGCAAGTAGGACATTTCTCAGTATCCAGCCTCAGAAAATAGAACTCTCTCACCTTGTACCCGGCGCACATTGGGAATTGTGGTCCAGTGATCCATAAAATGCCATATTCTGAATATTAAAGATTGCATTTGTACTTCTTTCATGTGATATTTCTACTTTTTCATCTGCCCCAGATTTCACAAACAATTATCCTGTGAATTCCAAAAACAAATTTCCTGTCAATCAGTTGCAGGCAAGGCTTGTAAAATGTAGATTTGTGATGTGAAGAAATGCAGTCTGGAGTTTTTCAAAATATTAAACCTTATTTATCATTCTGTCAGCAATAAGTTTTTTTTTCTTGCCCCTAACAACAATCATCCCTCTTTTTCCGGTGAAGTCAGGAAATGAAAAAGGTATGTTTGGTTGCTATGAACAACAAACTCAGATCCTTTCATAAATGAAGCTGAATCTTTCTATCTTTGCCATCTCAGCACTGATGTTTTACTGCATCTCCACATTACCTGAAATACTGCCAAAGGAATATTCTCATTTTGGTTTCTTGAGTAATAATTTCATGTTTACCAGTATGATGAATGTCTATTATTTTCTTTGTTTTGTAACAATCCTTGTTAATTATTCCCACTTCTTCCAGAGAAATACACAAAAACAACATTATAATTGAAGCAGTGCTTTCCTGATGAAAGGTTCTTAGTCGCATACTTTGACACCTCATAAATATCATCACTGATCACACACTTCTTAAATAAGAAAAACAGCTATTGTGTCTGTAACAAATGAGTATTTTATCAGGCTATTTCTCACTAAAGTTGATAGCTGCAAGACATTGTCTATTAACCAAAGTTAACGATGGTAGACAGACGCAACAAGTTTAAATCTACACAATAATGCTGAGCTCCAAGAATTACTGAATCTGCTCATGTATTCATTAAAAAAAAAAAAAAAAAATTCTACATAAAACACATATTTGCACCCGAAAATGTTATGATTTCAGCCTCGTCTGTATAATGGCACAAGGACTGGGAGAAGGAGAATCATCACTCTCCTTTATGGCCTCATTCACTTGGGGCACATAAAGCCATACTCCATGTGAGGGATGTATTTACTTGCAAAGGAAAGCACAGGTGTTCCGTGCATCTCCCGTGCAGGCAATCTAATTGTTGTTAATTAAGACATAGAGGCTGCACAGATACAGGTAATGCTCCCAATGTGGCATCCATGCAGGTGCATGGCCCTAAAAACACAGTGCGTTCAATGCTATACATCGCCACAGATGTCACATTGGGGGTCATGACTCCCATGTATTATGTCACACAAATTGTCAGATGGGGATCATCACTCCCCTGTATAACATCACACATACTGAGACAACGAGGGTCATTACTCACCTGTATTACATCACACAGACTGGAACAAGGAGGGTCGTCACTCTCCTGTATTACATCACACAAACTGAAACAAAGAGGGTCATCACTCCCCTGTATAACATCACACAAACTGAAACAAGGAGGGTCATCACTCCCATGTATAACATCACACAGACTGGGAGAAGGAGGGTCATTACTCCCCTGAAGGGTATATAGACAGGCTACTAGGGTATACAGACAAAATACTAGGGTATATAGACAGGCTACTAGGGTATACAGACAGGCTACTAAGGTATACAGACAGGCCACTAGGGTATACAAGCAGGCTACTAGGGTATATAGACAAGCTACTAGGTTATAAAGACGGCTACTAGGGTATACAGACAGGTTACTAGGGTATATAGACAGGCTAGGGTTTACTAGAATACATGTGCTCCCACTGTGGAGACTCTCCAAATTTAGAGCTAGGGTCTGCAGGATACAGGGAGCCTTGGTGGGGCCTACAGCTTATGCATGTATTTGAAACTGTGTGCAACTAAACCCCTGTTTTTAACGCATAATGTTAGACAGGTTAATTCAGTTGGTCACAGGCTGGTTGGTAAGTTGAGCTTGGAAATTCTTTGGTTTTGTTTGCCCTTCCAGTGCTTGTTTCTGTGAAGACCAGTTATAGGTGGTAGCAGTGACTTTTTTTTGTAGGGTATATAGACAGGCTACTAGGGTATATAGACAGGCTACCAGGTTATACAGACAGGCTGTTATATAGAGTTATATATATATATAGGTTATATAGACAGGCTACTAGGGTATATAGACAGACTACCAGGGTATACAGACAGGTTATTAGGGTATATAGACAGGCTGCTAGGGTAGTATATGAGGAGCTTCCTTGTGCTGTGTACGGTCCCTCCATCTCCTCCTCCCTCCTCCAGGCTGCCCCAGTAATCCAGTAATCCCTCCAGATCACTCTGTTCAGGAATGGGGTGTCAGTGTCCATGGCTGTGCGGACCAGCACTGTGTCAGGCAGCCCGCGACACTCTCACTGAGACTGCACCCAATGCGGATCGTGTAGTTAGCAGCGGCCCTGCTCTGCCGCCCCCTCTCAAGTTGCCACCTGGGTTCCATGGACCCACTGGGACTTATGGTAGGGTCGGCCCTGGCAGCATCCCCCATATATTATTAAAGCAGAATTAAACTCTCTCAATCAACATTAACTATTTTCAATCCTGATGCTGCTAGCATTAGTAAATAGATAGTAAATGAGACAAAGATAAATCATTTCAGAACTTTTTCCACCTTTAATGGGACCTATAAACTGTACATCTCAGTTGAACAACAAACTGGAATCTTTTAGGTGGAGGGAAGTAAAAATAAAATAATATGGTTGCATAAGTGTGCACACCCTTAGACTAATACTTTGTTGAAGCACCTTTTGATTTTATAACAGCACTCAGTCTTTTTGCATGGCACATCTTCTTTGCAAAAACACACCAAATCTGTCACATTGCGAGGGCATCGCCTGTGCACAGCCAAATTTTCAATCGGATTCAGGTCTGGGCTTTGGCTGAGCCTTTCCAAAACTTTAATCTTCTTCTGGTGAAGCCATTCCTTTGTTGATTTGGATGTAAGCTTTGAGTCGTTGCCATGCTGAAATATGGAGTTCCTATTCATGTTCAGCTTTCTGGCAGAAGCCTTAGGCCCCCTTCACACTGGGGCGGTGGGAGCGTCGGCAGTAAAGCGCCGCTAATTTTAGCGGCGCTTTACCATCAATTTTGCGGCGATATTCAGTCGCTAGCTTTTACCCCCTGCTAGTGGCCGAGAAAGGGTTAAAACCACTGCAAAGCGCCTCTGCAGGTATTGCCGTGGTGCCCATTCATTTTAATGGGCATGAGCAGTGGAGGAGCGGTATACACCCGGCTCCTTCACCGCTCCAAAGATGCTGCTAGCAGGATTTTTTTACTGACCTGCTAGTGCCAACTGCTCCAGTTTCAGAGCGGGGCTTTCAACCTGGATAGACAGCAGCGGCTGTTTCAGGGCGCTTTGCAGGCGCAAGACAGACTTACTGGAACAGCTGAACTTTATTCTGGGTTATTCAGAGGCACTTTAAGTGATGGCAGGTATGTACTGACTCCTATTTAGGCCTCTTTCCTATTTAGGCCCACCAAACGAAGCCGCAGCCCCGGGCCAACGTGGTTCCGGAGCTAGAATTCACAACACCACGAGGCGCGAACGGACCCCGCACCAATGGCGTCTGTCCCTTAAGTACCCCTCCCCCTCCCACTGATTCGTTGCTGACGGGGACACTCAATGTACCATGACCTGGCTGCTGCTACCATTGGCCTGGGGTGGTAACAACACCCCCAGGCGATTAATGGTGGATACTCCCAGCACAGCCATGGCTAGAACAGAGGCTAAATTGCCCTTAATCATTCTGGTCTGAGCCAAATAACAGCTCAGACCCCCATTAAATTTAAAGCAGCGCCTGTAGCGCCTGTTTATCAGGAGCAGGGTGCTACATATATATATATATATATATATATATATATATATATATATATATATATATATATATACACACACATAATCAGGTATTTTAGCTCTTACAGAAAAAAAAAAAGGAACAACTCAAACAGCAAATATATTATTTAAATATTATTATATCTGCTAATAGAGCCATTTTTTATTTTTACCAAAACAAAAGCAAAAACAAAAATAAAAAAGGGGAGGAAAAGAGTGATAAATGCCAATGCGCTGTGTTTTATTCCAGACTTGGTGTTATAAATAACCAGGGTATTAAACTTCTATTGCATTATATCTGTCTAAGTATTATATATATATATAATCTGACAACTTTATGTCATTAGAGTATTATAATATCAGGGATCTGATATTGTATTATAATATAACAAAGTATTTTTTAAATCAAACCAACATGCCCATATCTTTAAGTCTTTGTCAACCATGTCCTTGGTATTGTACCTAATTATTTGTTTACAGCATATATCATCTATTTTTCATAACCATTGAGCTAAGTTTGGTATAGACTTTTGCTTCTAGTACATCGGTTTTAAGGATTTTGCTGGGTTTAGCAGATGCAGGGTTTTTGAGTTTTTATATCTAGGTGCTGATTGTGAGGTGTGGTGAAATAGAATAAACCAAGAATCAAACTGAATTATGTGTTTTTGTATTATAGACGCTATATTAATAACTGCCATAGGCGTGCGCACAGGGTGTGCCAGGTGTGCCCAGGCACACCCTAATCACCATGTACAGCACACATTCCCTCCTGCTGCCCTGGCTCCCATCTTTCCCCCCGCAGCGCTGCCAGCTTCCCTCCTCTCCTATCGGCTGTTGCTCCTGGGATGTTTTAGAAGTGTGGAAGGGGCCAGTAAATATGTAATTTACCGGCACCTTCCCTTTCTGAACGAACATCGGGAGTGATCGGTAGTGTGTGTTTGGGCTTTGGGGTGCACACCCTAATGCTATAGGCTGCGCACACCTATGATAACTGCCAATATTTTTGAATAAAAGGGCATGACCACCAGATATGACCATGAGTAGCACGGCCTTCACATTCTCTCCAGCATAGCGGGGAGTTAGGAGAGAAGTTCAGAGAACATTGAATGCAGAACATTGAATGCAACTTAACAGGCGTGTAATACAACTTGACAAGCAATTTATAATTAATCTCTTCTATTCTGGAAGAAATGGAGGTAAAGTTAGAAAGTATCAGAATCCTATCTCTTTGTGTATTATCAAGACTGGATTGTAGGTCTGTTTCCCAATGGGTTAGATACGCTGGATATCCAGTCACTTGAGAAGACAGAAAAGCTTTATAAAATGGCGATAGACAATGCTGGGGAGAATCCGCCTGTCGGAATATTGCCTCTACTTTAATTAATTTGTTTATATCTGATCGGTTGTGGTAAACTGCCTACAAAATTAGATAACTGGGTGTATCGCCAAATATCCATATACCTATATCTTTTTGGACCACATATTAATTGCATAGATTTCATTTTAGAGTTTTCAGTCACATGGTGAAGTTGGGGTTTGTCCTCTAAAAACCATGACCTAAACCCTTTATCTAAAAAGCCAGGTAAAAAATAAGACACCCTCCTGATATAATGTAAAAAGGAAGTGCTGGCCAGTCATATATAGAGACTGTTGCACCTGAAACTCCCTGAACAACTGAAGAAAAATCAGAACACATTTGAATAGTTGCAGCTGTTTTTCATTTAACCACTTGCCCACGGTGTCATAGGAAAAATACGTCATGATTTTAAAGATGGATATCTCGGTAACGGCAGCAGCTGCTGCCACAACCGAGATATCCATCTTTTCCGTGCGCAGTGCTGTACACGATAATGGCGGTCCCAGCGGCGGATTCGCCGCAAGATCGCCGTTATCGGTGGCGGGAGAGGGCCCCCCCCCTCCCGCCGCTCTCCCGCGCCCTCCGCCGCTTACCGGAGCCGTCGGTAGCGGCGGAGGTGATCGGGTCCTCTTGCTGGCTGTGTTGGGATACGAGTGAGGGAAAAATCGCCCCCACCTGTCCCCCATAGCTCTGCTGGGCGGAAGTGACGTCAGAAAGTCAGTCCCGCACAGCGTCTGAAAGAAAAAAAATTTTTTTCTGAGATTTGAAAAATTACTTTTTTTTCTTTTTTTGCATTTAAGCCTAAATATGAGATATGAGGTCTTTTTGACCCCAGATCTCATATTTAAGAGGACCTGTCATGCTTTTTTCTATTACAAGGGATGTTTACATTCCTTGTAATAGGAATAAAAGTGATAATTTTTATTTATTTTTTATTTCGATGTATAAAGTTATAAACTAATTAAAAATAAATAAGAAAACAAAAAAAAATGTAAAACGCCCCGTCCCGACGAGCTTGCGCACAGAAGCGAACGCATACGCGAGTAGCGCCCGCATATGAAAACGGTGTTCAAACCACACAAGTGAGGTAGAGCGAGAGCAATAATTCTAGCCCTAGACCTCCTCTGTATCTCAAAAAATGCAACCTGTAGAATTTTTTAAACGTTGCCTATCGAGATTTTTAAGGGTAAAAGTTTGACGCCATGCCACGAGCGGGCGCAATTTTTAAGCGTGACATGTTGGGTATCATTTTACTCGGCGTAACATTATCTATCACAATATATAAAAAAATCGGGCCAAATTTATTGTTGTCTTATTTTTTTATTCAAAAAAGTGCGCTTGTAAGACCGCTGCGCAAATACGGTGTGACAAAAAGTATTGCAATGACTGCCATTTTATTCTCTAGGGTGTTAGAAAAAAAAATATATAATGTTTGGGGGGTTTAAGTAATTTTCTAGCAAAAAAAAACAGTTTTAGTCTCGTAAACACCGAATCTGAAAAACAGGCCCGGTGGGCAAGTGGTTAATTATAAATAGTTATATTTGTATATTTTAGTTTGTTTATATTAGCGCTTGAGTAATCGCAATTTAAAAAAGTAATGGGAAGGAAGTAACCGCTCCAGGTGGGTATGTTAAACAATCAGCAACAGTTCAGGGAATCAAGGGTGCCGGCAATGCACAAAGCAGTTGATAGAAGAAAAAAGGGATGGACAGCCGCACTCCAAAAAACCATAAGGTTGTCTTTAATTAAAAAAAAAGGAAAAAATGCAATACAAAACAAGCAGAGAATGGGAATTATAGCCTACGCGTTTCACACTCCAAATCAGTGCTTAATCATTGGCCATGATTAAGCACTGATTTGGAGTGTGAAACGCTTAGGCTGTTATTCCTGCATGCCTGAACTAAGGGAAGATGGATTCCAGGATGTAAATGCTACTTGAATCGTCTGCCTTTATTCAAGATGGCTGTGGCTTCTCAACAAAATAAATAAAAAATTAACTAAATAGTGTTTTCAGTTTTTGGTGCTTAGATACAGTTTCATTCCACTTTAAATAAACCTTTACTATGATATAATCATACCTAGTTGGTGCTATTATGAGAACAATGATCTGTATTAATTTATCGATTGACTGAAATCTAACTGGTTTGTATTGTCAACAATATATTTGTTCAATAGAGTTGAAAATGTTTCCTCTGACAGGGTAACCTTTACATATAATAGCACAATAGTGTTACAAGAACAGAGATTCCAATTGTTGTTGGTATGTTGTCAGTGGATTTTGTATCAGTGGACCTAAGATGCACATGTTTCAGAAGAATAATAATTATGGGATTTATGATAGAGAGCTGTGTATTTCAACATCTACAATCTAATATGTCAGCGGGCAAACAGAACCATTATTGTGTGTTCACTATTTTTAGGACTATAATTGTATTCAAATCTTTTCCATAAAGCTTCTGAGATAATTGAGATAATAGTTTTCTTTGAACTAGCCTTAGTGCACATATCCTAGGCTATTTGATAACAAAATCCATCAAGCCAGAAAAAAAAACTTTAAAAGGCTAGAAACTCTAAGGCGGCGTACACACGAGGGGATATGTCCGCTGAAAACGGTCCGATGGACCGTTTCAGCAGACATCTCCGCTCGTGTGTATGGGCTAGCGGACAGATTTCTCCACCCGACAGATTTCAAAGCATGCTTTGAAATCTATCCGGTGGGGATCTGTCCGCCCGACATGTCTGCTGGTTAGTACACTTACCAGCAGACATGTCGGCTCCCACCGCCGCCGCGCCGCTGCCGAATGGATTCGGCGCATGCGCGGAAGTGTTTTACTTCCTGGTGCGGTGACGTTGCGGTGACGCGGCGGCGTCAACGTCACCGCCACGTCACCACGCCTTCCGGCGGCGGGGAATTTGATCCGATGGTGTGTACACGCCATCGGATCAAACTCCCGATCGGACATATCCGATGGAAATGGTCCGCGGACCGTTTTCATCGGATATATCCGATCGTGTGTACGCCGCCTAAGATTGCTTTTTCATATATGGGGGATTGGGGAGTCATTTACAACCAGATGTTAAAATTCTAATGATTGACAAAGGCATGATAATGACACCATCTGATGAACTGGAACTTTCAGCTGACTGTTATTTAGGGACATATTTAAGCTGCTGTAGAACCTGATGTGATGTGAATCAGGGCCCCACAATATCTCATCATTATTAACAACTACTCACACATTTGCCTTACACAATATAATAAGTGCGAGGACATGAAAGACGTCCTTAGCTAATAAACATATAATGATAATGCTTATTATTATTATTATTATACAAGATTTATATATTGCTAACAGTTTACGCAGTGCTTTACAATATAAAAGGGAGACAATACAGTTATAATACAATAAACTACAAGAGGATTAAGAGGGCCCTGCTCAGAAGACCTTACGATCTAATAGGGTGGGGCAGGTGGTACAAAAGGTTGTTACTGTGGGGAATGAGCTGATGGAAGTGGTAAAAGATTAGTTTGAGACGTGATAGGCTTTCCTGAACAGATGAGTTTTCAGGGATCGCCAGAGGGTAGCAAAAGTAGGGGATAGCCAGAAGGGTTGAGGTAGCAAGTTACAGAGGATGGCAGAGGCTCTGGAGAAATCCTGGAGATGAGCATGGGGGGAGGAAATAAGAGAGCTTGATAGTAGGAGGTCTTGAGAAGAGCAGAGAGGACGAGTTGGGTGATATTTGGAGACAAGATTGGTCATGTAGCTCGGGGCAGAGTATGTTGTGGTTAGTATTTTGAATTTAATTTACTGGGTGATTGGGAGCCAGTGTAGGGATTGGAGGAGAGGGTTGGCAGGGTGGATAAGTCTGGCAGCAGCATTCATGATAGACTGAAGAGGGGATAGCCTGTGGAGAGACAGGCCAATGAGAATGGAGTTGCAATAGTCAAGTTGAGAGATAACAAGGGAGTGAATGAGGAGCTTGGTGGTTTCATTTGTTAATGCTTCTATTAGTACACTGAAAGAAAAACATTCATTATCCACGATCAGAACTGTTCCTGCAAAGCCAATGGGTTTTGTAGCTGGGATAGTGTCTAAAAATAGATATGAAATGAAAGTGGCCCCAGTCTGGCCATTTACTATCTAATGCAAATTAGACAATTACACGAAAATTGCAATTGGCCAAACCAAGTTTGCAAATCTGAACCTCACAAACATATAATACAAAATGTGCATAAACATAAATCCAAAGTGGTGGTGCTCCCAATTGGTAATATCTATACAGATCTAGGAACCAATATATGTAGTAATGTAACAGTAGTGGTGGTAACCCTCAATTAACAAAAAGTAATAAATAAAAGTGTAGATACTAATAAAATTACACAATAAACCAGCATTCATCGCATTGTTGCCCATCATTAGAGAATGATCTGCTCTCTCCATGAGAAGGCTAAACCAAGCACTTTTGCATGCTCTAACTGGTAAAAGCAGACAAAATCCCTGGTCTCCTCCTTGGCCCATACTCTGTGGGTAGAAGGCAAGCCCCTAGTCCCTTCCAAAAGCCCCTGTCCTGGTTGGGTCTGTCAAAGGTATGTACAGTGCATGTTGTCTTTAATTTTGCACTCTAGCAGTAGATTTGTTAAAATAATCAGATGACACTAAAGGGTGGAAGTTTACAAAAGGGTACCTAGAGCAGCATGATGTCTAAATACAGTCAGCCAATGCGCAGAGGTTGTAGCTTCTTGAAAATGAACACTATAAAGACTGTTCTATCAGCTCTGAAATATTTAATTCAGATATTGATTTAAAGAAAATCTGTCATCGAAAAAACATGAAAAAAAATTCTGCAGTTTTGCCAAGGCCGGCACTTAGAGGTGTTGACAAATGCATCCAGCGCCTGACCTGAAACACACTTGTGTCGGAGGAACAGGCTAATACTGATGCTGTTTTATAGCTCATCATGGAACAGAAAAACTCCGGACTTAAACATAAACCCCAGGAAGTTATTAAGATCAAAGCAAGATATATAGCAAAAATATAATTGAGGATAGTGCATTTGACATGAGCCTTAATACATTCCTGAGGTCTGTGTATAAGTCCAGGCTTTTTCACAGGCACCTAGAGATGTCTGTACACATCTACAGAAACTTCTTAAACCCTTTTGTGATAGCAAAATGACGCACTGTTATGGCAGGCAGGTTGCCCACTGTCTCCTAAACATTCCTGACAGTTGCCTCACAGTTATGTAAAACAAAACAAAAACATACGTACAAATACATTTACACTGGATAATTCGGCCCACTCCTTTCCCCAAATCAAGGCCTAGATGTTCCCCAGGTATCCTTGGACCTCCAGCTGCAATGAATTTTATTCTTTAGTCCTTGTGAATGTTTATGTTTGGCTGTATGTGTATAGGAACTATTTATTATTCACAAAAGGTTAGGGTAAAAGAAAAGTCTGACCTTCAAATATGAAATTGTATAACATAGTTGAATCAGAAAAGCAATTCATTTTGTTTTACATGAAAAACCTTGCATGGGAGAATGATTATACAGGAATAGTGGAGACAGTAATAATTTGAAGAGGATATGTGCATATTTTAAATATTTCAAGTTTGTCTGTGTTTTAATGGTGTGATATCTATAATCTAGTAGTACATTGTATTTTGTCATCCACATTAGAAAGACGTGAATGCTGATGAGTTCTCTTCTGAACTTGTTTTGTTTCAATTGTGTTTTTCCTCATCTATCATTCCATCTATTGTCTCCTCTCTGCACTAATTAATTTTGGTTCATTACCCTTCTATCTCTCTTCTCCTTCTTATTATGGCTATGAAAAGAACATTAAATAAAATGTAGTAATAGTACTGCCTGAATGCCTTTTATGAATATTGATGTGCTTTAAAATCGTTTAGTATTGATTTCAGAATCATCAAAGGCTGACCATATTATGCAAAGGATTTAAGGTAGCTATAAATGTAAAATAAGTTTGAGATCCTGTATCTTATTACACAAAAATGATGGTGATACAGTAGTTTGTTATAATATTACACTTAAAGCAGAGTTCCACCCTGGAAACGATTTTCACATTTTCCCAGTCCTTTATTAATAACAAAAAACATTTGCAGTGATTTTTTTTTTACCAGAAGTGCCCCCCTCTACATTGTAAAGCACTGCGTAAACTGTTGGCGCTATATAAATCGCAAATAATAATAATAATAATATCTTGGGCACTCTGCTCAAGCCATGCTTTATTAGGAGACAGGTATGTATGTACCCATTCTGGTGCCTGATACATGTTTCTCCTTTAAGAGAGAAGCAGGTACAAAAATTAGCATGCAAATTAATAGTATTCACATTAATAATGTTTTAGCTGACAACAGGTGAGATTATTTTCATTTTTTTTTTTACAAATACTTGTTATAGGATATAGAATTCTAGGAACAAAAACAATCACATATAGCAGATAAATTGCAAAATCACTCACTTTGTTATTCTGGTGCAAGGTCCTCTTTACTTGCTGACCAGAATCACCAGTCCTGCATTGATGATATCCAAGCAGGACTATACACAGATACGTGATCTAGTTCAGCAAAGGCAATGTAGTAAAGGTAAAAGCCATGTGGGTGGCCTGAGATGAAAATTGCATTTACACAGAAGTCATTTACTTGAATGTAATCTATAAACTTTTCCATGTGATGCAATTGGATTTGGTTCAGTTATGTTATAATTCAAAAATATTTGCATTGGGAAGATGGTGTATGACGTTTATAAGCTGGAGCGAACCAGATAAAAAGAAGTATACATTCTTAGTCTATAAAATATTAGTACAATATACACTTACAGTGGGTTTGTTTGTCAAGTGCATAAAGTGATTTTATAGACCTGGTGTATTCTTCAAAAATCAAACACTGGAAAATGTACAGTACATGCATGCCTTGTTTTTGGGAGCTGGATTTGCAAATGTCTGTTTCCTTCAGGTTGCGCAGTGCTACTTATTGGCATCTAGAAAGATGCTGTTAGTTTCAAACGATGCCTGGAGCTGTGTTGCCAACCGCCAGAATTTTTACTCTCACCCAATAAAAAAAACTGACACCTTAAATGCCAGTGACAGGAAAAGATTGCCAGTAAAAAATATGACTGTGACGCTCAGCTTGGAGCTGGGAATGTGCAGTTCCGGTCTGGAGCTGACAGAGTGTCTGCTACATTATGTTTAGGCAGTGCCGGACAGGGGTCTGGGTCTGGCAGAGTTGGTGCCTGAGAGTGTGATGTCATAGTTCAAGGAAGCTGAGCAGAGCAGCTGGAGCAGGACAGGAGAAAGGCAAGCTGGGAGCGGGACTGTCATTGTTGTTTGGACTAGAATGAAGGGACCACCTGGCATGGAGAGAGACTGTCACTGTGACTCAGAAGGGGACGTGTCGGTGAGGTGTCATCATCATCTTTGCTGCTGCACACTGCAGTCAGTGCCACTATGAGACTCAATTTCATGTGTGTGCGCCGCCCATTCTAATTTCTTGCCCTTCTGTCCCTGAGCTACTTACTTACTATATCGAAAATAAAATACTGTATTTGCCGGCGTATAAGATGACCTTTTGGATGTAAAAAAATGCTGGTACCTGTCTCAGTCAGGCTACGGGCATCCATTATTCAAAAGCCGTGCCTCCTCCTCAGACTGTTCCGTGATAGGCAGAACACTCCCAACAGAGCCTCTGTTCAGTGTTCCGCCTATCACAGATGCCTTCTCATCCTCAGACGAGAGGACATCCGTGATAGGCGGAACACTGAACAGAGGCTCTGCTGGGAAAATTAGTGTTCCACCTATCACGGAACAGTCTGAGGAGGAGGCGCGTTTTTTGAATAATGGATGCCCGCAGCCTGAAACCCAAACCCTGCAAACAAAATAAGGTAGGGAGATTGTCTTGGCCGGCACAGAGAGGTCGGCAATGGCACAGTGGAGGCATGAAATGACACAGTGGAGGCATGTGATGGCACAGTGGAGGCATGTGATGGCACAGTGGAGGCATGTAATGACACAGTGGAAGCATGTGATGGCACAGTGGAGGCATGTGATGGCACAGTGGAGGCATGTGGTGATGGCACAGTGGAGGCATGTAATGGCACAGTGGAGGCATGAAATGGCACAGTGGAGACATGTAATGGCACAGTGGAGGCATGTAATGGCACAGTGGAGGCATGTAATGGCACAGTGGAAGCATGTAATGGCACAGTGGCAGCATGTAATGGCACAGTGAAGGCATTTAATGGCACAGTGGAGGCATGAAATGTAATGGCACAGTGGAGGCATTTAATGTAATGGCACAGTGAAGGCATGTAATGTAATGCAATGGCACAGTTTCTGTCAGCGGTTGTTCCTGTCAGCGGTTATTCTGGCTACCCCTCAGCTTCCAGACAGACTAGTAGGAAGAGGGGCCTTTTATACGGCGAGTATATCCCAAAACCAAAGATTTTCCTGGAAAAATAAGGGGTCGTCTTATACGCCCAGTCGTATTATACGCTGGCAAATACGGTAAGAAATCTACATTAAACCACATTGCTAATTGCATATTATACTTGTTAGCAGCCTAAATACTGACTTTTGCATTTAAAACTAATTTTGTAACTTTGCCAGTAAAAACTTGGCTGAGCCAATACATTTCGGTCAGTTTGTGTCAGTAAATTTCAATCTGGTAGGTTGGCAACATTGTCCCGGAGTTATCCACCCAATCTCCATCCCAAAAATGGCTTCACTCACCAGAGAAAAAAGCTGGGCACTGTAATACATCCAAAGTATTCTCTGAAATTCCAATGAACTCATAATGCTATTAAGTCTCCTGGCCTGACCTGGGCTTTAATTTGGGCAGCCTGACCTTTCACAGATTTAGCCATCCATGCCTATAGCCAAATCTATGTGATACAGATGCTTTTCAACCCTTACCAAATTTCCAGATGAATGTCGATTGTGTGCTAAAAAAATTAAACGAAAAAAGTTGTAATATACTAACTGCATACACATGTGGCTGTGAAGGTGCCTCAAACACAGCTAATTTATTGGCAAACTAGATTAAATATATACAGCGGGTAAAATAAGTATTGAACACTATTTTTCTAGGTAAATACATTTTAAAGGTGCTGTTGACATAACATTTTTACCACATGTCGGTAACAACCCATTCAATCCATACATACAAAGAAACCAAAACAAATAAGTTCAGAAATTAAGTTATGTGGAATAAAATGGAATGACACAGGGAAAACGAACAGGAAGTGCAAAAAGGCATGGGAAATCTATCAGTTATTAGAAAGCAATCCTGTCCCTTGTCAGTGAAAATGAATATCAGCTGGTTAAGTCTCAACTGATGGCCTATAAAAAAGGTGTCTCATTTCCAAGGTGTCACAAGAAACATCTCATGATGGGTAAAAGCAAAGAGCTCTCTCAAGACCTTTGCAACATTATTGTTGCAAAACATACTGTTGGCATTGGTTACAGAAGGATTTCTAAACTTCTAAATGTTCCAGTGAGCACTGTTGTGGCCATAATCTGGGAGTCGAAAGAACATAATTTCTCCATAAAGTGGCATTAAAAAATATATAATTTTTTTTTATTATACAAAGCTTACAATAAAAAAAAATATATTTTTTATTATACATAACTTTATTCCTGAACTTATTTGCTTTGGTTTCATCATATTTATAGAGAGCATGGGATGTTACCGACATGTTGTGAAAATTTCACGTCAATAGCACCTTTAGAAACATATTTGGCTAGAAAAATGGTGACGTGTTCAATACTTATTTTTCGCGCTGTGTGTATATATATATATATATATATATATATATATATTCTACTCCTTTATGTTCTGGTAATAAATGAGATAGCAGTTAAGCAGAAAACCTATCAATTTATTTGCTAGAGGGTAGTAAACTGCACTGTATCCTTATCTCTATCGATTGGAAAGAATTAAATATTGAGTAGTAGAGTAATATGTGTTTCCATGACAACCACAGCTTAAAGTGTTTGCCACATAACCAATGTTAGCAAAGTGAAACTTAAAAAATAATTTTTAGTTCTGTAAGCATTGGGATTTATTAAAACAACCATGAAACACTGAACTAAACTGTGAGTTATATATTACATGAATATAAATCTGATGGAAAAGGAAGATCAAACAAGTGTAACTATCCATGGATGTCTCACTTTCCACTTACACAGGAACTGCTGCTGCCATAGCACAGCAAACACAGATTTGCTCTGTTTCAATTCATGCAATATTACAGTTCAGTGCTCATTTAGCAGAACCCTGTAATTGTGCTGCCAGCTACTTTATACCCATAGATTGACTTCCGTATGTTTCTTGTGGAATAAAAAAAAAAAAAAAAAAAAACATCTTTGCAGCAAGAAAGATAAGTGCTAGGGCCTGACAAGCATTTCAAAGGCAAACAATAAATTGCCAGAAGCAGATCAAAGATCTCCGGAAAGCACACAGAATGAGGTTCTCTAAGGATAGAAAAATGGAATTTGTGACCACTGAATGAAATTCATTTGTATCATTAGGAAGAGACTGACTAAACCCTACAGTATCCAGGAATGTCCTCTTTTTGAACAGTACATCCAGGATGTTTCAGTGAGTGCTTCAGATTTTCCCTATTCATTATAGTGAATCTGTCATTTAGAGATGTATCCAAAGCTCACATGGCCTTCATACAAAATCTGCAGAGGGCATTTGCTCATATCTTATCCAGTTTCTATTCCAACTCCTTCCCTGAGAAGCCAATTCTAATAGCAGTCTAAAAGACTAATAAGGCTTTTAAGAGTTCAATTGAACAAAAGTAATATTTTTCTTTAAAAACGTCTACATAAAAGTCAACGGAGACAGGCGTTAGCACATGTGATGTCATAAATACATATAGACATGACTGAGTATCTATGGTAGCACCTCTTCCACCAATCAGTCTGTCTAGAACAGTGGTTCTCAACCTGGGGGTTCGGGACCCCCTTGGGGGTCAAATGAGGATTTGCCAGGGGTCACCAAAACCTGGGCTGTTCCTGAAGCCTGCAGCCGCCCACTGAGCCTCTTCACAGCTGCCCATTTAGTTCACAGCATAGCTGGGAGGCAGGGACTAGAGGTCAGCTGACTGGTGAGGAATGTGAAGTGGGAGGGGCTGGAGGAGACCCTATGTGCTGATTTCAGCATAGGTGTCACTGCTACGAGAAACCACCAAGTCGGAGACACAGTGAGTAACACTACCTGTGATTAGAGTTACCTTTAAAAGTCCCCACTACAGTTCTCAGATCAGCAGATGACCTTGATCAAGAGCACATAAGTTTGCTGATCTTAACTCCCCGCCAGCACTGACAGTGATCCCAACTCCCCGCCAGCACTGACACTGATCCCATACTCCCCACCAGGGAGTAAGAGAAGGAATAAAAATAGAGAATACATGGAAGGGAAAGGAAAAGAGGGGGAGGAACAAAAAAAGGGAGAGAAAGAATAAGAAAGACGGCTAAAGAGGTATGGTGAAAACAAACAAGCAATGAAGATAGAGAGAGATAAAAAGGAAAGAAATGAGAACAAAGAGAGTGTTACGGGACTCATGGAGCGCTAAATGGGTTAGGGGTGCAAATTTCTTGTCTTACCTTGGGTGCCGACAACCCAAGTTAGGAAAATAATTGTACTGTTAGGGGTCCCCACAACTTGGTAAATTTTATCAAGGGGTCACTGTTGAGAACCACTGGTCTAGAACATCTAATCTATGGTCTATCTAAGGAAGGTGGAAGGTCATCTGTCCGAAATTCCTTAAATAGAGGCAGATGTGTAATGGGATATTAGGACCCCTCAAGGTCAGGTCTTACGATATAAATAGTCAGGTGGATGAAATTTAAGCATTCGGGTTTTCCCCATAGAGTAAGTACAGATGTGTTCCCATTAAAATGGACTTCAAATTGAAAATTAGCAACTTCACTTTTAAAACCACCCCCTCTTTCCTATAGCAGCTAATTCTAATATCATTCTAAAAGATTCGTAGCAAGGTTCCAGGCCTCCTTTGGTCTGATGAGAACCTCTAGGACCAGTGATAGCTGACATCCTTCTGTATGTAGTGGGTTGTGAGGCATAGATGGTGAAAGTCATTGTGTACCAGACACTTCATGGATGTAAAAAAGGTTTTACTTCTCGTTTTTTCTCAGCACGTTGTTGTGTTTTACGTCACCGCGTTCTGACACGATCGTTTTTTTAACTGATGGTGTGTAGGCAAGACTTGTGAAAGTCAGCTTCATCGGATACCTGATGAAAAAATCCATCAGACCGTTTTCATCGGATGAACCGATCGTGTGTACAGGGCATTATGGAAGGGGAAATATCATCTGTCTTAAATGCCATAAATGAAGGCAGATGTGTAATAGTGTGCAAGGATCTGTTAAGGGGAATTCACAGCTTTTTATTATAGTATAACAAGCTTGTAATTTTAGGATCCTGAGGATAGCCTATAAATAGTTAGGTGGGTGGAATTAAAGCATTAGGGTTTTTTCCCCATGGAGTGCAGAGGGGTTTCCATTAAAATGGCCTGAAAATTGGAACTTTGAACTTCGCATGTACTACCTCCCACTCCTTTCCAAAGTTGCAAATTCTAAAAATATTTAAAAAAATAATAATAAGCCTTCCATCAGTTCACTTGAACAAAAGTAATATGCTGGTTTAGTAAATTCCTCCTGAAAGAGTCAACATGAGACTGGCTGTTAGCAGATGTGCTTCCATAGATCAGTGTTTCTCAACTCTAGTCCTCAAGGTGCCCCCAACAGATCATGTTTTCAGGCTTTCCAAAGATGATTTGATCAGTTTCACTGCCTTAGTAATTACTGCAGCTGGTTCATCTGATGGAAATCCTGAAAACATGACCTGTTGGGGCCCCTTGAGGACTGCAGTTGAAAAACTCTGCCATAGGTAAATATAGAAAGAAATGATTAAGCTTTAGGGTGTTAGGGTCGCTTAATGCGAGGTTCCACCTTTTGGTTAACACGTAGCTGTCTTGTCATTTCAGATCATCGAGGATAGCATATTAATAGTCAGCAGGGTGGATTTGAAACTTTGGGTTTCCTGTAAAAATAGACTGTAAATTGGAACTCCGCATTGGTTTATGAATACCTTTTTGGGAAGAAATACCCCTTCGCTAGGTAAGAAATACAAGGGTTAATGAAGAATATTTCTATCTATTGGAAAGGCAGAGAGAGTATGTGAGCCATTTAAGCCACCATTTATTATATCTAAAGCCAGGGGCGGACTGACCATTGAGGAACTCGGGCACTGCCCGAGGGCCCCATGCCACTGGGGGGCCCCATCAGGGTTGCCAGGCTCATTAAAACCAGGAACAGTATGTAAAAATCTGTGTTGTTTTTATATCTGTCCCTGATATGTCCAAAACCTACATGCTTTTGATGTCAAAATCCCGAGATATTAGCTGCCCCGCCTCTGTACTGCCACCTGGCTTGGTGGCCAACTTTAAGCCCTGGGGCCCCATAATCTTCTATTGCCCGGGGGCCCCATGAGTCCGCCCCTGTCTAAAGCACTAGCCGTGAAAGACTAACCAAAAAACAGTCCCAGTTAGCAATCTCTATGTCAGCATCCAGCAGCCAGGACATCAAGATGACAGGATTGCTAACTGTAACTGAAAGGTTTTCAGCCAGGTTTCAGGTGGACCCAAATGGCCTACAGGTATGACGAAAACAAATGAATGAAAATTTTACCAAACGGTTCAGTTTCTTTAAATCTGCTGTGGCCCCTTGGCTATTGTTTGGAAATTGTGATCTTAGCCTTTAAGTTTCTTTTAATCAAACCCAACTGGGCATTCTTTTGATTTGGGTTGGGAAAGTGAAGGGAAAAAATGATATTTAGCATTGAAGTGGGCTCTCTTCATGTAGTAAAGGCTGGCATGCCTGGTGTCTTCTCTATAATAGGAAAAGGTAAAGCAAGAGGTTGGGAAACCATTAGCTGTAAGTACAAATTGAAATTGCATTCCCTCCTGCAGACCATTCTGATTGTGGTTCTTCTATTTATTGGTAATGGCATTCTAAGGGCCAGTCCAAACTTCCACTGCCTTGCTTTAAAAGATAAGTTAATATTTCATAACTTGTTACAGCCATGTTCAGTGGGCTCTCTTCATGCAGTAAAGGCTGGCATGCCTGGTATCTTCTCTATAATAGGAAAAGTTAAAGCAAGAGGTCGGGAACCCATTAGCTGTAAGTACAAATTTCAATTGCATTCCAACTAAGAGACTATTCTGATTTTGGTTCTTCTATTTATTGATAATAGCATTCTAAGGGCCAGCCCAAACTTCCACTGCCTTGCTTTAAAGCAGGGATCCTCAAACTACGGCCCTCCAGCTGTTGTAGAACTACACATCCCATGAGGCATTGTAACATACTGACATTCACAGACATGACTAGGCATGATGGAAAATTGTAGTTCCTGAAGAATTGGAGGGCTGTAGTTTAAAGACCTTGCTTTAAAGTATAAGTTCATATTTCATAACATGTTACACTATGTAACATGTAACATGTTATGAAAGGGCCGCCCATGCTCCCACCTCCTGCTGGCTGTAAAATTGTTAAAAAACTTGGCTGTGCAGGGTTCTGCCCACCTGGCAGCGTCACTCATTCACAGTGTTCTGTGATTGGAAAACATAACGGCTGTCGGCTTGTAGTTCTCAATAAACTATTATGGCGCTGTGATCGCTGTGATAATTAATAATAATTAGCTGTGTATTAATTGATTCTTCCTGTCAATGTGTATTGGCTTTCACGTAAGAGGTACAAGCTAGCAGATACACTGACAAGTCTGCAGGGGACCTGCATGGCATCAGTGATGGAGGAGTACACCACAAT
Source organism: Rana kukunoris (assembly GCA_029574335.1). Taxonomy (NCBI): domain Eukaryota; kingdom Metazoa; phylum Chordata; class Amphibia; order Anura; family Ranidae; genus Rana; species Rana kukunoris. The sequence goes on from CM056049.1 coordinate 591,814,702, forward strand.
GCATCATCTGTGTTATGCCCTGTACACACGCTCGGATTTCTGATGGAATAAAATCTGATAGATTTTTTCGCCGGATATCCGATGATATGATGTGCATACACACTGTCAGACAAAATTCCAACCGTGCCAAAACGCAGTGACGTAAAACACTAAGACGAGCCAAACAAAATTAAGTTTAATGCTTCCGAGCATGCGTTGACTTGATTCTGAGCATGTGTGGATTTTTCTCCGATGGAGTTCCACACAGATGATCGGAATTTCCTATCTTTTTTTTATTTATAGGAAAAATTTAAAACATGTTCTATTTTTTTACACCGATGGTCTTTTGTCATCGGACAAAACGATCGTGTGTACACGGCTTTATGGTGTTTTGAGTTTTTTTGTGTTCTACTTTAAAATGCATTGGGGTATTGTAGATAATGAGTGGCACTGCACATAGAGCAGCTGTGTTGCCACATATATTTTGGTAACACACTTCAATGCATGCATTGCCATACTGTATACAGAGCCATAGTCCTTGAAGATTGCTCAAAGGGGCTTCAGGAGACTGGGTCCCACCATCGTACTTTAATGTTGGTGCCATACCATGTGACAGGAATCATACTTTGTGAAAATTCTTTTGGACAAGAGTTTTCAAAAAAACTAGAAATTAATAAATCATTAGATGGTTGATATGTGAATTGAATTGACTTGTGCATTGGGGCACATTTGATCAAATGTAGCTTTACAGACCAATTTGCCTGTCACTAACCTCAGCATTTTTGTAAAAGAGCATATAACTAAAGGAGAGCCTATCTAAATGTGAAACCTCACAAAATATTTTTTTAGTTTAACTCCTTCGCGCCTAATGCCGCGTACACACGACCGTTTTTCACGACGTGAAAAGTTCAATTTTTTAAATTGGTCATTAAAAAACGATCATGTGTAGGCTCCAGAGCATTTTTCTCAACGTGAAAAATGGGCATTAAAAATTTAGAACATGCTATAATTTTTCGCTTAGTTTTTCACGTCGTCGTTTTTCGCGTTGTGAAAAACGGTCGTGTGTAGGCTTTAATGATGGCGGGGAAAAAAACGAGCATGCTCAGAAGCAATTTTGACACGTGTTAGTAAAACCGTACATATCATCGCAACTACTCTGTGCATCCAGGTGGATTATACCTTGTTATTTTCAGGACAAATTGGGCTTTCATTTGGTGGTAAATGGTAATGGATATCTCCTGTTTTTTTTTTTTTTATTATCTAAGGAATTTTGTTCAATTTAACTGTATATTTCTTGCTACTAGCATAACCTACCACCAAAGAACAACCCAAAATGAATTCTCCTTCTCCTTATGATTGCTGCAATACCACATATTATTATTATAATACAGCTTACCACATGTTAATCATCTATAACAGGGCTCAAAATGTCAAGCCCTGAGCTACTAGCCAGGCCTCAAGAGTTACTCGCCACCAGTTGCCCCACCTAACAGCCCATTCATACACTACCCCTAAACACGCCCTCATAGATTATCTCATGGAATGACACTGTTAAATGTTTAATGCAAAATCAAGTTACACAATTAAATATTACTAACAACTTTAACAAAATAAGACAGGGCGTGTGGGCAGAACAGAGGGACAGGGCACTGGGGGCAGACCAGAGGGACAGGTCTCTTCCCCATTCTCTTGCAACTCCCATTCATCCAGTCTCCTCTGCAACTCCCATCCACCCTCTCTCTCTCTCCCCCTCTCCTATTCATCTCATCATCAGGAGCCCCTGTGTGCGGCTCCACACTTACATAGAGCACAAGGAGAAGAAAATTGCACAAACTGGAAGGCTGTCGCTCTCATGTCAGGGCAATTTTCAGTGAGCGCTGCACTGCCTACCTGGGACACCAGGAATGGTCGTTTTCACAATCCTCCACCTCACTCATTACTTCCTGCTCCCCAGCTACATTGGTCGGGGGCAGGCTCAGAGAGGTCATAGTGTTAGGTCCCATGGCTTAATGAGAATTGTAAGGAGAGCACCTGTGTACTGCTCTGCCTGTGCGTGGCTCACCAGACTACTTTTATCAAGCATGCCCCCTTCCTCTTCGGCCGCCAATCGCATCGGGGGTCTAAGTGTAGGTACAGATTGGAGAGAGATTGGTCATGCAGCCCTGTCATCACTCGCCCCCAGCTTAAATCCACTCGCCAAATGCTATCAGGCGAGTGGAAATTTTGAGGGCTGATCTATAAAATATGGTTGGAGGTTTATGATGGTGCTAATGTTATTTATATAGCAACTTATGCAGCGTTTTACACGTATATTGTACATGAAATATTGTAACAAAAGTTGCACTCACATGTGATTGTGCCAATCATGGCACTAAGGTGCCTACAGCATGTGCGGATGAGTATATCAGGCTCACGTTGGCGTGCGATCCATGCCATTGCTGTAAACAGCCTTATTTCTGTGATAATTCAATTTCTACATCATGAACAACATTGAAAGGGATATTTGAAAGGGGGAAGAATCAGGTGGGGATTATCACGGTGCTTGCAAATAATAATAGGGACCATATGTATAAAATATTTTGTATAGTTTAATATTAAGCAAGATTAAAAACCAAACAATTTTTTGGATTATATTTAACATTTCTATTGTGGTGGTCACGTGATGAAGATTCTAATTAAACAGGGATCTGATATTTGTATACTATCCAGACATGTTTCGCCTTATGGCTTCATTAGGGGATATACGGACTAACTGAACCTACCCACACCGTGACCCTTTGGTCATCTCACCCCTTTGTAACCTTCAATAAAACACAGACAACCACTTATCATTGAATGGACGTAGGGGTCGGCCACAGCTTTATTTGGTAAATAAAACAAACTTATTAAACTTTATTAACCTTACAAAGGTTGCCCACAGGGGGGGGGGAAGCAACCAGCCAGCCGCCGGCCTAAGCCGACGGGCATGATAGCCTTCCACCTCTCCTATCCATGGCTTTAATCTCCTGTACCGCCAGCTGTGACTTGAATACACAATAGAAAACTCATCCATGCCAAAGCAATTGAAAAACAGGGGCCTGTAAGGCCAACGACATAACATCCATAATAAATATAACAAATAAGCCCGTCAATTGACGTGTTCCGTTTTTTTTTTTTTTAATTAACATAGCACTCCAAAAAAGACCGGGGCGGGAGGGCGGGGAGCTTTTCCTGCTGGCGCTGACAGGTAAGAGGAAGTGGGGAGGGGTATCACCCCTCCTTTTAGGACCTCTGTCCCACTCCTAGGACTTCCCCCCAACCTAAATCCTATTGGTCCCCCGCGCCAGCCTATGGGGAGGCCCCATGTCACTAAGGGGAGGGGGAAGGGGTGATCTAACTAACCCTCTCTGTCTACCCCCAGCCTCTCATTTAGTCAGTGGCACCTAGGCCTAATTGGCCCGGTGCCAACCAGACTAACTGAACCTACCCACACCGTGACCCTTTGGTCATCTCACCCCTTTGTAACCTTCAATAAAACACAGACAACCACTTATCATTGAATGGACGTAGGGGTCGGCCACAGCTTTATTTGGTAAATAAAACAAACTTATTAAACTTTATTAACCTTACAAAGGTTGCCCACAGGGGGGGGGGGGAAGCAACCAGCCAGCCGCCGGCCTAAGCCGACGGGCATGATAGCCTTCCACCTCTCCTATCCATGGCTTTAATCTCCTGTACCGCCACAGGAGGAGCTCACTCCCTTAGACTGAGCTCCGACCCCCACCCAAAATATATAGGGCCTGCTCAATGCCATCCTGGAGGCCAGACAAAAATATATCAAGCCCGATGTCGTTCAGGTGAACGCCATCTTGGCTCATAAGCCTCCTGTTGTCCCCTTCCAACTGTCTATGCCGGACCACCACCCCAGACCTGGCTCTAACATATCGGGACATACGTGAATTTATGGTCCTACGCGCCCTCTCTATGCCCACTGCTTCCCTGTCCTCTTGCCATGTGACCCGAGGGACAATCTCCGACCAAACAATGATAATTTCGGAAAAGAGAAAAACCATCCTTTCAAGATCCATCCGCATCAGTATGAGTATTTCCGGAACTCGCAGGGAACGTATGTCGTTCCCACCCGCATGAACCACTAACACCACCGGCGTCCGAGACACACCGGCAATCTGAAAAACTTCCATGAGAATCCGGGACCAAGGGAGACCCCCAATACCTCTCCAATGCACCTCCACCGGAAATCCCAGGGATCTGCCGCCCGGCCGGCAGATGGCCCTCTGTGCGGCCCGATGAACGTAGGAGTGCCCCACAACGTGCACAACCGGAGCACGAGGACCTGAAAAAGGAGAAAAGATTAAAGCAACAATTCCGGGCGAACGTAGCCCGCATAGCACCCCGATTTCCACCTACCGATTCTCTGAATGTCGCCCACCGACAACCCAGCCCTGGCCGCTTCCGTGGCCGCACCAATTCTAAAGGAATGCGTGCCAAAATCACCAGCCGAGACCCCCGCTGCCTCCAGACACCTCCTAAACACTGAACTAAATTGATACCGCGTAAGAGGGGCCCCCGAAACGTGTACTAAGAACTTTTCTCCAACAGGACTCACCTTCAGGAACTCCATCACCATGGCAACCGGACAAAGGGGACCTCCCACTGGCCCAAGGCGCAGCCAACAACCCTCGCCCAACTGATCCGTCTTGGACTTTCTAATCCTGACCTGGACCACCCCGTTGGCCAGCAAAACATCCTCCCTGAAAAGGCCCTCAGCCCCGCTGGCCGAAGTCGGCACCAGCTCACTTACCCTTAACGCACCGAAAAAAGCTAGGCAAAAGGCCGTGGAAAAAAGAAGCCCCTCGTAAGAAGAGGAGCAAACGCCCTCGGTGACCCTAACTAAAGAATCCAGCAAGGCAAAGGAAACCGGACGCCAGTTGTCCTTCCGCGCGTGAACCTTCCGCCAACCCCTCAATGCCTGTGAGATGCCAAAGTGTTTTGTACAATCCTGCCAGCCATGCAATTTTAAATGAAAACCAACACCCCCCAGACGGCGCCGCGCCACCGCGGCGGAACAACCAGTGAGCTCCAAACTCAAAAGGTAGTCGATTGTGACCTGAAAACGGACGCTCTCACACGAGGTCACGTCCCTGCTACCCGCCGCCCCCAACCAGGCCTTCCACGCCTTACCGTGATTGGACCAGGTGGCCGGAGTCACAGAAGATGCGATGAGTGGCATAAGGTTCATAACACCAGGGTCCAAAGGAACTGCGGGCAGGGCAGGCCCTCCTGAGCCGCCCCCGGGCACAGCGTCCGGAACTCCTGAAAGCGGAAACGAGACAAAACATCAGCGATCACATTGTCAACACCGGGAACGTGTCGAGATCTGAACCATATATTAAACTCTAGACACCTGAGAACCAGGTGACGGAGGAGGGCTAGGACTGGAAGGGAGGAAGAAGACAAACCGTTAATACAATGAACCACACTGCTATTGTCGGTCCAAAAACATACCTTCCTGTCCCTGAGCTTGTCTCCCCAAAGTTCAACCGCCACCACGATGGGAAAAAGCTCAAGGAGAGTCAGGTTGCGACACAGCCCCTTATCCTGCCATGCTAGTGGCCACAATTCCGCACTCCAGACAGATCCGAGAATTGCACCGTAGCCCACCGATCCAGCCGCATCGGTGAACAAGGCCAACTCCTGGTTGCATACCTCGTCCGACAAAAAACACGTGCGACCGTTGTAGCGCCGCAAAAATTCGCGCCACACCAACAGGTCCGCTTTCAGGGATGAAGTCAGACGGATCCGGTGCTCGGGCCTCTTGGCCCCCTTAGTGGCCAATGAGAGCCGCCGCGAAAAAAACCCGACCCATTGGCATGATACGACATGCGAAAACTAGGAGACCTAAGAGCGACTGCAGCTGACGCAACGTGACCTTCTGAGCTCCGCAAAAACCGTCAATCAAGCTCGATATTTTTTCGAGCTTGACCGTCGGTAACCTGAAAACCATCTCAAGTGAATCAATTTCAATGCCCAAAAAAGACAGCCTGGTGGTCGGACCCTCCGTCTTCTCGGCGGAAAGCGGAACACCGAACCTGCTCATCAAGGCACAGAAAGAATCCAATAAAATTTTACAAGAGGGGGACTCACCCTGGGCCACGAACAGAAAATCATCCAAATAATGAATAATAGATCTGCAGCCCGATTCTCGTCGCGCCGCCCATTCCAAAAAAGAACTAAACATTTCAAAATAGTGGCACGATATGGAGCACCCCATCGGCAAACAGGTATCGTAGTAAAACAAGCCATCCACGCAGCAACCCAGAAGATGGTAGCAATCCGGATGTACCGGCAACAGCCTAAAGGCAGATTCAATGTCTGTTTTAGCCATAAGGGCGCCCCGACCGGCTCGCCGAACCAACAGCACCGCCTTATCAAAAGAGACATAGGAAACCGATGCCTCTTCCTTGGAGATGCCGTCGTTGACCGATGAGCCCCTCGGGTAAGATAAATGGTGGATTAGGCGAAACTTACCACTGTCCTTTTTGGGGACTACTCCCAAAGGGGAAACCCTCAAATTGTAAAAAGGGGGGGAAGAAAACGGGCCCTCAATACGACCCAGATTAACCTCTTTACTGACCTTGTCTCGAAGAGCCTCCGGATAGAGCGTAGCCGATTTCAAATTACCAGCCAGTTGAGGGGACGCTGAGGGAACAAAGGGGATGAAAAAACCATACAGAAAACCTATGCGCAGTTGCTCCCCTTCCGACCTATTGGGGTAACGCTCTAGCCAGGGCAACATCTCGTCCACGCTCACTGGCGTCTTTCCCATCAGCAGGCCCTGCGCCCCTATGCACGGGTTTGGCACCGCGGGGGCAACGGACTGCCCTGTGGGAGCCCCCACAGGAGGAGCACTCATGCTTAAATTTGCATAACCCGAAAAACTTACAGTGGCCCTCGTTAAAGAGCCAGCAAGTTCCGGGTCTCTTAGCGGCCAATGCGCCCTGCTGAACTGCTGAGGATGCAGCGGCCCCTCCAAGAAAGGGGGTCTGTCTCTGCGCCATCATAAGACGAAGCCATACGTCTGTGGCCTTGCAACCCCACCCTACGTCGGGCTGCAACGCCAAACGCCGTCAGAACTCCTCATCATATTTCCACCAGGCACTGCCGCCATGGGATTTGTATGCATTATAGATTGAATCCAAATAGATGAAGAGCTCCGAACAACGCTCAGGATGTTTTTCCCCCATTATACCACCCAACACCGCAAAAGCCTGAAGCCAGTTACCAATTGTCCTGGCAACGCGGGGCCTGCGCTCAGCCGACCTGTCCATAAAAGGCTTGCGTTCCCTTTCAATTGTGTGTTGGTCCACAGATACCAAGGACCAGATATCCACATACTTATTATCCCAAATTTTTTGCCTGACGTCATCACTAACATGCGAGCCCAACGGACTTATCCCACAGAAAAAAGACTCCTTGTGCACGCTAGCTCTTGGCGGAGACGGGGCCCGAGTGCTCGGAATAGGCGAGACTGCCCCTTTGGGGCCGGACTCCAGCTGCGTCAATAAGGCCTTAAGGGCCGGTACCAACACCTGTGACCCACCCCCAGCACCCCAGGCCCCAGCGTAGTCAAACTCACCAACCACGGCAGAAGACGGAAAAGGAGGCGTTGCTGAAGAACTCGCGGACGACACCATCACCGGAGGAGCTGGCACTGGAGCGCGTGGAGGCTGCACCGACATCGATGGGGGTGCCTCTGGGACAGGAGCATCCAAAGGAATGGAAAAGGAGGCGGGCGTGCCGGACCTATCGTCCGCGCGAGAGGGCTGCCTAGCGCGCCCCAAGGATCCGCGCCTGGGCCCATGACGTTCCTCCCGGCCCCTAGGGGTCCTGGAGCGGCTCCGAGAGGAGGATGGGGACCTCCAGCGGGAAGATCTAGAGCGCCTGGACCTACTGCGGCGCCTATGTGACCTATGGCGACGACTCCTGCTATGCCTATGATACCTCCCCGAGCTGCGAGACGACGACCTGGAGAAAGACCGTATATCTCGCCTGCGGGAGTGGTTACGCCTGTCACCCGCGGCGCGGGGGTGCTCCTGAACGGGGGTGAATAACAGGGGAGAGGAAGGGCCTGCAACTTCGTCCCCAGCATCTTCAAATACCGATGCTGGGGGGTCATCTAAGATGTGCTGCTCAGGATGTGACTCTAAAGCCTGTGCAGCTGCAGCAGTAGGGACAGCAGTATTGACTAAGCCAGCCTCCTCTGTAGCAGAGGAGCTGGAACCACCTGGGGCGCTAGCATTGCCCATAATCATTGGCTGAAGGAGGGGAAGGCCAGAGCTATTCACAGCAACTCGGCAGGGGAGTGAAAAAACACCACGAGGAGAGCCTGAAGAAGAAGGGGGCGGAGCCGCCGCGCAAACGCGCGCACGGGCGCCAGCGCCGCCCCTCCCCCTCCCCCTCCAGCCCCCACCGCCACAGAGCTCACCCGACGCTGTGAAGCCCTGATGGGGCTTGGACTCAAGCGATCCTTTTAGGACCTCTGTCCCACTCCTAGGACTTCCCCCCAACCTAAATCCTATTGGTCCCCCGCGCCAGCCTATGGGGAGGCCCCATGTCACTAAGGGGAGGGGGAAGGGGTGATCTAACTAACCCTCTCTGTCTACCCCCAGCCTCTCATTTAGTCAGTGGCACCTAGGCCTAATTGGCCCGGTGCCAACCAAATCAACCAATGACAACGAAAAACTATACAGAAAAAGAGAAAATATTACATGAGAAAATTATGTCAGATATAGACCTTACATCAATACATATAACAAAGGATCTGGATCATTTCCCAATATCCACCCATTATGGGAGCTTACCGCCTCAAAATCCCCAGGGAGGGTCGCCGCCAAATAAGGTGACCACGAAGAGGAAGAGGCACTATGCGTCCACAGACACAGCAACGTGGCACCATTGGCTCCAGCAGCTGTTCATCAAAACCAGTCAGCCAATGAGGAGAAAAAGGGGACGGAGCCGGGCAACGGCTCTGTGTCTAAATGGTCACAATGAATTGTAACTTGGCTTGGTTGCCCCCATACCAAGCTGCTTGCTGTGGGGGCACTCAACAGCAGGAAGGGGCCAGGAGCACCGAAGAGGGACCCGAGAAGAGGGGGATCTGGGCTGCTCTGTGCAAAACCAACTGCACAGAGCAGGTAAGTATAACATGTTTGTTATTTTTAATGAAGAAAACAATGAAACTTTACAATGTTGACATGTTGATTAAGCAGCAACAATGAGCAAAGCTTAGGAGGCAGAAGGGGTGGGGCCAATATTGACTTTTTCAGGAAAAGTCAACATTTCCTTATACATCTAGCTGTCTATATGTCTGAATCTACAGATGGCATGTGGTTATTAAAGAAGTCATCTCTGCTTTTGTCTTTTTTCACCCGATGCACAGTATGAAATGCATGGCAAGGTTTTTGAGAAATTTCATTTACAGACATAAATATATTAAATATACAGACAATAAACATTGTAATTTGATCTTTAACCAGTCAAACTGGGATAATACAGAGAGATATGAAACAACTCATTATAAGAGCAATAAATGAAATGTATATTCTACCTTATGTATAACCTTATGAGCTGGAGTTCTTTAACTAAAGTTCTGAGCTTGTTTTCCTTACCTGCACAAGAAGATGTAGGTGACAGTCAAATCTGGTTTCTTAGCAACACAAGAGAACTATTTTATATGAACAAAGTAGTGTAGTGAAGTGAGAACAACTGGTGGAAGACTCAAATGTACCCCAGGAGATCTTGGCTTAAATCACCTCATCTGTCCGTGCCAAGCTCTCCAGCTGTAGTCTGGTGACAGTAATGTCATTGTGCCCCCCTGATGTGAGAGGGAATAATGTAAGAGAACTACAGACATGTCAATTAATGAATAAGCCAATGCTTACATGTGTTTGATATTAAAGGTACTGAGATCAAAAAGCAGCCTGCATAGCCCCAATCAACCGGTAAATGTAATTTTCCTCCAAATAGTGCTGACACCGGAAGAAAAGTTTTTACTTTAAATATTTATGACAGAATTTGTGCCTTGGCTTGAGCTATTCTCTAAATTGCATTTGCCTGTATATACATAGTGCATTTCTTTAAAAGAAAAAATCCATACAAATTTACAAGCATTGTATATGATTGGTAAAGGCGTGGCCTTCTGAGTTAGATTAATAATTTTATTTGCAGATCAAATAAAACAAATGAAATAAATATGCACTGCCAAATAGGAGTGTCGTGTCACAAGCACACAGTTTGCACAAGAACTTGTGCAAATATTTTAACAAGAAATTTATAGTATCTAGCTGCAGAATAGAGGTTGGATAAATTAAAACCCAAGAGCAAATATGCAATATATACCGTATTTATCGGGGTATAGCGCGCTCCCGCGTATAGCGCGCACCCCTAAAGTTGCCGCCATTCCTGTGGAAAAAAAGTTTTTTGTACTTACAGTTTTGGTGTCTTGCGCGGCGTCCATCGGCGGCTTCGGGTGTCCTCTTCGTCCGGTCCGGCGTCCGTCTGCGGCTTCGGGTGTCCTCTTCGGCGGGTCCGGTGTACGGTTCGGCGGGTCCGGTGTCCGGTTCGGCGGGTCCGGCGTCCTCGCGGCGTCCTCCTCGCTTTCCCGCGCCAAGTTTCAAATACTCCGCCGGCATATACCGAACGCAGTACACTCGGGTATAGTCGGGCAGACTCGGCTCCTCTCGCGCTGACGTCCTGGACGTACAGGACGTGAGCGCGAAAGGAGCCGAGCCTGCCCGACTATACGCGAGTGTACTGCACTCGGTATATGCAGGCGCAGTACACTTGTGAATAGTCGGGCAGGCTCGGCTACTCTCGCGCTCACGTCCTGTACGTCCAGGACGTCAGCGCGAGAGGAGCCGAGTCTGCCCGACTATACCCGAGTGTACTGCGCTCGGTATATGCCGGCGCAGTATTTGAAACTCGGAGCGGGAAAGCGGCTATCGGTGTATACCGTGCACCCACGATTTTGCCCTGATTTTCAGGGCAAAAAAGTGCGCGGTATACGCCGATAAATACGGTATATCAACGTAACAGTCCTTGAATCTGCTGGCTGTATTTGTTTTCTTTATTTACAGCCAAGTACATTTTCTGCAAGTACAGAAAATACCTACTGATCCTGCTAGAAACCCAATGTTCTTGTCACTTACTGCAGGGGCGTTGCTAGGTCTACAAAAGATCCGGGGCTAGAGCCTATAGCAGCAAGGTAAAGAAAGTCATACGCTTGGGCGGGCATACACGTGTATATAATATGTGTGTGTGTGTGTGAATATATATATATATATATATATATATATATATATATATATATAAAACATTATATGGTATCAAGGCCCCTCTCATTACATCAGGGTCCCTAGAGAGCTTGCCATCTCACCTGCCACCAGATGCGGATTGTTACATACAGAGAGGCTAGGGTATATAGAAGACCGGCTAGGGTATATAGAAGATAGGCTAGTGTATACTGAGAGGCTAGTGTATACAGAAGACAGGCTAGAGTATACAGAGAGGCTGGTGTATACAGAGAGGCTGGGGTATATACAGAGAGGCTTGTGTATACAGTATACAGAGAGGCTGTGTATACAGAGAGGCTGGGTATAAAGAGAGGCTAGGTATACATAGAGGCTAGGTATACAGAGAGGCTGGGTATACAGAGAGGCAGGGTATACAGAGAGGCTAGGTATACAGAAAGGCTAGAGTATATACAGAGAGGCTGGGTATACAGAGAGGCTGGTGTATATACAGAGAGGCTGGGTATACAGAGAGGCTAGATATACAGAGAGGCTGGGTATACAGAGAGGCTGGGTATACAGAAAGGCTAGAGTATATACAGGGGGGCTGGGTATACAGAGAGGCTGGTGTGTGTGATGTCCTGTGTGTTGTGAGAGACACAAGACTCTGGTCTGGAGCAATGGATGTTTATTCTGTACAGGCTGTACACTGCAACATGCATCTCAGGACATTACATCTTATCTGCTTCCTACATGAGCACACTCTAAGATGGCCACCGTACCCCTTGACCCTTGTCATCACTGCTGGGTGGAGCCAGCCTTAAAGTGCCAGTACATGTGGAACCCTTCAGGTATAACAGTGTGTATACAGAGAGGCTGGGTATACAGAGAGGCTAGATATACAGAGAGGCTGGGTATACAGAGAGGCTGGGTATACAGAAAGGCTAGAGTATATACAGAGAGGCTGGGTATACAGAGAGGCGGGTGTGTATATAGAGAGGCTGGTGTATACAGAGAGTCTGGGGTATATACAGAGAGGCTGGGTATATATACCCAGCCTCTCTGTATATACCCCAGACTCTCTGTATACACCAGCCTCTCTGTATATACACCAGCCTCAGTATAAAGAGAGGCTGGTTAATATACAGAGAGGCTGGATATACAGCTCTGGCTGTCAGTGTCACTGAAGCATGGAGTGCATACTCAATGAGAGTGTCGTGGTTGTGCGGCACAGCGCTGTGTCAGGCAGCCTGCGACACTCTCACGGTAGGGCTGGCCTTGTACTCGGGGCTATAGGCCCCAGATTTGGAGCTCTGACCTCAATAGCCACCCCCTAGTGACGCTACTGACTTAATGTGAGATGAAATTAAATCTCAAACAATGATATATATTTTCCAAGTTATATTCAGCAAGCTACAAAACACTGCCTTTCTATGTTTTAAAGATTAGGGGAGGGTTTTAAAGTCCAAATCAGAAAAGAAACCTAGTGAGACAATACTGCTCCTCTGGAGATATCGTACAGCGAGTGAGCGTTACTTGGGAAGTGTGTCATTTGCAGAATATGATACCTAGGAAAAAAATGGCATATGAAAAAATTTAAGAAAAGTTTGCAGCCTGAACTATACTTAAATATACTTTATACACATTTGAGTGTGCCCGCTGTGACTGGGCACATCCTAATTGCATAACACATACATACCTCCCAACTTTTTGAGATGGGAATGAGGGACACCTATCAGCAAAAGTATGCAGGCACAGACACACCCTTGTCACGCCCCCTTAAAGGAGAATTGTACAAAAAACAAGATTGGTTAAACCCACACGTGCTTTCTTTTACCACTGCAGCAGTTTAGAAATCAGATGAAAGGTTTAGCGCTGGAAAACACTTTTTGATAGATAAAAAGTGCATTTTATACAACTATATAGATCAGACCAAAATGAGAGACAAATGAGGTTGATGAGGGACAGAGGGACATTGCTCCAAATCAGGGACAGTCCCTCGAAATCAGGGACAGTTGGGAGCTATGCACACAGATTGGCAGCTGGGTGCCGGGCATTGGAACTCTCTTTGTGTTTCAGCACAGAAAGGAGTGCAGTAGAACTCAACATGCAGAGTGGCAGTGAGTGCCAGGTGCTGGAATTCTCTCAGGGTAGTGGCACCTGGTAGAGAAAGCAAGACTTTACTGAGTTATCTCTGCCGCAGTGCAGCAAAGTCCTGACCAGGAGAGAGAGGCACAGAAAATCTCATCTCCTTTTATACTTTATGTAATAAGATCTTTGGCAGTGGGGGACAATTTATCCTACTTTAATGAACGTAACTAATCCCATAAGAAAAAATGAAAATACAATTTGCAGCTTACTCTTAAGGTGGCGTACACACGACCGAGAAACCCGTCGGGCGAAACACATTGTTCCGCCCGTCGAGTTCCTAGTTCGCCAGTCAAAATGCTTGTCGAGCTAAATTTTCCCATTGAACAACGAGGAAATAGAGAACATGCTCCAAACTGCGGCCCGAGAGCCGAATGTGGCCTTTTGCTAGCCTTCATCCGGCCCTTGGGGCACTATTGCTCCCAATGATATGAGGCACTATTCCTCCCAATGACACCAACAATGGGGCAATATTTCCTTCACTAACACCAATGATGGAGCACTATTCCTGCTCCTACTGACCACCAACACTGAGGCCGTGTTTAGTCTCACTGATGCTTGGCCCGAGGCATTTTCTACCCCCACTGGTTGGAATCTGGCCCCCTGTCTGAAGGACAGTAAACTGGCCCTTTGCTTGAAAAGTTTGGAGACCCCTGCTCTTAAATATACTTTTTCCTTTGCCATGTATGTACATACAGTACAGACCAAAAGTTTGGACACACCTTATTCCAAGAGTTTTCTTTATTTTCATGACCATGAAAATTGTAGAGTCACGCTGAAGGCATCAAAACTATGAATTAACACATGTGGAATTATATACATAACAAAAAAGTGTGAAACAACTGAAAATATATGTCATATTCTAGGTTCTTGAAAGTAGCCACCTTTTGCAGCCAGGGCTGTCTTAATGAGAGGGCACACCTGGGCACTGCCCAGGGGCCCCAGCTGCATGAGGGGCCCCAGCACTTTCCCCAAAGCAGCTAGTCCTTGAGCCCACGCTGCCCGGAAATTGGGGGCCCCATGATGGCACTGAGAGTGATAGATACACAGGGGAGGCAATCTGCCTCCTACCTACTTGATGTCTGTTTACCTGCATTGTCATCATTGTAGGGGCCCCAGAGCATTACTTTGCCCAGGGGCCCGTGATGCTATTAAGACGGCCCTGTTTGCAGCAGACACATCTCTAGAACAACTGTTAAGAGGAGACTGTGTGAATCAGGCCTTCATGGTAGAATATCTGCTAGGAAACCACTGCTAAAGAAAGGAAACAAGCAGAAGAGACTTGTTTGGGCTAAAGAACACAAGGAATGGACATTAGACCAGTGGAAATCGGTGCTTTGGTCTGATGAGTCCAAATTTGAGATCTTTGGTTCCAACCACCGTGTCTTTGTGCGAAGCAGAAAAGGTGAACGGATGGACTCTACATGCCTGGTTCCCACAGTGAAGCATGGAGGAGGGGGTGTGATGGTGTGGGGGTGCTTTGCTGGTGACACTGTTTGGGATTTATTCAAAATTGAAGGCATACTGAACCAGCATGGCTACCACAGCATCCTCCAGCGGCATGCTATTCCATCCAGTTTGCGTTTAGTTGGACCATCATTTATTTTTCAACAGGACAATGACCCCAAACACACCTCCAGGCTGTGTAAGGGCTATTTGACCAAGAAGGAGAGTGATGGGGTGCAGCGCCAGATGACCTGGCCTCCACAGTCACCGGACCTGAACCCAATCGAGATGGTTTGGGGTGAGCTGGACCACAGAGTGAAGGCAAAAGGGCCAACAAGTGCTAAGCATCTCTGGGAACTCCTTCAAGACTGTTGGAAGACCATTTCAGGTGACTACTTCTTGAAGCTCATCAAGAGAATGCCAAGAGTGTGCAAAGTAGTAATCAAAGCAAAAGGTGGCTACTTTGAAGAACCTAGAATATGACATATTTTCAGTTGTTTCACACTTTTTTGTTATGTATATAATTCCACATGTGTTAATTCATAGTTTTGATGCCTTCAGTGTGAATCTACAATTTTCATAGTCATGAAAATAAAGAAAACTCTTGGAATGAGAAGGTGTGTCCAAACTTTTGGTCTGTACTGTATATATTTGGTACTTGGACTAAACTCCCACTAAAAACACTGTCTTCATAGAGATTAATTAGCTTTCTCACAATACTGGCCAAGTAAGGTGTGAATGTGATTGTATAATGGGGCACTAGGTTCTAATCTCTTCAGGAACTGTTAGCACTGTAAACATTAAATAAATGATATAGTCATATATTGCTGCAAGCAGCACACAAGAAAAACAAATACTCTATGTTGGTCATTATTTTTCTTTGGAGAGCTACTGCATACAAGCATTTGTCTTTTGCTTCTGAAATCAGTTTGTGAAGCATCGTTGGTAGATTTGGTATGCAGTGTTTGAATTTTGAACTGGATATTATGAAGCAGTGTACTCTTGAGTATACTTGTTTCCTTTGCCATGTATTACATAGCTTTGTTTTAAAGCCCAGTTAAAGTATTACACCTATTGTGCCTCTTTATAGTTCTGTAACTACTCCTTTTATGATGTTTAATTGACTAGTGCTTGCAAATGCATTAAAATGCCTTTTTACCTCAGTGGAAATTGGCTTCCTGCAATCCCACTCCAGTGCTCTATGCTGGAATAGTGGCCACACACCAACTTCTAGTGCTGGTGAAGTGACCCAGTTTGTTCGATTATGGTGTGCATTGGGCAAAAGTCAAACTCTGGTGCCTTTAGGACTGCACAGTCATATTTCAACTTACTGCACAATTGCTATATAAGGAAAACAGAATTTGCCTATCTGTCTACTTACTTCTTTAACTTTTGGCCCTTAATTCCTCTATACAAGCTGCAGTAAATTAATTAGATATATACCCCACACTGATCTCGGATTGATATCAAATGAAAGCCATTTTCAGCATTTCACTTGCTTTGAGTCTGAAGCCTATTTATATTCATGAAAGAAAGATAGAGAACTCCACGCTATGGTTACATATAAATTAAATATAAATTAAATTAGAGCTGCTTCCCTAAAAGTGCTGCAAACAACAACTTTAGCAATGTGGGGGTGTATAATGGTAAGGGGGCGCTATTATAAAGTGCTATATTGTGATAAGCAGCTAATCCCAGACGACGTCAACGTATGACGAAACACATAGGTGTGGCCTGCATCCCGACGTCATCACGCTCTACAGAACGATAGACTGATACAGCAGAGGGAACGGGAGGAGACGCCGATAATCCATTGCATGGTGCCTGAGAGAATTTGTATTCTGTAAGTGCAATACCACTTTTTATTAAAGTTCTTTTGTCGCAGTTTACACTATGGGCCTTTTTTGCTTTTGTCTTTATGCTTAAGATCCGTGTCAGTGTTTGATTCAGCATTTCAGAACCAGCTCCAGCTTTTAGTCTTTTTGGGAGACTCTAAACACCCTGTGCCTGGTTTGACCGCTTGTTTGTGGTCTTAGTATCTGGTAAGGAGACTACATATCTCTCACCTGGGTGTCAACTTGGTCAAAGGAAGTATATTTTCTGATGTCATATCACTTTCGATAAAGAAGATTTTGGACTTACCTTCTCTATTATACCTAAATTTTCTTTAATAGCTGGCTGATGGGTTTAGGCAGGTCATACGTGTCTTATTTTTTTTTCCCTTTCTCCTTTTCTTTCCAGTAAATTGTGTTTTTGTTCAAAGATGAAGCTCCCTTTTTTCATATACTTGAGGTGGGTAGAAGGGCGTTACAATTATGTGTATTAATGTGTCCAAAAGAACAGGAAAACAGTGAGTTAACCCTCTGGGTTATGAACAAGCAATTAACATTACAGTTTACAATAATGGTTAAAGCTGATTTTTTTCATTTATTTTTTAAGTCAGCAGCTACAAATACTGCAGCTGCTGACTTTAAAAATAAGGACACTTACCTGTCCAGGGTGCACCCAAAGCCGATCTGTCCCTTGGCTCTCGGGTGCTGCCACCACCTTCTTCATTAAGGGAATCAGGTTTCCTACTGCGCATGCACGACTCGCGCTGCATGATCCCACTGGTCCCTACTGTCTTCCGGGACTTGTGTGTCTCCAAGAAGACAGCGGGGGGGACGGAAGAAGGAGGCGGCAGGCGTGGCGTAGATAGCCGCGGGTGGCTCGGCTATCTATGCCCGTAAGTAGGAGCAAAATACCTGTATTAGACAGGTATCTGCTCCCCCCCTCCCCCGAAAGGTCCCAAATGTGACACCGCAGGGGGGGGGAGGATTCGGGAAAAGCGGAAGTTCCATTTTTGGGTGGAGCTCCGCTTTAAGAAGTAAAGACTAAGACTGTTTTCCATTGTGGAGATTTTCCTTCACTCTGTCCAACAGCCAAACAGGAATTGAGAGGAAATCCCTGAAAATTAAGGGAAACCCTTGGGGACCCCTAGGTCACAAGAACTAGTGTGTCCCTATTGGGAGATTACTTTTCTGGAAACAACCCAAAATTTGGGATTTTTTTAACTTTCAATGATAATGATTAACAGAACACATAGAGAGAGTGGATCTCCATAACAGAGGCACAGACAGCAATAACAACTGACAAGCATTCTTATCCCTCTCCCCTCTATCCAAAAGTGAAAAAAAGTTATACTTATATTAGTTATACTTTAATGGCTTGTGAAGAATGTAACAAAAAGGAGAAACAGCCAGCTGACAAGTGGTGGCAGTGTCTGTTGACAGAGATTCTGGTAGTTAGGGGGCAACTTAAAATGTCATGCACCTCACTTAGTGGCAGGGTCTCTATGCTGGAGCAAATCACAGTACAAAATTCTCTTATGCCGCGTACACACGATCACTATATGTGATGAAAAAAACGACGTTTTCTGTGAAGTAAAAAACGACGTTTTTGAAACTTCAATTTTCAAAGACGATGTTGCCTACACACCATTGTTTTTTTCACAATGCTCTAGCAAAGCGAGGTTACGTTCACCACTCGTTGAAAAACGTTGTTTTAAACAAAGTTTTTTGCTACACATGGTGATTTTTTGTGAAACAAAAAACAACGTTTTGAAAAACGACACAAAAAATTGAAGCATGCTTCAATTTTTTTTTGTCGTTTTTCACAAGACATAAAACGACGTTTTCCCCCACACGCGGTCATTTAAATTGACGTTTTTGAAAACGTTGTTTTTTTTCATCACATAAAGTGATCGTGTGTACGCGGCATTAGGGATTAGACCTGGGAGCAATGGTGTGCAAGTCCTTTTGAAGTGAAGTATGGCGGCTTCTCTCAGTGTCTCTGGGCAGAATGCAGTTAAAGATATAGTGTGAAGAGACAAGGTGGTGGAGGTAAAGTGATGGCAAACCTATCATTTTAACCTGCTCTGTGCAAGGGTTCTGCACAAAGCAACCCTTATTTCCTCTTCTGGGGTCCCCTATAAGCTCCTCCTCTTTCACGTGTGCCCCCATAGCAAGCCACTTGCTATGGGTGCACACATACGGGTGTGTTCCCAAGCTAGGCTGTGTGCATCAATAGACACATACACAGCATGGTTTGGCCCTGCCCCCTGCTTCCTACTCACACAATTTTACTGACAGCAGCAGGAACCAATGGCTTCCACAGCTCTCAGCAAAGCCTGTGAAACCAGGGAGAGGAGAGAGAAGAGCTGTAGCCGGGCACAGTATGTGTCAGGTTTGGGATTAGTGGCAGTGCTGGTGGGGGGAATGCGATGAGTGGCATTGCTGGTGGGGGGAGTTGAAATGTGCGGCAATGCTGGGGGGAGTTCTTATTGGCCAACTTAGGTGCTCTTGATCAAGGTCATCTGCTGATCTGAGAACTGTAGTGGGGACTTTTAATGGCTATAATCACAGGTAGTGTTACTAATTGTGTCTCCGAATTTGTGGTGTCTTGTAGCAGTGACACCTATGCTGAAATCGGGAGATAGGGTCTCCTCGAGCCCCTCCCACTTCCCATTCCTCACCAGTTTGCTGACTTCTAGTCTATGCCCCCAGCCATGCCGTGAACTGAATGGGTGACTGCAAAAAGGGTGAGTGGCCGGCCGCTGGCTCTAAGAACAGCCCAGCTGGGTGGCCACAGGCTCCAGGGACAGCCCTGCTGGGCGGCCGCAAAAAGGCTGGGAGAGTGGTGCAGGCTTCAGTAACAGCTCAGGATATGGTGACCCCTGGCAAATCATCATTCGACCCCCAGGTTGAGAACCACTGATGTAGAGAATGCATTATGGTAAAAAAAACTTTTGAGTTTTGAACCATTATAAGTGAGGGCTTACCTTTTCAAAATGACTTTACGTCATAGATGCTGAGAAGAAGACATGGTTCTTTTACAGGTGTGAGCCAATACAATGGCTTATGATATTCCCCTGTGGCCCGTAGGGAACACCTGCTAATAAACTAACCATGTGAGTTTTCCAACATGTGATAACAACCACTCCCAATGACTCAGCAGCCAATGGTGGACCACTCTAAGGCATGGGCTACAGCCTTTTAATCTCATGATACTGACCACTTGTTGGTAGTCACTTAATGTGAAGCACACTCAGTGGCAACTGGTGTTTTTTTTTGGGGGGGTGGCACCCCCCCCCATTGTTTGCTAGTCAGTGCCACTTACCCCATCGTGGTGGGTGGCGGATGGCAAGCAGCGTGGTGCAGTGGCTCGGCTCCAAGTTCCTCTCCTCCATGTCAGCTTCCAGCTGCTCCCTCCTCCACCTAGGCATCCAATAGGATTGCCTGTGCTTTCAGATAATCGGGTGACCAAAAACTGCTTCCTGATTGGCCGGAAGGAGGATCAGTGTTACAACAGCGAATATTGATTCTCTGCTGTAACACACCTGGGTGGGCTCAGAGCACACTCTCTGCGTCCCAAGCCCACCCTATATTGAAGCCTATTGGAGCCCCTGTCTCTAATCGGAACTGAGTGTTGATTTTATAGCGACCTTTATCTCCTCTGCATTGTTGGGTCTGGTGTCTCTCATCTTCCTCTTGACATAACATCACAGAGTCTCTATGGAGTTTAGGTCAGGTGAATTTGCTAGCCAATCAAGCACAGCGATACCATGATCATAACACAGAGCATTAAGGTAAAAGGTAATTGTATCATTCCCCCATCTGCCTAAATATTTACCTGAGCCCTATCTTGATCCAGCACTGTGTCTGTCTTCATCTGCTCTGGTCGGTGTTCTTCTCCTCACAGGACACAGAAGCAGCAACAGGAGCCATTGGCTCTTTCTGCTGTCAATCAAATCCGGTGAGGAGGGAACAGAAAGCGTGGCCGAGCCATGCTTTGTGTGTCCATGGATGCACACAGCCCAACTTGGGAGTGAACTTACACGTAAGACATCACAGCAAGTGGCTTACTATGGGGGCAGACACAGAAGAGGAGGACCAAAGAGCACTGGCGGGGGACCCCAGTGGAGATTTGGGACCACTCCGCACAATACCATTGCACAGAGCAGATACGTACACCATATTTACTATTTTATTTTTAAAAAAAATATATACTTTACAACAGCTTTAAATCATTATATGTATTATTATTTTTTAATTATTATTATTATTATTATTAAATCATTTTTAAAGATATCCTTAACAACTCCTAAGAACTGTTTTGTTAAGTAGATTATATTTAAGCTGAAGCAGTTCTTTAAGTCACTGCTACTTGCCAGCTGTGTATACAGTAAATCACAGTCTATCAAAGTATATCCCTTCACAATTTAAAACTCACAACCAATTTAAACAAATTAGATTCAGAGCTCATGAAATAAATGTTAACAAGTTATAAATTTCACATAATTAATATTCAATAAAGGGAAAGCAACTATCATTATTAATCTTGGATCATTAATATTAATATGACAATGAATGATCCTATATTGCTACATGGTATGAGTGAATTTACTGCTTGCAGAAAGCTGTCTAGAAGAAGTTACATTAGTTCAGTGTGAGGCAGCAAAGAGCGGCAGCTGTCAATGAATATTTCATTTGATATATCACAAGTGAAAGTATATGAGGGGAACATAGCCAGCAAAGCTTTTCAAGGGCAGTGAATTTTTCACCCTGTTGTGCTTTTTATCTAAGTCGAGTCTGCACTGATGAGCCAAAACCTATTTGTAAATCCTCTCAAGTGACAAGTGAAACATTTTCAGGGGCAGCGGATTTGTCTTACTAAAAGCGTATTTTAATAATTTAATTTAGTAATTACTTTCGATACAAACATACAGTATGTTGTTAGGCAATGTTAGTAACATAGATCAATAGTCTATTTTTAATAATTTCATTTAAAACAACTACAACAGAACCTTTTTTTTTATCAATTTTTCTAAATTCAAAAATAAGGACATTTTAAATATATTTCCTATTAACTAAAGACTTTCATTGCTGTGGTCAATTATGAAAGGTTGTAACAAAGTGCCTGACAGATTAAAATAAAGAATCCTCTGACAGAAAACATTAAAGTTGTTCTTTAGGCCAATTTGTTGTTTTGGTTTTAGATTGGATGTGGAAGGGTGAGATTTAGGTGGCGTACACACGACCGAGAAACTCGTCGGGCGAAACTCATCGTTCTGCCCGTCGAGTTCCTAGTTCGGCAGTCAAAAAGCTTGTCGAGCCAAATTTTCCCATTGAACAACTAGGAAATAGAGAACCTGCTCTCTTTTTGGCTCGACGAGTTCCTCGACGGGTTGCTCGACGAAAAGTGTACACACAACCGGTTTTCTCGGCAGAATACGTCTCCCATCGAGGTTCTTGCTGGATTCTGCCGAGAAAATCGGTCGTGTGTACGCGGCCAGGTTTTTATTGCTTTGTGTCTTAGTTGTGGAGACTTCCTATAAAGCTGAGCATTTACTACTAGATTTTACTAAATTTTACTAAATTTTACTTTAACTCAGTACAGCAACTATTTATATAATCCATCAAAAAATAAAAGGAAAATAATAAGGCAGCGCGACCTGTTTACCAATAAATAATTATAAAATGTGCATTTATATATAATTCATAAATCACAAAGTGCCTCAATTTATAACTCATATATCATAAAGTGCATCTATATACAATTCCAAAAAAGTGCATCAGTAGAAATATAAATATTAAAAAGTGCCAGTACAGATAGATAATTATTAATTAACCTCCCTGGCGGTATGATTCTTTTAGATTTTTGGTGATAAAAGCAGTACAATTGTTTTGCATGGAAATTTGGCGTTTTATATTGTAGGCCTGTAATTCTTAGGAATAACTCACTTAAATCTGTCCAAACAAGAGTCTAGTAGACATCCCGGGTATGATAAAGTTTGAAACACAAAATCATAAATTAGAATATAATAAATAACTATAAACAACTATAACAGATAATATTATAATAATAATAAAAATTATTACTTTCAGTGTTTGATGACCAATTTCCCCACAAATCACTATCGCTCAATTCTGCAAGTGATTCTAATTTACTATTGCTGTTTTCTAGCTGGTCTAAAACCACTTTTGGCATACAGGGACGCTTTTTGGTTGCTATGGACAATCTACAGTTTCCAGGCAAAAAGAACAGTCTTTATTATATAAAAGTGCATGCAGGTCACTAGGCAGACCACTAGGGACAGAGGGGGGTGTGTATTTATTTTATACAGAACTGTAATCTGTAAGATTACAGTATACTGTATGTTTGTTTTGTTTGTTTGTTTTTTATTTCTTAATTACTCGCTTTACAACAAATTTAATGGTTTCGTTGCGAGGCCATCAGAAACAAAATCAACATAGTTCAGACATATAGGTACACAAAAAACATAGAAAATGTAAAACATGATTAAAGGAGGAAAAAAATTTGTCACATTGAGTCCATTAATATACATTTAGGTTAATTAACTTTTCATTCATCTAGGGCATCCATATCTAAAATAGTTCATTTTTAGAGTTAGATTACAAAATTCACATACCAAATATCACTGACTACATTTTTCTATATACAGTACTCAATCAAACTACATAATCTAATCAGATCCAGGGTTGCGTAGGTGACCTTTCATCATTTTTTTGAATTGGTTAAAAGTTTTTGCCCTTCTAATATCAATCGGCAGAGCATTCCATTGCACCGCCGCTTGGTATGAGAATGAGCGACCACCAATTCGGATATTTTTTATTTTTGGGATGTTTACGCGATAATATCCATCTTCGCGTAACTGTCGCGTTGGAACATGTTTGACAACCTTATCAATTATATATTTTGGCGTCATAGCATTAAATGTTTTATACATTAAACATGATATTTTTAATTTAATGCGTTTATCGACAGTTAACCACCCCAGACTGTTTAATTGTTCTGATGTTGGATCTCTTTTTCTCAGTCCAGTTGCAATACGAACTGCAAAATTTTGTAATTTTTGTAGTTTTTGTATATATGTTCCCGGGATGCCCACTAGAAGTGCATTACCATAGTCTAAATGAGGAAAGACCAGGGCAGCAACAACTTTAGGGCGATCCATAGGAGCTAAATACACAAGGATCCTACGTAGTACTTTTAATTTGTACATAACAGTCTTGGTGACTTGATTAATGTGTGGCAAAAATAGCAGATCCTCATCTATATAAAATCCCAGATTTTTAACCACTTTACTGCAGCCTGGACCATTACCATCCATGTCTTGCCATGGCAGTGTCCAATTTTGAGGTATCTCGCTTGTATACTGTGTTTTTATTTTTATGAATTTGGTGGCGATCTCCACACCCGTGCGTCGTAACGTCGCAGGGAGCGGAGCTCGGCGGCACACGGGCACTGTGTGAATCGAGCGAGGAGACAGCTCGATCACACAGCGGGAAGACATTGCAGGATCCAAGGGACAAGGTAAGTAACTATCCCTGGATGCTGCAATGCGATCCCCAGTCTGGCTCAGGGATACCGCTAATGGTACTGGATTTCCACCCCGAGCCTGACTTGGGATTACCGCCAGGGAGGCTGAGATAAAAACAGTTCCAAACAGTCCATAAGTTAATCAATCTCCATCCAATAAAGTGTACTGTGCAAAAAAAAGGGCCCTAAAATAATGATGTATACACAGTCTTAGCCCTGGTTCACACTGGGCTGCGGGAGTGAAGCAGTGCGAGTTCAGCTGAACTCGCACGATTTCACTCCCGCCCGGCAGTCCCGATTTCAGCCGCGATTTCAGAGACATCTGTGCAGGTTTCTGCACAGATGTCAATGTAAATCGCGGGCTGAAATCGTAAAAAGTAGTACAGAGACTACTTTTTGAAATCGGTGCAATGCCGCAGATGCAGCGTCGCACCGATTAGGACACTGCCATTGCCGGCAATTTGCGGCAAAATCCGCCATTTTGACATGCGATTTGACATGCCAAATCGCATGTCAAAACGCACCAGTGTGAACCAGGGCTAAATTGTTCTAACGCTTCACCTTCAAGTGCAGTGTCCACCACCAGATATTCTAAATAAATCATCAGAACCATTTGCTGGTAAAACCAGCAGCAGCACATGTAAGGATAGTACACAGGAATTAGAGGGGTTGATTTACTAAAGGAAAACAGACCAATTGCTATTTGTAAAGTGCAGTTGCCCTCTGCAAATGCAGTTGCTCCAGAGCTTAGTACATGAGGTAAAGCTTCTCTGTACAAAGAATACCCAATAACGTGCAAGGAAAATAAAAATTAATGCATTTTTGCTTGCACATGATTGGACGATGGTAGTCAGCAAAGATTGTTCTCATTTACTAAGCTCTGGAGCAAAGTGCGCAGTCTATTTGCCTTTAGTAAATCAACACCATAGTGTCCAGTCTTGGCAGGTCTCCCTCTAGAATCCCCATGTATTGACACAATGGGGTTGCTTTACTAAAGGCAATTCCACTCTGCACTATATGTGCACTTGGAACTGCAGTCACTGTAGATCTAAGGGGAAGATTTGAAATGAGGGGAAGCACTGCTGATTTCTATCATCCAATCCTGTGCAAGCAAAAATGTTGTTTTCTATTTTCCTTGCATGTCCCTTCAGATCTACAGTGACTGCACTTTCAATGCACTTTCTAATAACCCCCCCCCCCCCCCATGTACCCAATCTCTGCTGCTGGTTAAAGTGAGGTTGCTACATATGTCTGTACTTTACTGCATCTCCTTCTCATGGCCTCCATCTGAGCAGGTGTTAGTAACTGACAGGGCCGGTGCAAGGATTTTTGTCTACTTGCATTTTGGTGCATTATGTTTTTGTCTATGCTTAACCACTTTTCCGGACCTTTAGGCAGCTAAAAGACCCGGCCAGGTTTTGCGATTCAGCACTGCGTCGCTTTAACAGACAATTGCGCGGTCGTGCGATGTGGCTCCCAAACAAAATTGGCATCCCTTTTTTCCCACAAATAGAGCTTTCTTTTGGTGGTATTTGATTACCTCTGTGGTTTTTATTTTTTGCGCTATAAACAAAAATAGAGCGACATTTTTGAAAAAAAAATGTTTTACTTTTTGCTATAATATCCCCAAAAATATATAAACAAATATTTTTTTTCCTCAGTTTAGGCCGATGCGTATTCTTCTACCTATTTTTGGTAACAAAAATCGCAATAAGCGTTTATCGGTTGGTTTGCGCAAAATTTATAGCGTTTACAATATAGGGGATAGTTTTATTGATTTTTATAAAAAAAAATACTACTATTAATGGCGGCGATCAGTGATTTTTTTCGTGACTGCGACATTATGGCGGACACTTCGTACAATTTTGACACATTTTTAGGACCATTGTCATTTTCACAGCAAAAAATGCATTCAAAGGTCTTCAGCTCCGGGGACCGATCGCGGGACTCCAGCGGCGATCGGGGTCTGCGGGTCCCGCGGTCCAGGTCACGGAGCTTCGGACCGGGTCGCGGGAACGCACCGCGGGTGCGCGCCCATGGCCCACAGCTGGGCACTAGCACAGGACGTACCTGTACCTGCATGTGCCCAGCCGTGATATTCTGCTGACGTATATGTTCAGGAGGCGGTCCTTAAGTGGTTAAAAAAAATTTGGTTTAATTTTTATTTATTTATTTTTACATAACTTTTATTGCTATCACATAGGGTACCAATAGCCCCCTATGTGATAACATATAGGTGACAGGTTGTCTTTATGGAGGCACCTGGGGTTAATTAGACCCTATATGTCTCCTCTCTAATCCACAGCAGAACGTGTTCTATCAGCATCTTCCCCCGCACAGATCCCGGAGAATGACAGCTGCGGTCCAGGAAGTGATGTCATACATGTCACTTCCTTCCTGGTTTGTGTACAGGAGAGAAGCTGAGCGGATGGACCACCACAATGTGCTGCCTTTTGTTAATTAAAGGCAGCACATTGTGGCAGTGGTGGAAGTGATAGGTGGCTTCACAGCTGCTTGTATCACTTCCACATGGAAGTCGGCTTTACTGGTGCAAATGTGGCCTTAGCATTTTGAACACATTTCTATGTGTATAGTTTGCTATACTGTGGTCCTTGTAACCACCCTAGAATGGAATCTCCTCATTGAGAAAATTCAAAATGCAAAAAAAAAAATTTTTTTTTGCAGTCTTTGTAATCATTACAGAGATTCTGCATATTTTCAGTATTTATGACTACAGAGGTAATGAAAAAAAAAAACCCAAGTGAGACACTGATAGAAGTTGTAAACCAGGTCTACTCTATCTAGAATTAAAATAAGAAAAACAAAAATTGACTGGTGTTCCACATCTTCATACTGCTGTTTTTTTAACAAGAAAATACTGATGTTTTTTTAATTATAAATTAAAAAGTGAAAATCCTCACTGAATTGACAAATGCTTTATCAGCTCAGTGTAGGACAGTGGCGGCCCGCCCATATGGGCGCACGGGCGCCGCCCCCCCTCCCGCAGTCACAAAAAAAAAAAGAATTAAAAAAAAAAAAAAAACGGGCCCTTTAAGAACTTTTATTCGGCTAAAATGTCATTTTGACATTTTAGCCGAAGTTCTGGCGGCCGTCTATAGAGGGCGCTGCAGCGCCACCCCCTCTCGCAAGTAACACACGTTCAATGCTATGCATTGGACGTGTGTTACTGTTGCCAGCTGCCTGGTCTATTCGTATAACCGGACATGGGACGCCGGTTACCCGAATAGCGACAGCTGGTTGGCTGAGGGGAACTGCCTATCAAAGCCAGTGGCTCTGATAGGCTTTTCCAGTCCCGCCCTCCGGCTCTCGGAAGTCTATGCTCGGAGCGCAGACAATCTGCGGTCCTTGCATTAGACTGACAGCCGTTTCAGCCAATCAGGTTTCCCGGATTCTGGTTTTCAGGAACCTGATTGGCTGAAGCTTCTCCAGGGCGGCAGAAGACATCGAGGGAGGACATGGAAGCGTCAGGTAAGTGATTTTTTTACAGGGAAAGGGGCAGCATGGGGCACAGTGGCAGCATGGGGCACAGTGGCAGCATGGGGCACAGTGGCAGCATGGGGCACAGTAGAAGCATGGGGCACAGTGGCATCATGGGGCACAGAGGCAACAATGAGCACAGGCCGGGCACAGTGGTGACAATTGATGGCACAGTGACTGAATATGATGGCATGGCAGAGAGGTGACAATTGATGGCACAGTGACTGCATTTGATGGCATGGCAGAGAGGTGACAATTGATGGCACAGTGACTGCGTTTGATGGCATGGCACAGTGGTGACAATTGATGGCACAGTGGTGGCGTTTGATGGCATGGCACAGTGGTGACAATTGATTGCACAGTGACTGCATTTGATGGCATGGCACAGTGGTGACAATTGATGGGCACAGTAGCTGCTTTTGATGGCATGGCACATTGGTGACAATTGATGGCACAGTGGTGGCGTTTGATGGCATGGCACAACTAGTGACACAAGTGGTGACAATTGATGGCACAGTGACTGCAAATGATGGCATAGCACATTGGTGACAATTGATGGCACAGTGACTGCATATGATGGCATGGCACATTGGTGACAATTGATGGGCACAGTAGCTGCATTTGATGGCATGGCACAGTGGTGACAATTGATGGCACAGTGGCTGCATTTGATGGCATGGCACAGTGGTGACAATTGATGGCACAGTGGCTGCATTTGGTGGCATGGCACAGTGGCTACATTTGGTGGCATGGCACAGTGGCTGCATGTGATGGGCACAGTGAGGCTGCAATATTTTTTTTTTCGTTTGCGCCCCCCCAAAAATTTTGAGCACCAGCCGCCACTGGTGTAGGAGTCAGTAAAAAGCACTCTGTCTAGCGGAAGACAATCTACTTTCCTTCAAAAAATTATTTAGCATATAAAATTGCTGCACAAGCCATTTTCTAATATAATGTCATTCAAAATTACCTTTTCATTTTAATCAGTTCTCAATTTAATTTTCTAAAACGATCACAAATTTCAATACAGTGTGGAAACCTGGGGGCGATCTATACCATGGGTGTAGAGAATGCTCACATATATAACATTTTCTGGAATTGACTGACTGGAATTGTCAAAACATTTTAGGCATCCCTTGCAATAGGAATTACATTTTTGTGAGATATTTCCTAAGGGCTCATTCATATCTCACAGCATGCATTAAAATGTGCATAACACATGTGAGGTGTGAGCATGTGTCAAAATGCACTGCATGCTTCTTTTAAATTCATATGTTATTTCTTGTCCTACAGTTTGCTGCTGTGAACTGAAGCCA
This sequence comes from Rana kukunoris, assembly GCA_029574335.1. Classification (NCBI taxonomy): domain Eukaryota; kingdom Metazoa; phylum Chordata; class Amphibia; order Anura; family Ranidae; genus Rana; species Rana kukunoris. The sequence goes on from CM056049.1 coordinate 591,843,755, forward strand.
TACAGGAGTGTCAAACTGGGGGCCCTCTAGCTGTTGCGGAAAAACAAGTCCTATCATGTGTAGCGCCTGGTTACTTCAAAGTACCGGTGCTATTTCAATTTAGAGGAGATCAGAGTGTTAGTTAAACTCTGATCTGGTTAATGTGTTTAAATTTGGGTCTCTGTCTCAGCTTGGCTGTGCTGTGGGCTTATTCTGTTTTTGCTGGGGTGTTCTTCCCACCCCGAGACAGGAGGTGGCAGCAGTAGAGTCAAGACTTGGGTGCTCTTTCCCAGCAGCCAATCAGGAGGGTTGGGCCTCACTGTGTATGCTGGGGGAGGGTATTTATGGGGCAGACGCCATTAGTTCTGTGTATTTTTCTTCAAGTGCGGCACCACGGCACCCCGGCGTTATGGCCTACCAGGCCGGGGTGTGCGTGTCATGCAGAGTTTCTGGTCCCGGGACCAAGTTGGTCCGGAACAATTGAGCTGTGGCAGGGAGCCCAGTGGTCGACTTGGTTCCCAATCCTGAAGATCCCAAGCGGTATTGCTGTTCGGTGGGGAGTCCAAAAGGGTCTCGACAAACCACCGGGGATCGAGATATCCGGATACTGAGAGGCTGGTCATCTGTCAGTCGGTACCTGGAAGTAACTAGAAGGAGATACAGGCATAATTCTACCAAGGAGGTTCATCCTCGTAACCACAATCAGGAGGGCCTGTGGCAGAGGTTTCATACTGAATTCATTCCAGGAGGGTCTGTGGTAGAGACTTCTCCCAAAAGGTTCCAGTTCATTCCAGGAGGGTCTGTGGCAGAGACTTTTCCTTAAGAGTTTGAGCGATACTCTGGCTGCCAGGTCAGTGAGAGAGGCCTGTCCAGGTACGCTATTCCCACTCAAGCAGGAGTGGCGCAAGAAGTGCTACACGTGGGAGCAGGACTGTTTGCCTATTGCTACGCCTGAATTTGCTATTCTTCTTCTCCTTTCAACTCTACCTTCTTCACCACAAGTTTTATTGTTTTTACCCGGCTGGGTAATAAAGAGCACAGCAAAAAGACACCTGACGTGGACATTCCTTTACAACTGCTATTTGCATCATACACCCCTAGGACGGCAGAGGAGCCATGAGGTAACATGCCACCCAAAACAAACCAGCAACTTCTCCGGGGGTAGTGCTACACATGCCTTTTCCTGTGGAAGTCATGCTTGTAACTGTCAACCTTGTAATGCCTCATGGGACTTGTAATTCCACAACAGCTGGAGGGCTGCCAGTTTGAGACCTGTGCCATAGGACATAAGGCAAATTGCCTGGTTCTTGCACAGGGACTGTATTGAGCAATGCAGACCATTGCTCCTGAGCAAGCCCTTAGGGCTAAATTAACACAGAACAGCCACCTGCCGGAGAGGTAAGCTGCAACGGTTCCCTCTCTGGCAGCTGTCCATTCTGGCTGCAGTAGTGGGTGGTGTGGTGCAGGATTCATCGCATACAGTTCCCTTTTTTTCACTGAACTTTATTTGAAATGCACAAAAGTCAACTTCATTCATGTCACTGAACAGCATGATAATGCGCTGTGCTGCTGTACAGTGTCACGCAATTCTGTATGGTGCACTGCGATAAAATCCTGTACAATGCACTGTGAGTTCAGATCCCCTCATTTAGGGATTTGTCTGTCAGGGATATTTGATACAGAAATAGCGCATAACATATAACAAATACACATTTAACCCCTTCATCGCCCCCTAGTGTTAACACCTTCACTGCCAGTCACATTTATACAGTAATCAATGCATTTTTACAGCACTGTTCGCTGTATTAATGTGAATGGTCCCAAAAATGTGTTAAAAGTGTCCGATGTGTCCGCTGCATTATCACAGTCCTGACAAAATTCGCAGATCGCCGGGCCATAGTCAAATGACGGCCTCAAGGTGGCTCTAGAAATCCAGGAGGACGTCTTTTGACGGCCTCGCTTTCTCTGGCCACTGGGGGCCCACGATCGGCAGTTTTAGAGCAGGGGCGTGGAGCACTGTATGTAAACACAGAGCTCCACGTCCTGTCAGGGAGAGGAGACAGATGCTGTGTTCCTTGTACATAGGGACACAGCATCAGTCACCTCCCCCAGTCAGTCCCCCTCCACACACAGTTAGAACACACCCAGGATACACATTTAACCCCTTCCTCGCCCCTTAGTTTTAACCCCTGCACTGCCAGTTACATTTATAAAGTAATCAATGCATTTTTAGAGCACTATTCGCTGTATTAATGTGAATGGTCCCTAAAATGTGTCAAAAGTGTCCGATGTGTCTGCCGCAATATCGCAGTCCTGACAAAATTTGCAGATCACCGTATTACTAGTAAAAAAAAAATAATAATTAAATAAATGTCAGAATTCTATCCCCTATTTTGTAGCCACTATAACTTTTGCGCAAACCAATCACTATACGCTTATTGCGATTTTTTATTTTTTTTACCAAAAATATGAAGAATACATATCGGCCTAAACTGAGAAAAAAATATTTAAAAAAAAAAAATTGGATATTTATTATAGCAAAAAGTAAAAAATATTGTGTTTTTTTTCAAAATTTTTCAAAAAATAAAAACCGCAGAGGTGATCAAATACCACCAAAAGAAAGCTCTATTTGTGGGGAAAAAGGACGTCAATTTTGTTTGGGAGCCACGTCGCACGACTGCGCAATTTTAATTTGAAGCGACGCAGCGCTGAAAGCTGAAATTTCGCCTGAGCAGGAAGGGGGTATATGTGCCCAGTAAACAAGTGGTTAAGCACTATTAAAACATCAGTTTTAAAAACTTTTTTTTGTATTGATACATGTCCCCTGGGGCAGTACCCGGGTCCCCATACAATAACTTGCATATAAGCCTTTAAAATTAACACTTTTGATTTTTCACATTCATGTCCCATAGACTTTAACAGTGTTTGCATGTTCGCACAAATTTTGTGTCTGTTCGCATGTTCTGGTGCAAATCAAACTGGGGGGTGTTCGGCTCATCCCTAATTTTTTCCAATAAAAATGTTGTTCTTCACTTGGTTCACACTTCTCTGTGTGGCTGTGGACGGAAATTGCAGTGATTTCTACACCTGCAACCAACTGCAGTGAAAATGCACTGCTCTGTGAAAACGCACAGGGCTGCCATTTATTCCCAGGCAAGAAAAAACGCAGTGTGGGAACCGCAGGGAAATCACATGATCAAAAAGACCATGCGATTTTCCTGCTGCCACGTTTTTAAAAAGGGGCATGTGCTTTTTTTTGTGGAAAGGTAGGCATGGCTGCCCAAACGTGGCCCAGGCAAAAAAAACGCATTGGTGTGAACCTAGCGTAAAAGTCCATTTGAAACTACTGTACATCTTAGCCTAGCTTTTCCACAAAATAACAATGTTGTAGACCGAAAAGTGTTGTTACTACTTTAAAGTAGGGTGACCAGACGTCCCCAATTTCTGGGGACAGTCCCCGGACTGAGGACACTGTCCCCAGACCAAGTATGTCCCCAGTTTTGTCCCCGGCAGGCAGGGCAGGCACCAGCATAAGGCAGGCTAGGCAGCAAGGATGGGGGGGCGGCAAAATCTGAAGAGGATTGTATACAGTTATCTACAGTAAAGCCATTGTGAGAGGCTCTGCCGAGCAACATCTCTGTGCTCTCCACACACATGCACAGTCCAGCAGAGCCGGGACATCAGGGTGACAAGGTTGTGGGAGCGGTGACACATGGGAGGATGAGCATGCAGAGCAGAAAATGCAAACAAGTGGAGGAGGCTGGGAACTGCACCGTGCAGGATCTAATCTGACATTGGCTCCATCCCCCGCACGGCTTCTCTGGCATGGCAGCGTCCAACAACTTCAAGGTAGAAGATAGCAGGTAATGGCGCCTACTACTAATTAAAAAATTACGTGCACAAGTGTATCCAAATCAATGGTAATCCTGTGATCAGATGGTGCTAATAATACTATTCCGTGTAGTGATGTCAATTATATAAATAAAAATATATGAAATGAAAAATAAAAATAATAATAAAGATAGTACTGTGACCAATATTGGTGCTAAAAATGCTAATCCTTGTAGTGGTGCCAATTTTCCATATTACAATACATAAAAAATAGATAAAAGTGTGTGCAAAATGATATATAAAAATATAAAATGTAAAAATCCTAGTGGTGATAGTCCATATAATCCAATCAAAATCCAGTTTCTAGTTTACAAAAGTTAATAATTCCATAAATAAAATTGATGTTTATAATAGTCCAAGGGCAATATTTGCAAGATTTTCTTCATATAAAATAAAGTAAAGTGACAGGTGCTTCATGCAAGTACAGCCATCAGTGGATCACTCAGTGCTCTCCCCCAATGGTCCCGCACTCACCGGATCCAATCACCCCCACAGGGGCAACAGGCTCTTTTCTAATAAGTATCCAAGTTCCAAACTTCAAAAAGGCTGCCTGGTTTTCTCCCCTGGGATCTGTTCAGCCGTTCAACCGCTCATAGAGAGGATAAATAAAGGTGCCCAATAGCGTGATACCGTCTTACAATAAAGTTTATTTTGACAAAAACAATGGGTACTCACAATTTACATGTAGTTAAAAGAGCATTGAGTAAAAGTGTGCTGTGGCTCTTCAGCCTGTTGCCCCTGTGGGGGTGATTGGATCCGGTGAGTGCGGGACCATTGGGGGAGAGCACTGAGTGATCCACTGATGGCTGTACTTGCATGAAGCACCTGTCACTTTACTTTATTTTATATGAAGAAAATCTTGCAAATATTGCCCTTGGACTATTATAAACATCAATTTTATTTATGGAATTATTAACTTTTGTAAACTAGAAACTGGATTTTGATTGGATTATATGGACTATCACCACTAGGATTTTTACATTTTATATTTTTATATATCATTTTGCACACACTTTTATCTATTTTTTATGTATTGTAATATGGAAAATTGGCACCACTACAAGGATTAGCATTTTTAGCACCAATATTGGTCACAGTACTATCTTTATTATTATTTTTATTTTTCATTTCATATATTTTTATTTATATAATTGACATCACTACACGGAATAGTATTATTAGCACCATCTGATCACAGGATTACCATTGATTTGGATACACTTGTGCACGTAATTTTTTAATTAGTAGTAGGCGCCATTACCTGCTATCTTCTACCTTAATCACTCATTCCCACCTAGGTGGGTTTCTATGCAGGGGCTGCCACTAAATACTTAATCACTTATTATTTAATTTAAGTTGTCTGTGGTGCAGTTTCATTCTTTTTTTTGTCCAACAACTTCAGCTTGTTCAGGTCTTCCATCTCGTCAGTTCGGTACGTCTTTCTCTAGATCTCTACAATGACAGATTCGCAGAGGTGGCCATCTATATACAGTATTACTAATCAGTAAGATTGGAGCCATTGTTGGAGAGGGACAGGGGAGAAGTTACCAGGAAGGTGAAGACTGGAATGGAACACTCTTCTCATGGGAAGGGGTGGGGGTGATGCCAGGTATAGTTTCACACCCTTCAGGTGGTGTTTGAGGGGATTGAGAATAATGCCAGGTATCCACCTGTCACCCTGCCCCCCACCTGTCACACTGCCCCTTTCCTGTCACCCTACCCCCCACCTGTCAATTCTGTATGATTTCTGTGTTGTGTATGTAGCACACTCCTGATTTCTGCACTGTGTACAAAAAGCACACTCCTAATCTCTGCACTATGTACGTGGCACACTGCTGATCTCTGCACTGTGTATGTAGTGCACTCCTGATCTCTGTACTGTGTATATAACACACTCCTGAACTCTGTATGTAGCGCACCCTAGAACCTTGCACTCTGTACATCGCACACCCCTGAACTCTGCACATCGCACACCCCTGAACTCTGCACTCTGTACATTGCACACCACTAAACTCTGCACTCTGTACATAGGGCACACCTCTGTGCTTCTTTGGTAAGAATAAAATACAAAATATGCATTGAAAAGTTTTTTCTCTTTTTTTCTTAACATTTGGTAGTCATATCCTTAAAAATTCTAAGAAGTATCTTTTTTTAATCTCTTCGATGAAATATGAGAAATATTGTATACATCATACAATCATTCCATAAACACAAACCACATACACTACATATATAATCCGAGGGAAATATGCTTATAAAATAGTTTACCATTTTCCAAAAAAAAATAAAAAATATGTCCCTGGATTTCATTTTAAAAATCTGGTCACCTTACTTTAAAGGAAGTGGAAAAATAACAAATATGCGCGTCTTGAAATCTTTCTATAAACATGTGGCTTCTGCGAAATCATATTCGCCTTGTTGGTGTTGGATGGACACTATTGCCCTGTGTGGGTTTCCTAAAGTAATGTGTAGTGTGATAACCTTGGACATAATGTGTATGCCATTCTGTACTATTCAGTCACCATGAAAGTAGAAGCAGAAGAAAGGCTTTGTGTTTGTGTGTCTTTGTGATTGCTACTAGCAAATATGCAATTTTTTTTTTTCAGTCTTTGGTTTGCTATGAGATGAATAACAAAACCTTGAACATCAGGGGCAGTTGCTTTTTAAGTAGAAAAAAAACAAATTCATAAAATGAAAGCTATGAATTTTCAGCTGGAATTTCTGATGCTAAAAAGGTTTATATGGCTTATTTATATGATCAGGCCTGTTCTTTTAAATTTACAATCCATATGGATGAACAAATGTCTGGTTTGAGATCCAACCCAGAATAGGCAAAAGGGTTACATTTGCAAATGGTTTGTGTCAAATGATTTGCACCATTTTTAAATATTAAACATATTAAACCCAATATAACACAAAACATTTGTAAAAATTAAATTGTAATTCATTGCCCTATGTTAACCTATTTAACCAGCATACCAATTTATGAGCTTGTCATCAATCTAAGGCTGGCCATAGACCGTTTGAAGCATGAATGGGCAGGCTGAATGTACCAAGTTGATCAATCTATCAACTTGGGTACAACCAGCCTGCCGGACTTTACATTTGATTAATGCTAGCGCCCATCACCATCTTCTCCTGGTAGGGTTGGCTTCTCGCCGGAAGAAGACAATTGCTTGGCAGGAGGAATTCCCCTGTCAACACTGTCTGTTGATGTGGAAATCAAACAAACTTATTTTCTTGCAACCTGTGGTTGCAGGAAAGAAATTTACACCATTAATGGCCAGCTTAAGAATCAACTGCTCTTGAATGGGCTTGTTCGAAAATTTTTGCTTCAAACACGATCTTCACAGCAGCCAAATGATTGCAGCGCTGATCAGTGTATTCTGACAGCTGGGTAGTCCAATCTGGCAGAATACAATAAAGCAGTGTGGAGGATATCCCATCCACCTGGAATGTGTGGACGAGGAATCGGTTTGGGCTTTTATATGTTCAAAAAAACAAAATGATCTATGTATGGCCATCTTGTAAGTATTTTCGTTTTCTTTTTCAAAAGATCTGACAGACTGAGGGTATACCTTGCATTACATTGTACTTGCCAACTGTCCTGGATTTCTTAACGCTAAAGCCTCATGCTCACGGACATTTGGAAAAAGAGTTTTTAACAATTTTTTTCCACGTTTTGCATTGAATTCAATGCATTTTTCGCCACACTAGCTTTCAGCTATGTTTTTCTTTCTCTGGTCGCACCAGAAGTTGGATCAAGATGATCCTACTTGCGGTGTCACTTGTGTGCTGAGAATCTTGAAGGGAGAACGCCGCGAAAATGTAAACATTTTTTTTTGTGTGAGGTTCCCCCCAAGATGATACCAGACCCTTCTGTCTGGTATGGATCTTAAGGGAATCCCCCACACCAAAAAAATGACGTGGGGGTTCCCCTAAGATCCATACCAGACCCTTATGCGAGCACGCAGCCTGGCAGGTCAGGAAAGGGGGGGTAAGCTAGCGCCCCTCCTCCTGGACCATACCAAGCCACATGCCCTCAACATGGGGGGTTGGAGCTTTGGGCAGAGGGGCACTGTGCCCCCCCACCCCAAAGCACCTTGTCCCCATGTTGATGAGAACAAGGGCCTCTTCCCGACAACCCTGGCCATTGGTTGACAGGGTCTGTGGTAAGCGGGGCTTATCGGAAACTGGAAGCCCCCATTAATAAGGGGGCCCCCGATCCCAGGCCCCAAACCATATATGAATGAGTATGGGGTACATACTACCTATCAATCCTTAATCTCACAATGGAGTACATCTTTCCTTTAAACTTACAATGATAGGTATCACCTATCTAATCCTTATCCCCTTCAGACCCCCCCCCCCCCCTCCTCTATCCAATAAAAAAAATCCTGCCTTTTTTAAAACAACATCAAATTAAGCTATTCTAACCCCAAAAGTAGGAAATCGGGTATTAGGTGTGATGTTCGTATATGTTGTCCCACAACTAATAAGTTATTTTTATTCCAATTTAATGTATTTGGTTTCCATTGCGGAAACTAATATATATTTTTTTCACCGTTGGTATCAACCATTTATGGTAACCATACATTTTTCTACTTTTGATACAATTATGTAAGTATAATGTGTAATTGCTACATAATCTATTTTTTATATATGTTTTTTTTATGTATGGTTTTTAAACAATATATTATTATAAGAATAGAATCGTCCAAAAGTCAAAAACATACTGTATAGACTCAGTAGCGAGGTTTGGTTATAATATACATAAATAGTGCGAGCGCTCCTATGTATTGTGATATGTTAACCTAACCTGACACTGAGGCCATGTACACACGGCAGAGAACCTCGACGGGCAGAACACATCGTTCCGCCCGTCGAGGTTCTCTGCCGGCCGTCGAAATCGGTGACCCGCCCGTCGGGAATGGCAACCAGCCATTCATCCAGGCGGGCCGTCGAGCAAATAGAGAGCGTGCTCTCTATTTCTGCTCGACGGGCTTCCCGACGGGAAGCTCGCCGAGTGCGTACACACGGCGGAGGTCCTCGCTGGAATGCAGCTTCCAGCGAGGTTCTCGCTGGTTTCCAGCGAGAACCTCGGTCGTGTGTACGCCGCCTCAGAGTGCGGTGCCAATTGGCTAAACCCATTGTCCTTCAAAACACCATACTTCCGGATTTACGTCCGTGATTCAGCATAAAATATGTGACCCGTAGTGACCAGGCACGCCCCCCTGAAGACGTTGTCCAAACAAACGTATGTCGGTCGGCGCAGCCTGGTCACGTGTATGCTGGATGCCCTCTCTCGCCGGCGTCTGTCTCGTAACGATACAGCTACGCAAACACAGAGGAACACACTGCATGTCAGAGCTATCTGAGCGGAGTTCACCCCACGCGAGTGTGGCACTTTAATCCGCAGACTAGAGACATACCTGCAGCCTCAATGCCGGGAAAGGGCACCTTTTATGTAAGTGGCCATTTGGCCCTATTTTTGTTTTTATCTTTATTTTAATAAATTGATCGCACTATGGAAGTTCTCTCTCTGTTTATATATCCCATGTGTATTTCAATGGAGTGATTCGTCTTGCCTGTCAGCGAGCATAATTCCAAATGAATGCAGGCATACTCTTGCATAAGTGATACTCAGGGGCGGACTGACCATTGAGGAACTCGGGCACTGCCCGAGGGCCCCATGCCACTAGGGGGCCCCATCAGGGTTGCCAGGCTCATTAAAACCAGGGACAGTATGTAAAAATCTGTGTTTTTTTTACATCTGTCCCTGATATGTCTAAAACCTACATGCTTTTGATGTGAAAATCCTGAGATTTTAGCTGCCCCGCCTCTGTACTGCCACCTGGCTTGGCGGCCATCTGTAAGCCTGGGGGCCCCATAATCTTCTATTGCCTGGGGGCCCCATGAGTTGTCAGTCCGCCCCTGGTGATACTGACCTTCTTTTCGGTAAGAGGTCATGTCCATCTGGTAAGCACAATCTTTTTCTGAGCACGGTTGGGGTGATCTAATCTACTTGGTGAAGGAGCTGTGGAATCATTTGAGGAAGCCTTTGTTTTTTTCCCCTAGGATTTTGTAGACTGCATTGCTCTTCATTGCCAGAAATTCTTTATTATTAGGACTTATTGGTTCTATCCTATATGCACTTTATATTGCATGAATTGCACTTTATTGCTAATCACAATTCACAATGTTTGTATTGTTGATTGTTTATAAATATATGTGTATTATATTATGATTTTCACCTTGTGAGAGCGCCCTCTACCACATCCTTATCACATCGTACCCCTACCCATTCACCTGGGGGGAAAAGTGTCAATAAACAACTCACTACAAACATTTTTTTAAAGTAATTTATTAGGCAGCCACAGTCCAGGGGCATGATGGGCATGATGGGACTGTGATGTCATAAGTGGCGGGGTCACTGGATGATACCACCCGGTGACTCTGCCCCATGTCTATATAAATCACTGTGCACCGCGGGCGACAGCATTTTGTCAACATTGGAAGAAAACCGGAGGGAAGAAGACGATGGAGAAGACTGGGCACTCGCTAGTAAAAGAGCGGGCAAAAGAGCAGAAGGCAGCGGAGAGCAGGAGAAGAACTGGAGAGCGGGAGAAGAGGCCGGAGAGAGTGGAGAAGTCAGAAGAGACCCCCCGAAGTCGGAAGAGACCCATGGATGCCTAATAAATTATTTTAAAACTTTTGTAGTGTGTTTTTTGTCACTTTTTCTCCCAAGGTGAATGAGTAGGGGTATGATCTACCCCATACTCATTCACATAGGCTGGGGGTCAGGCTCTGGGGGCCCCTTTATTAAAGCAACCCCATGTTGAGGACAAGTGAGTTAGTATGGTCTAGGAGGAGGGGTGCTCACTCGCCCTCCCTTTCCTGACCTGCCGGCTTCGTGCTCAGATAAAGGTCTGGTATGGATCTTGGGGGAACCCCCACTCCATTTTTTTGGTGTGGGGGTTCCCCTTAAGATCCATACCAGACCAAAGGGTGTCTTGGGGGGAACCTCATGCAATTTTTTTTTTCGATTTTCGCGGGGCTCCCCTTCATTCTTAGCACGCAAGTCACACCACAAGTCGAATCATCTTGATCCGACTTCTGGTGCAACCTCTATTCAAATCAATGGGCTCCCACAGGGAATTATTGCTTTTGAATAGAGAAGAAAAACGCGGCTGAAAGCTAGAGCGGCGAAACGTGCATTGAACCTGAGCAGACCCGAGAGATCAGCGTGAGTGATCACAGACTTTGATCCCTCGGGTCTCAGTGTAGAGCAGGCAGGGGACAGGTAGGTTTGTTATTTTCATTTCCCACACCTTTCTTTTAATTATTTGTTCTTTTCTTAAAGCCAAACTCCATGAAAAAAAGTCCACCTTTGCAGCCAGCCCCCCCCCCCCCCACACACATACACACACACACAGTATGCACAGATTCGCCCCTTCTTGCATTGTCTCCAAAACATGTCCGGAGTTAGCAGATGGTGACTCACAGGCACCATCACTGAGACCTCCCTCTTCCTTCTAGAGGATTCTAGGAGAGAAGAAGGGGAGAGGTGGAGCTGTCTGGGGTGTTCTAAGGAGCCCTGACCAATCCCCAACTTGTATTGGCAGGGGGCAGGCCTCTTCAAATTCCCAGGGTCAGCCCAGCGGGGGAGGAGTTGTCGGGTGGAAGAACTAGAGATAGAGTTTCTAGGCTGTCAGGGCCTTTGAGGGAGCTCCCCAGTCTGGGGGGAGGTGGCCTTGGGCCTTGGCTCGGGTGCAGGACAAAGCTCTTCAGGAAAGCATGAAGGTTCTGGACAAGAGACACAAGAAGAGCAAGAGAGGACAGCAGTAGCTAGTACGGCTGGGCAAGTCTTCAGGAGGGAACCACCAGTTGCAGCCAGGAGGGATGGTGAGTGACATGTGCAGTCAGGTGGACTGGGGAGGCATGACTGAGAGGAAACAGTCAAAGATGGGTGCAGGGCCAGTAGTGAGGACTGAAATGTCATGGGCAGTGAAGTTGGGCAGCTGGAGCCAGGAGGGCTGGCAGGGCCTGAAGAGGGCTGACTGGGAGCAGTACTCCATCAGTAGGACAGCTAGCACTAAAGACTTTCTATGAGTCAGTGTCAGGCCTAACCTTAAATGCGCTAGCTGGTTGAGGATTAAGAGTTGTGCAGGAAGAAGAGGAATAGTCTGCAAACAGGAAAAGAGCTGGAGGAAACTTGAAGTAGTAACTTGAACAGAGAAGTGTACATATTTGTCCTAATTGATTGATATACAATCCACCAAATGATTGATATACAATTCACCAATTGATTCATATACAGCAGAGGTGGCAAACACAAGGCCCGTGGGCCGAATGCGGCCCTCCAGGCCATTTCATGCGGCCCTCGCACCTCTCCAGTCATCCTCCAGACCCTTACTTTCTGCTTTCAAACAATGCATCCAACTTCTTCCCAGCAGCAGCATAAGGAAAGGGGGTGCACTGTAATGTAAGGGAGAGTGGGGGACTTTTGAGGGCAATCATAATGCTGATGTGGCCCACAATGAAATTGAAATTGAGTTTGACACCCCTGATATACAGGGTGGGCCATTTATATGGATACACCTTAATAAAATAGGAATGGTTGGTGATATTAACTTCCTGTTTGTGGCACATTAGTATATGTGAGGGGGAAAACTTTTCAAGATGGGTGGTGACCATGGCGGCCATTTTGAAGTCGGCCATTTTGAATCCAACTTTTGTTTTTTCAATAGGAAGAGGGTCATGTGACACATCAAACCTATCGGGAATTTCACAGGAAAAACAATGGTGTGCTTGGTTTTAACGTAACTTTATTCTTTCATGAGTTTTTTACAAGTTTCTGACCACTTTTAAAATGTGTTCAATGTGCTGCCCATTGTGTTGGATTGTCAATGGAATCCTCTTCTCCCACTCTTCACACACTGATAGCAACACCGCAGGAGAAATGCTAGCACAGGCTTCCAGTATCTGTAGTTTAAAACAAAAGTTGGATTCAAAACGGCCGACTTCAAAATGGCCGCCATGGTCACCACCCATCTTGAAAAGTTTCCCCCCTCACATATACTAATGTGCCACAAACCGGAAGTTAATATCACCAACCATTCCCATTTTATTAACCCCTTCCATACAGGGCATTTTCACCCCCTTCCTGCCCAGACCAATTTTTAGTTTTCAGCGCTGTTGCACTTTGAATGACAATTGCGCGGTCAGGCAACACTGTACCTAAATAAATCGTTATGTTTTTTTCCCCACACAAATAGAGATTTCTTTTAGTGGTATTTGATCATCTCTGCGGTTTTTATTTTTTGCGCTATAAACAAAAGAAGAGCGACAATTTAAAAAAAAAACACAATATTTTTTTCTTTTTATTTAATACATATCACAATATTTTTTTTTTAAAAACTTTTTTTCCCCTCAGTTTAGACCGATACGTATTCTTCTACGTATTTTTGGTTAAAAAAACGCAATAATCGTATATTGATTGGTTTGCGCAAAAGTTATAGCATCTACAAAATAGGTGATAGATTTACGGTATTTTTTTTTTTTTTTTTTTTTTTACTAGTAATGGCGGCGATCTGCGTTTTTTTCTTTTTTGTGACCGTGACATTGCGGGTTAACATATCGGACACTTTTGATACGTTTTTGGGACCATTCACATTTACACAGCGATTATTGCTATAAAACTGCACTGATTACTGTGTAAATGTGACTGGCAGGGAAGGGGTTAACACTAGGGGGCGCTGAAGGGGATAAAATGTGTCCTAAAGTATGTTCTAACTGTAGGGGAGGGGGACTCACAGGGGGAGGAGATCGATGTGTGTTCCTCTGTACTGGGAACACACATCGATCTCCTCACCGCTGACAGGAGGTAGATCCACACTCCTGACGTGATTGCCGGAAATCGCGGGTGCCCGGCGGCAATCGCAGCCATCGGGCACGCGCGCGGGATCGCGAGTGGTGCCACGGGCGTGCGCGCACGCGCCCTAGAACGCCGTGAAGACAGGACGTTGTGCAATGTCCAGTCTCATCGGCGAGGGGATGACCATACTGTCATTTCCCTATGGCCTGGAATTGAAGTGGTTAAGGTGTATCCATATAAATGGCCCACCCGGTGTATCCATATAAATGGCCCACCCTGTACAATGCGCCAATTGATTTGCTGTACAATTCACTGGGCATTCCATATTTCCCTCACCCCGTCCAAGTTAAATTCCCTTAATAAAATAAACAAAAACAAGCACATGCACTGTTCATTGTCTTAAGGTGACTGAGAAGTTAATGCCGGGTTGGGTAGGGTGACAGGTGGGAAACCGCTACACTTGGGAGAGTGCATGTGTTCAGCACAAGGCAAATCAGCTCTGTCCAAACAGAGGGTCAGGGGTCCTGCATCCTGACAGCCAGTGCCAGGGCAGCCAGTGCAGTGTGAAAACTCCTCCTACAAGCTTAAACCTAGCACTGATAGAATTTATAAGACTGCTATATTTTGCTGATGAGAAAGGGTATTTAACAGTTGATATTTAGTAAGGTAATTTAATTTCCATGTTCTGTGTACTGTGGAAGACCAGATATAGTGAATGCACGGTCCTGGGTTAATAACACTTTAACGGCTTGTTCTATTTGGAGGATTTCAGAACAGGTTCTGTCTTTTAAAGAGGAGTTCAAGCCTGGGAAAAAAAACAAATAATGTAGCTGCTGACTTTTACTATAAAGACACTTATCTGTCCAGGGAGCCCACAATGTCGGCACCCCAAGCCGATTCATCCATCGGATCCGGGTGCAGGCGCCGGAATCTTCACTAAGGGAAACAGGAAGTGAAGCTTTGCTGTATTACAGCCTGTTTCCTACTGTGCATGCTTAACCACTTAAGGACCCATTCACGCCGATATACGTCGGCAGTGGGGTCGCATATGCGCACGCGACCCGGTCTGAAGCTCTGTGACCGCCCCGCGGGACCCGCGGACCCAATAGCCGCCGGTGTCCCACGATCGGTCCTCCGGATCTGAAAAACAGGGAAAGGTGTGTGTAAGCACACCTTCCCCGTTCTTCACAGTGGCACTGTCATTGATCGTATGTTCCCTGATATAGGGAAACACGATCCATGATGTCACAAGTCCAGCCCTGCCCCCCTACAGTTAGAAACACATATGAGGTCACACTTAACCCCTTCAGCGCTCCCTAGTGGTTAACTCCCAGACCTCAATTGTCATTGTCACAGTAAGGCTGCATTCACATCTGAGCGTTTTATCGCCTGAAGAGCAACGCTCAAAGACGCTAGAGGGGAAAAATAAAAAAAAATTAAAATTTTCGCCGAAAGAACGCCGAACGCCTGAATTTCAAACAAGTCCCGGACCCTTTTTCGACGCGCGTATCGGGCGGCTTGGGCGCTTTCCATAGCCGACAATGACCTGTACAAAACCGTGGTTTAAAAACGACGCGCTTTGTCGTGGCAAATCGCGGTAAAAAACGCAGCAATTTGTCACGGTAAAAAACGCTGCAAATCGCCTACGCCTAGGTGTGAATGCAGCCTAAACAATGCATTTTTATAGCACTTTTTGCTGTGAAAATTACAATGGTCCCAAAAATGTGTCAAAATTGTCCGATGTGTCCGCCATAATGTCGCGGTCACGAAAAAAAATCGCTGTTAGCCGACATTAGTAGTAAAAAAAATTATTAGTAAAAATGCAATAAAACTATCCCCTATTTTGTAAACGCTATAAATTGTGTGCAAACCAATCGATAAACTATTATTGCGTTTTTTTTTTTTACCAAAAATAGGTAGAAGAATACATATCAGCCTAAACTGAGAATTTTTTTTTTTTTTTTAATCTTTTTTGGGGGTATTTATTATAGCAAAAAGTAAAAAATATAGATTTAAAAAAAAAAATTGCACTCTATTTTTGTTTATAGCGCAAAAAATAAAAACCGCAGAGGTGATGAAATACCACCAAAAGAAAGCTCTCTTTGTGGGAAAAAAAGGACGCCAATTTTGTTTGGGAGCCACATCGCACGACCGCGCAATTGTCAGTTAAATTGACGCAGTGCCGATTCCCAAAAACTGCCCAGGTCCTTTTCCTGCAAAATGGTCCGGGTCTTAAGTGGTTAACTCGCACTGTGCCTTCTGAATGGTCCAGTTGTCTTCTGGGACCCGTGTGTCTCCCAGAAGCTGCGGGGGAAGAAGGAAGGGCCAGAAGTTTCATAGATCGCTGGCAGCGGAGGGGGGAAGAAACAAAGAAGTGAAGCGTACCCTTTTGGGTGGAGCTCCACTTTAGTGTGATCATAGAGTGATCAAAATTTGACTGGTTCAGCAGGGACCTGCCGAATTTTGATCCATTTGTGGCCACTGCAGTTGAACAGAAGTTTCGTACGGTGGTTGAACTAAAAAAACTGAACCATGTATGGCCAGCTTTAGACATGCTCCAGCCAGCTCCAGTACAAGAATGTTAGCATCATGGTACTGTATACTGATTGTTTTCACATGTGTGTTAGCCCCACCTGCTGGTCAGAAGGGAAATTGCTTCATCAGACCCCACACATCTTATCCCCTGCCAGTGACACCTCTGCCGCCACTGACTGTACAGTTATTTTAAGGGAATAAAGCCATAACTCATCATTGAATAAAGTGAAAAAAAAAAACAAATGTTTTTTAAAACCACTCAGAGAAGACATATAATCACCTAGCTTTCAAAAAATCTTCTCCATTGCCTTGTAAGTTTTGTATGGACACTATTGTATGCATTTGAATTGAATATTTTAAATCAGAGATGAACAGATGTCTGGTTGTGATCTGACACAGAATAGGCCTCAGGTATTTACAAACTTTTGATGGTTTGTGTCAAATGATTTGCACCAGGCTGAATGGAAGTGATGTTAGCTGAGTATTGTCATAGTGCCTTACATCCTTTCTAGCCATTATGCCATCCTGCCCTGTCCCATAACCAGTCTGATGGGATTATTTTTAGTCCAAATAGAAGGAAGTACATCATCCTGATGCAGCACACCCACCATAAATCTATGTGTCACACTATCACTACACATTTTGACCTAAGCAAACAAAAAAACAGTTTTCCCCTGGGTTTTTTTCCAGAAAAAAATGAATTGTTTTGAAAAATGAAAAGAAAATTCAGTGTGGAGCAATATGACAAAGTAATTTTATAACACTGGAAACATTAAATGCAGTCATGGGCGTCTGCTGAAATTTTTTCAGGGAGGGGCGCTTTGGCATCGGCAATACTCAGTCGCATTTAACCCTTTCTTCAAACACTAGCACGGATTAAACATGCCCCACTAGCGGACGAATAGCGCAGCTAAAACTATGGTAAAGCGTCACTTTTTAGCGGTGCTTTACCGATAGCCATCTGGCAGTGTGAAATAGCTCTTGAGATAATTCATCTTCACTCCATGCCCATATAAATATAGCCTAGAGAATGTACAGACCCCCCTTCAGCACAGATGGACTTCCCCTTCAGCACAGACCCCCCCCCTTCAGTACAGACCCCCACTTCAGCACAGATGGACGCCCCATTCAGCACAGACTCCCCTTCAGCACAGATGGACCCCCTCCCCCCATCCCATTCAGTACCTCAGATCAGCCATCACCGCGGCACAGGCACAGCAGGTTACCTTCACCTGTGTACACATAAACACTGGAGGGGGTGGCTTCACTCTGCTCGCTGTGCCTGTGTGACATCCAGCCCGGGACTGCTCAGACAGCCTGCAGCCGCAAAACTCTTCAACACCTTCTCGATTTTCCAAGGGGGGGGGTCAATTGTCCCCCCTTGCCCTATGGAGCGGACGCCCATGAATGCAGTGTGTTTAAAAGTTTAATGCTTGAAGTAAAAGTACAGCTTATTCAGTAAATAAACATAACTTGCTTTTTAAAATGTAATTTTTTATCACAAATGGAATGGCAAAGAACATGAGAACAGGTTAACCACCTCCCCCCCTTTCCCTTATAATAATTAAAAAGCACCTTGCCAATATGGGTTTTCAGGCATTGACGATGCTGATACAGAAGCATATATTGCTCTTGCAAAAGCTTCATCATATTTCTCCTTATTTTCATGTGTCAGTTTATCTATAAATTAAAGGATCACTAAAGGTTCGTTTTTTATTAGATCAATTGATTGCGGTAAGCTAGAGCATTTAAATATCACTTACCTCGTTTTTCCTTTTGACCTCCAAAATACAGTAATCCAGGTTTGAAAATGCCATTTCCTGTCTCTCCTCTTCTTGCTTTCCACCAGCATCTGAGCCGTTTTGCATGGTTGAAAGCAGAATATGCTCACCCCCTCCCTATGACTACAGCCTTGCGTGAAGATGCTCTCTTATCCCTCACAGGCATGGAGGCTAAGCCTAATGGAAACTGTAGTTCCCATTAGGCTGTGATGTATCAAGAATGAATGCGCACCGCAAACCAGGAAGTCAGTGAGAATAACGATTCAGGAGTGACGGAGGTGAATAAAACAGCTCGATTTCAACAGGTATCAAACTAGTTATAATGCAAAACATTACTTTTTACTTTATCAGCTACTATCAGACTTTAATTTAAGAGGAAAATGTTTTTGTCTTTACAACCCCTTTAAGGCATTGTGTATTTTTGGGAACCCGTGTTTTGCAACACTTCCATACTTGAAGATGCTGCTGGTGAAGAAACACTTTGTGATGATCCTGAATCAGCAGGAAGATTGTTGAGAACTGTGGAGGTAAAAGCTACTTACACTTTTATTATGGTCTTCATCGTTTAATTACATAAAGTATTTTATAATGCCTTTAGAGGACCTATGGCATGCAAGGGTATTCTTTGTCATCTTTGTAGCATTTGGAAAAGAATATTTCTTCTCACAATATTTGTCAAAAAAATTTACCCTCTCACCTGTCAATTAAGGCCTAAGGCCGCGTACACACTGTGAAGAAAATAGACTTTATTCTGTATTTTCTCATAGGTTCTGTTTGCTTTTTAAGAACCCCTGGACCGATCTGGGTGAAATTTGGATATGTTGGTCCCCCAGATCGGGGCTATCAGGGGATATGTAATGGCAGTGATACCTTGTGTGGAAAAGGGGTGTTCCAACTTTTGGGAAAATTGGGGTGCTCTCTGCCTGGAGATAATTGGTTTATTCCTTAAACTGATCTCAATATCTCAATGTGTCATGTAAATGAACTTTGGTCTGTCTCTCAAGAAGCGTTCATTGTGTGAATTTCTATTGTTTAGCAGGTGAGAATAGCTCTGAATCACCTCGTCTGGGCAAATGACTAGTAATTAACTCATGTGGATTCTATCGGAGACAGACGACTGTCTCCTAAAAGAGGTCTATTGAAGGGGTGGCTCGTTAGTAACACCATTGTATGATGATGTGGGAGGAGGGTGTCATTGTCTATCTCATTAAGTCAAGTATCCCTTTTGCTGTATAAGTAACCTGCGTCTCAATAAAGCTATTCTATACCTGGACACCCTTCATGAAGTCTTGGCTCATGCTTGGGGGGGGGGGGGGATACTCTAACCATTCGGAAGAATCATCTTGGGAACTGCATTCACCTCCACTATCCCTCTACCTTCTATGGTAGCGATAATCCATTATTCTCGGCGATTGAGGGATGGAAAGAAGGCCGCAGTACCTTAACTACTGCAGGTCTTAACACACACGATCGGTTAAACCAATGAGAATGGCCTGATGGGCCGTTTTCATCGGTCAAAACCGATCGTGTGTGAGCGCCATCGGTTATTTAACCATCGGTTAAAAAAAAAAACAACTTGCTTTAAATTTAACCGATGAATTCCTAACCGATAGGTCAAAACCGATTGTTAGTAGGCACAAACCATCGGTTAAAAATCCACGCATGCTCAAAATGCATGCTTGGAAGCATTGAACTTCATTTTTTTCAGCACGTCGTTGTGTTTTATGTCACCGCGTTCTGACACAATCAGATTTTTAACCGATGGTGTGTGGGCTCGACGGACCATCAGTCAGCTTCATCGGTTAACTGATGAAACCGGTCCATCAGACCGTTCTCATCGGATGGACCAGGGGTCCTCAAACTTTTTAAACAGGGGGCCGGTTCACTGTCCCTCAGACCGTTAGAGGGCCGGACTATAAAAAAAAAAAAAACTATGAACAATTTCCTATGCACACTGCACATATGTTATTTTGAAGTATATACACACACACAGTGCTACAAAACAAATATACCAGCAAGAACGCTCTTTGACCATCAATGCTCGCCAGTCCAGCCCAATCAGTGCCTGCCTCACCATCGTTGCAAGTCCCCCTCACCATCATTGAAAGCCCCCCTCACCGTCATTTCAAGCCATCATTGCAAGCCCACCCTCACTGTCATTCAGACCATCATTGCAAGCCCCCCACCACCACCATTTCAAATTCAAGGCATCATTTCAAGCCTCCCCTCACCATTGCAAGCCCCTCACGAACATTGCAAGCCCCCCTTCATCATTATAAGCCCCTCATTGCAAGCCCCCCTCGCAATCATTAATTGCAAACTGATCATGATCATTGCAAGCCCCCCCACCTCACCATCATTACATCACCATCATCACATCACCATCATCATCATCCCCTCATTGCAAGCCCCCCCTCGCCATTATAATTGTAAGCCCCTCATTACAAGCCCCCCATCACAATCATAATTGCAAGCCGATCAAGATCATTGCAAGCCCCCCAAATCATCATTACATCATCATCATCATCATCATCATCATCATCATTATCATCAGTCCCTCGTTGCAACTCCCCTCACCTTTGCAAGCCCCCCTCACCATAATCAGCCCCTCATTGCAACCCCCCCTCACCATTGCAAGCCCCTGATTGCAAGCCCCCCACCTTCATCATAACATCATCAGCCCTTCATTGCAAGCCCCCCCCCATCATCATCATAATTTTATCATCAGCCCTCCACCATCATTATTACATCAATATCAGCCCCCCTCACCATCGCAAGCCCCCTCCCTCCCTCACCATTGTAAGCCCTGCACAGCACTTTCTCCTTACCGTGCCACACTGCTCACTCAACTGCCGTGACGATCCTGCTGTGTCACGAAGGTAACAGTTCTGGCGCGCTGTGATAAATGTCCCGCCCTCCTCCTCCTAGACCAGCTTGTGTGATAGACATAACACCGGCTCTATCACACGAGCTAGTCTAGGAGGAGGAGGGCGGGACATTTATCACAGCGCGCCGTTAACACTGTCATCTCCGTGACACAGCGGGATTGCTGTGTTACAATCTGCAGTGTAACCGGCGTTGCCTGTCAGAGTCAGGTGGGCCGGTTACAAGTCCTTCGCGGGCCGCATGTGGCCCGCGGGCCGTAGTTTGAGGACCCCTGGGATGGACTGATCGTGTGTACGCAGCATAAGAGGCCAAAAACTGTCATCTCCTGTATCCCAACAATCATCCAACTGTAGGAGGTACAAGATAGAGCACATGAGCAAATGAAACGTGAGCCTTTCCCCTGCAGTGCCATATAGTGGTGGAAATGTATACTGTATGTCTCTTGTATGAAAACTGCATTAAGAAGTACAATGATACTTAACCACTTAACCCCTGGACCATATTGCTGCCCAATGACCAGAGCACTTTTTGTGATTCGGCACTACGTCGCTTTAACTGACAATTGCCCGGTCGTGCGATGTGGCTCCCAAACAATATTGGTGTCCTTTTTTTCCCACAAATAGAGCTTTCTTTTGGTGGTATTTGATCATCTTTGCGGTTTTTATTTTTGCGCTATAAACAAAAATAGAGCGACAATTTAGAAAAAAAAACAATATTTTTTACATTTTGCTATAATAAATATCCCCAAAAAATGTATAAAAAAAAAAAAAATTTCCTCAGTTTAGGTCGATACGTATTCTTCTACATATTTTTCGTAATAAAAAATCGCAATTAGCATTTATTGATTGGTTTGCGCAAAATTTATAGCGTTTACAAAAAAGGGGGTAGTTTTATGTCATTTTTATTAATATTTTTTTTTTTTACTAGTAATGGTGGCGATCAGCGTTTTTTTTTTAGTACAGAGACATTATGGCGGACACATCGGACAATTTTGACAAAATTTTGGGACCATTGGCATTTTTATAGCGATCAATGCTATAAAAATGCATTGGATTATTATAAAAATGCCATTGGCAGTGAAGGGGTTAAGTGTGTTCCTGGGTGTGTTCTAACTGTATGGGGGGGTGGACTCACTAGGAGAAATCACTGATCTTCTGTTCATACATTGTATGAACAGAAGATCAGCGTTTCCCCGCTGACAGGACCACACAAAGCTCCCGGTCCCCGCTCTATAACGAACGAGCGCGTGTGCCCGGCAGCGATAGCGCCCGCCAGGCACGCGCGGGGGACGAGCGGGGACGCGCGCGCGGGAAGCCGGCGGCGCACGCCCCCTAGCGGCTGCAAAAATGCGGACGTATAGCTACGGGCTCTCGCCCAGGAGAGCCACCGTCCCGCCGTATAATGACGGTGGGCGGACGGCATGTGGTTAAACTGTATTCAAGGAATTGCTTGTCTTCAACGGAGAATTCGCAATAATTTAAGACTTTACATTAAGACTCTGAAATCTTTCATTAAGGTCTGCATGTTATAAAGTATAACACCTCAATACAGGGCACTTTCCCCCCTTTCCTGAGGGCCAACTTTCAGCTTTCAATGCTGTTGCATTATAAATGACAGTTGCGCAGTCTAGCAACGTTTTACCCAAAAAAAAGATTTATTTGTTTCTGTTATAAAATGTTGTAAATAAGTATGTTTTCTCCTTCACTGATGGGCATTGATGAGGCTGCACTCACAAGGCGGTACTGATGGGTACTGATGAGATGGCACTGATGAGGTTGCACTGATGGGCACTGATGATGAGGCACTAATATGCAATTTTGATGTGCATTTATATGCGGCACTGATGGGCATTCATAGGTGGCACTGATAGGCAACAATGATGGGCACTGAAAGGCGGCACTGATGGGAACTGATAGATGGCACTGATAAGGCAGCACTGATGAGGAGGCACTGGCAGGCATTACTGATGGGCACTGATTGCCATCTATAGTGGGCACTGATTTACACTTCTAATAGGCACTGATTGGCATCCTTGGTGGTCATGGTTGGGCATACCTGGTAGTCATGGGTGGGCACTCCTGCTGGGCTGCACTGATAATACAGTAAATCAGCGCAGACCCTCCCTGTCAGGAGTGCAGCCGATCAGTTCTCTTCTACTTGCATCTTTTAGTGTAAGTGAAGGAAAAGCTGATAAACAGTGATCGGCTGAGATTGGACACAGCTGATCACATGGTAAAGAGCCTACGCCAGAGGCTCTTTACTGAGATCAATGATGCAGCGTTACAGACTGACACACCACACCAACAATCACCACGCTGCACGCCCCCACGGGCACGTGATTGCGGCTTATTCTGCTGGACATCATATGACTTCCAGTCAGGATAACAACCACTTTCTGGCTGTCATTCTGCTTTATGGCAGGCGGGAAGTGGTTAAAAACCATGTCATAGATATATTACTTGTTGTAAAAGAACATATTCCACGCTTCTTCCTCCAACGAACAACTAGAAACAACCTAGAAAGTTTACAAGGATTTTTCTTCTGCAGCAGGTAATGGAAGCTGGCTACAATTTAGTGTAGGGATCTTAGGCTCGATTAGCATTAGGGATGAGCTTGGAGTTCGAGTAGAACTCATGTTCGACTCGAACATTGCCTGTTCGCCGAACAGCGAAGTATTTGGGGTGTTTGCGGCAAGTTCGTGTGAACTTTAGAACCCTGTTAAAGTCTATGGGACTCGAACGTTTGAAATCTAAAGTGCTAATTTTAAAGGCTAATATGCAAGTTATTGTAACAAAAAGTGTTTGGGGACCTGGATCCTGCCCCAGGGGACATGTATCAATGCAGTGATTTTAATAATTCTTTTAAGGGAAACAATAAAAGTGAAATATTCCTTTAAATTTCGTACCGGGGGGGTGTATAGTATGCCTGTAAAGTAGCGCTTGTTTCCCATGCTTAGAACTGTCCCTGCACAAAGTGTAATTTCTGAAGGAAAAAAAAGTAATTTAAAATCACTCGTGGCTATAATGAATTGTCGTCTCCCGGCAATACAGAGAAAAGTCATTCATAAAAAAAAATTGTGGTGGAGTTCCCCTTAAAATCCATACCAGACCTGAAGGGTCTGGAATGGATATTTGGGGGGAACCCCACATAATTTTTTTTTTATTTGATGCAGCGTTCCCCTTAATATCCATATCAGACCCGGCCTGGTAATTGAATTTGGGGAGACCCCCACGCATTCTTTTTTTAATGACTTTTTCCTGTATTGCTGGTATCCGACAATTCATTATAGCCACGAGTGATTTTAAATGACTTTTTTCCTTCAGAAATTACATTTTGTGCAGGGACAGTTTTAAGCACATGAAACAAGCGCTACTTTACAGGCATACTATACACCCCCCTAGGTACGAAATTTAAAGGAATATTTCAATTTTATTGTTTCACTTTAAGCATTATTAAAATCACTGCTCCTGAAAAAACGGCCGTTTTTTAAAACTTTTTTTGCATTGATACATGTCCCCTGGAGCAGGACCCAGGTCCTCAAACACTCCCCTGGGGCAGGACCCGGGTACCCAAACACTTTTTAGGACAATAACTTGCATATTAGCGTTTATAATTAGTACTTTAGATTTCAAACATTCGAGTCCCATAGACTTTAACAGGGTTCTAAAGTTCACACGAACTTTTGGTCTGTTCGCAGGTTCTGGTGCGAACCAAAACCAGGGGTGTTCGGCTCATCCCTAATTAGCATAGGGGGCTGCGGAGGTTGGGTATTTATGAAGGGAAAGGGATGGGGAGTACAGGGGAGTTTTGTCACAAAATATATATTCGCTTCACCAGGAACTGCTTTTCCATAACAGTAACATGAAATACCTGGTAATTTCTGAGCACAGGATTGCAAAAAAGGCTGAAATAGATTATAGACAGAGGTACATAAAACAAGATCAGTTACTAGAAGGCTTAGTTGTAAAAGGTGGGTGTGTATCGCTGGTGTGGTAAACAATTTATTCTTAACCTGCCGATAACTTGAAAGGGTGGTCAATCAGGTTTTCTAATCCTCAGTAGTATTGTTAATGCCAGTCAGCAGGCTCAGGTCAACCCTCCACAAATGGCTGGGTTGGTTATTTTTAATTTATTTTCCATGTATATCTTCACATATCTATTAATCCCTAAGTTATCTGCTGATCCTGTCTGGTTTGTCAAAAGCCAAAGTTCTACTGATATGGCTCTCAATTACATTAAAAGCTACAATAGTCTTTGTACGGCTTTCAAGATATAGGGCCAGATTCAGGTAGATCAGAGCATCTTTGCTCTGGAGTAACGCTTCTCATTTACGTTACTCTGCCGAAATTTTAGGAGCAAGTGCTGTTATTCATGAAGCACTTGCTCCTAAAGTTGCGGCAGCGCATCGCAAATGAGCCAGCGGAATTCAAATTGGGCGGGTACGGGGCAAGTAGTATTCAAACTAAGCGCGATCCCGCGGCGAACGTACTGCGCATGCGTCGAGTGTCAATGCATCCCAGTGCGCATGCTCCAAATTCTGTCAGTGAACGTCAATGACGTCACATTCCCATTCATGAATGTTTTACGCAAGCGACGTGATTTGTTTTTTTTCCAACGCGATGACGACGCCTATACTTAACATAGGATACTCCACTAGGGGGCTGCTTTATCTATACGCCGCGTATCGCTTCCGGAAACGTCGTAAAGTCACTGGGTCGCGCCCGAAAAAGATCGTGAATTGCCGATTGCCGCTCATTAACATATTTTTTGAGCGTAAACCGGCGCCATTTTTAAGTTGAAGTAACGATGCGATGGCAAAATTCAATTGCGCCGATCGCATCGGAACTCCAACCCGGCGTTTCTTGTTTTCTGGTTACAGAAAACAAAAACGCCGGCTTAAAGTGACAGTTAGGCTGGCGGATCCATTGATCCGCCAGCCTAACTCTACTTGAATCTGGCCCATAGATGTAAATTGATCGTATTGAAAAATTCTATTGACAAACTATAATGCTTTTTTACTTTGTTTTTATGTTTTGTTTTAAACAGATAAGTACGGGGGGGGGGGGGGCAGCCACATTTACTTATTAAATACAGTATGGAGGCTCTGCTTCCTGCTTAGCAGTCCCATATAGTCAATACTTAACAGACAGGTTTATAATCAGGGCTTTTTTTCAGTGGGAACGCGGGGGAACGCAGTTCCGGCACCTTCTGAACTGACTGTATGTAATGGCAAGGGATGCTGGGGTGTGCTGCAGGGTATTGATGCTCACTACTGTGGATCTATTTTTGCAGGTGGTCTATTGTTGCTGATGGGGGACCTATTGTTTCTAGGGGGGTCTTATGTTGCTGGGGGGTCAGTTGTTGCTGAAGGCGATCTACTGCTGGGGGAGGGGTCTATTGTTGATGGCAGCCAGAGAGTCCATTAATGCTGGCTATACGGAGATCTGTTGATGCTGCCGTGAGTCTATTGTTGCTGGCGGGGACATTTTGTTGTGGGTGGTCCATTTGTTAGGGAGATCTATTGTTGCTGGCTGCAGGGGATCTATTTTACTGCTTTTCTTGATATCATTACCAAATTCTATATAAATTACTTAGCACCACAAAATGATACTTGGTTCTATTTTGTTTAAAATGGGAGGTACTGGGAGGTGGGTAGAGGGCGGAGAAAAGGGGTGACTCGGAAAGGGGGAGTTCCTGCACCTATTGTCTGAGAAAAAAAAAGCCCTGTTTATTATAATTTGATAGCTTCATCCATACATTCCTACCTCCCTTGCTCTAAAGATCTGACTTAGTTGGCTTTCCAGGATTATAAGGACATGGGTGACAAATACACAGAAAAAGTTGCCCCATAGAATATGCTAACTGACAGGAAGTCCAATTTTTATTCTATTTGACACTGATTTGATTGATATACGGAATGTAATTCACTGTACTCCATTGCTCTGCTCTTCTCTGGAAAAATAAATATTGGAGAAGTTAAAAAATCTTGTCCATTTGCTGCCCAAAATAGGCTTAAGCTGGAATATCCTCTGCCCCCCTGCATAGGATTTTTAGATATTGTTAGGCCGCGTACACACGATCGAATTTGTCTGCTCAAACTGGTCCGACGGACCAGTTCAGCGGACAAATCCGATCGTGTGTATGGGCTAGCGGACATGTCTGACCGGCGGACAAATTTTAAAACATGCTTTAAAATTTGTCCGCCAGCGACATGTCCGTCGGATATGTCCGCTGGTTAGTACACTAACCAGCGGACATATCTGCCCGCACAAGCGTCGTATGGATGCGACGCATGCGTGGAAGTTGTTTACTTCCTGGTGCGGTGATGTGGCGGCGTCAACGTCACCGCCACGTCACCGCGCTGTCTGCCGGCGGGGATTTTGATCCGATGGTGTGTACACGCCATCGGACCAAAATAGCCGGGCGGACATATCCGATGAAAACTGTCCGAGGACCGTTTCCATCGGATATGTCCCTCCGTGTGTACGCGGCCTTAGACTTTACATATGGACTGAATATGTTAGTGCATTATTAGTATCAGAAACACTCTGTAAATGCATCCAAACAGGTATAACTGTGTATTTGATGCATTTGACAAATGTGTTAAAGAAAAGAAAATTAGATGCTGGGAGTTCTTTGTTTGTAACATATATGATTAAACCAATTAGGACATGTAGAGTCACACATACAAATGTGTTGGAGAAAAACACAACAAAAGCTTAGTTATAATATTTTACAATTCAGTGCGTACATGCTGTACATCTATTAATTAGGCTGAAAAATGTTTTATATGGGTTGTTCTGACTATTTACACCTCAATTTCCACTTCAGAGCTACTAATATAAACAAATATAACTAATTGATTTTCCTGCTTATACCAACTTTTGTTACATAATTACATAGTTAGTCAGGTCAAAAAAAGACACAAGTCCATCTAGTTCAACCATAAAAAATAATAGTAATAAAAAAATATATATATCGTACAATCCCATATACCCAATTCTATACCAACAGTTGATCCATTATCCAACTCAGGCCTCGTACACACGATTAAATGTGTCTGTTCAAATCGGTCGGAACGACCGATTTGAACAGATCTGTCTGCTGGGATTTTGGTTTGCTCACGTGTACACATGAACAAACCAAAATTACCGCCAGCAGACAGCGCGCTGACGTGTCGGTGACGTTGACGCCGCCACGTCACCGCACCAGGAAGAAAAACACTTCCGCGCATGCGTCGAAACCATTCAGCGCGTGTGCGAGAAGACATGTCTGCTGGTTAGCGTACTAACCAGCAGACATGTCGGGCGGACGGGTTCCCAGCCGACAGATTTGACAGCATGCTTTGAAATCTGTCGGGTGGCCAAATCCGTCTGTTTGCCCGTACACACGATCAAATCTGTCTGCTGAAACGGTCTAGCAGACCGTTTCCAGCAGACAGATTTGATCGTGTGTACGAGGCCTTACAGTTTCTTTCTCCAGATGTAACAAATCAAATGTCCTTCTAAAAATAACCAATGATTTATACTGACTGCTCTGCTGATGTTGATCCCTGGCCATTAACTGAGTCACAACTCCTGCTTGCTTAATTTAAAAAGACCTGAACTGTAAAAGCTGTGCGCAAAAAAATTAAACAGAAAAGGACTAGTCTTGGCAGAGGAGCACAGGATTGCTTCCTCATGTCGGAAATGCCCCATGACAAATCCACATAATGAAGAAGCAGGGAAATTCTTGCCATACAGGTTCATAGAAACCAGCATCTTCTCCAGCAAGTTCTCAGGAGTCCACAGTAGAGACATCACCAAATCACAACACATGCTTTAGATCAGTGCTTCTCAACTGGGGTGCCCCGTTTGGCTTAGATTAATGTCATTAGTTGCCATAGTGCAGGCGTACTGGTCTCAAGCAACATGACTACCAATGCTCTAGATTCACAGCACTGGTGTCATACTATGGTGTTGGCCAGCCCATTGGCACCATGGCAATGCAAGATGCTCATCCACAGCAGATGACCAGCCCCAAGAGGTCCACCTCCTTCAGACCCGTTCTTCCTCCTGCCCTCTCCCACGCTGCTGGAGCCAAAAGATAGGGCTCTGATGTGAAGAGGAGACGGTGTGATTGAGGGGCTCTGTAATGGGGGTGGGAGGGGGAAGACTGTGTAATTTGGGAGTTCTGTGACCGGGGCCTCTGATATGATGGGAGTAGGCATGTGCAAAAGTGAAAAATTCGTTTCGTTTCGTTTCAATTCGTCATTTAATAAATTTCGTTAAGTTAGGTTCGTTACATGTGTTGAATTCGTTTTCGGAATTAGTTCGTTGTCGACCGAATTTCGAAAAATACGGTCGAAATCGAAAATATTTCGACCGTTTTTCGAAGTCGTTCGTTTTCGACCGAATTTCGAAAAAAACGGTCAACATTGAAAAATTTTCAACCAGATTAGAAAACAAATAGTCTCTTTTCGAATAGAATTTTTTTCGAATTAAATTCGATTTTTTTTTTTTTTTTTTTCGAATTTCGATCGAATTTAGTCCGCGGGTATTCGATTCGGAATTCGAAAAAAAATTTTTTTCGATTTCGACCTTTTTTTCGAAATTCGGTCGAAAACGAACGAATTCCGAAAACGGTCGAAATTTTTCGCTAATATAGCAATTCGGGAATTCGTATGCATCCGAATGTCCGAATAATGGAAAATTCGTCCGAATTTCGATTCGGAACGAAACGAAATGCACATGCCTAGATGGGAGAAATCTAGGATAGGAGGACTCTGATGTGATGAAGGGACTCTCACATATCTCAGACCTGCTCCTCCTCCTGCCCTCTGCAGCGCTGCTGGAACCAATAGGCAGGGCTCTGATGTGAAGAGGAGACTGTGTGATTGGGGGGGCTCTGCAATAGGGAACTGTGTGACTGGGGAGGGATTCTGTGATGGGGGGCCGCTAAAGTGATGTGAGAAATCTAGTATAGGACGACTGTGATGTGATAAGGGACGTTCATGTATAGAGGGTCTCTGATGTATAGGGAGATCCCTGGTGAGATGGGATGACTCTGACTTGAAAGGGGGACTTTGGCCTGATAGACGGCTTCTGATGTTATCTATAATTGCCCTGCTTAAGTCCACCTACCGAAATGTATATATTGACTGCTTTGGTATTGCCAATCCTTGTCCAATATTAAGTTTAAAGCCTAGTACACATGAGTGAATGTCTGGTGGCCCGTGTGTAGGGCATCCAGTCCGACAGAAGTCAGCCGTTGTAGGGTCGTGACCAAAAAAGGTCTGCCGACTGCTGAGAGAGCTGACCGGAGAGCTCTGGTCGGGGGACCATCCCCCTGTCAGAACACAATAAAAAAAAGCAGGGGAGATCACTGTACTAACATCGAATTGTTAATACAGCGGCTCCAACCAGAGCTGTCAGTCTTTGGTTGAATGAAAAAAAAATAGTAGTGTGTACAATGCTTCAGCCTACCAACCATATTGCCTAAACTGAATGCCCTACTTTTACTAAATTGCCTAAACTGAATGCTCTACTTTTACCAAAACCTGCCTAGAATCAGAATTACAGTATATCTCTTGTCAACCAAACTGACAATATGTTAACTAAATATTTCACTTAGGCAAACTATAATTTTAGAACTGGGCTTTTTGAAGAAACTTATGAAGTGTAATATTTCCTAAAGAGGTTTTGATTTTCCAAGCAGAAAGAATGCAATTTACATTATCTAAACAGCTGTTCAGAAGAGGTCTCATGCCGCGTACACACAATCATTTTTCGGCATGATGTGTGTGGGCTTCACATAATTTTTCACATAATTTTTCAGGTTCTGAAAAACAAAACAAAAAAATGCATTTTTTAACGTCATTTTAAACAATGTAGTTTCTTTATCGTACATCACGGGACACAGAGCGCATAGCCATTACACTTGGGTTATATGGGTACCTTCAGGTGTGGACACTGGTGTAATCAATTTCACAGGAAGTTTCCTCCCTATATAACCCCCTCCCACTGGGAGTGCTTCAGTTTTTTCGCCAGTGTCTTAGGTGTTGGTCACATCTAGCTGTCCCTCGGAGGTCTCGGGACCCAGGATAGCTAGCCGGATCCGTCCGAAGTGCTTCAAAGCCAAGGTGTACGGTACCCGGGCCCTGCTGGAGTGGGGTTTTGCCTATAATGCCTCTCCTAGGAGGGCTGGATTCTGGGCTCCAGTGCCTTAGTCTCTCCTAAGAACTAAACGCTACTGATGCCAGGATGCTATATAGGTCCAGGGGTGTGGGTTCCTTAACACAGGACCCCGGTCCCTGAAGGTCCAAGACAATACCCACGGAGATGGGGGAAGGCTGGGCCTCTTGCATTTTGCAATACCCTGCGGCGTGGAGCAGGTAAGAGGGAACCTGCGGGACTTGGTTCGACAGTAGGTATCCCCCTGGGGGTTCTGGGTCGGCTAATGGTATGCTTATGCATCAGCCACTATCTCCACTATGTCTTTTGAGGCAGGATGGGATGTACTAATGTTTACCCAGATAACATGTAGGTATATATATGCTTTTAAAGATATGTATTTTGCTACTCCCCCCAGACTTGCCTGTTAGCATGATACTGCAGCCCCACGTGTTATAGGGAGGAAATGCTGACAAAACTCCTGTTTCCTAGGAAGCCTATGGGGACAGCTTCCTCTATGTGTGCACTACAATAAAGATTAGTGACTTGCCTGGTGTCTGTTGGGTTGCTAGCGCTGGTCCAGGCTTCTCCTCTGCTCTCTGCTTCCTCCATGTTGGTTTCAGCGTGGGGGGGGCGGGGGCGCGCGCGTGTGCGCGCCGCCTTTTACAGCGTCAGCGTGCGTGGGGGGGGCGGGCCAGCAGCGTCAGGTCTCAATTAAAGCAGCAAAGCATTTCCTGGCTGGTCATTCCCTCCTGAGAGCAGAGGAGGCTGAGGACACAGAGCGCGCAGCTGAGCTATTGCTGGCTAACAGTGACACCCAGTGGTGGTTTGTGGATCTTCAGGTCTGGACTTAGTCCACACTGACCAGAAAAAAAAAAAAAGTTTTTTTTCTTAAAGGGACTCAGCCTTAGATCTGGCAGTATCTGAGTCGGTGCAACCTTGGGCTCCAGCTAACGGGCATTGGTGTGGCAATACTCACAGGACTTTCCTCGGTATTGCCGCCTTCTCAGGCGTATGAAAATTTAGATTTTTTTTTACCATAGCCTGTTCTTATTAATGGTTCACTTCTAGCTACAACAGTTGGGTGTTGGCTGTAGGGGTGTCTCAAGGTTGTGCAATGGCTCCCAAGGGATCAGGACCAGCTAAGGCTGCAAAAGGTACCAAAAAATTAAAGGGGTCTCCATCGGGGTCAGAGGATTTGGGCCAGGCTCCAGCGGTCCCACCCTCACCAGATAGACCACCGAACAGCATGTTGCAGGAGCCATTGAGGGTGCTAGGGGCAGAGGCGGCCCCCAATCAACCCATTCCCGTTTATGTTACGGAAGAAATGCTAGCGACCACCCTGGGTGGGCTAGAGAAAAGGTTAACTGCTTTAATTGCCCGCTCTTTGCCGGGTGGCAAACGGGCTAGATCCCCATCACCTAGAGCGGTGTGTTCGGATGCAGAGGTCCTCTCTTCGGAGGAATTGGACCCACAGGGGGATCAAGCGGACCCGACGGGTCAGACATTGAAGGTTCCACTATAGATGAAATTTTTTCGGCTTCTCAAGCAGAGAGTCTGTGGATCCAGTCTCTGACGGATATGGTTCGCACTGCTTTTAAACTTCCAGTGTCGGAACAATTAGCCCCCGCGGTATCCTCTTTAGGTTCCTTGAAGGCACCGTTGAGTGGTGCGTCTTTCCCGGTTCACCCCCTTCTGGAGAGCGTGATTTTTCAGGATTGGGCTCGACCTGATAGGATTTTTATCCCTCCTAAAAGGTTCACCATTCTCTATCCTATGGAAGAAGAATTTGCAAAGAAATGGGCACTCCCTACCGTGGACGCAGCCATTTCCTGCGTAAATAAATCCCTGACCTGTCCGGTGGAAAATGTCCAGATGTTTAAAGATCCAGTCGACAAAAAATTGGAGACCCTACTGAAGGCTTCTTTTACCACAGTAGGTGCCGTGGTTCAGCCAGCGGTGGCAGCCATTGGCGTTTGTCAGGCTTTAAAGGATCAGACTAAACAGATATTAAGGGACATACCGGCTCAGCAAGCTCGTGAATTGGCTGACCTCCCAAGGGCTCTCTGCTTTGCAGTAGATGCTATTAAGGACTCCGTTCAACAGGCGTCCCGTTTATCTCTGCTGTTGGTTCATATGCGTCGCCTTTTGTGGCTGAAAAACTGGTCAGCAGAGGCACCCTGCAAAAGGCTTTTAGCAGGATTTCCCTTTCATGGTGGGAGACTATTCGGTGAAGACCTAGATAAATATATCCAGACCATATCAAGTGGTAAAAGTTCTTTCTTGCCTGTCAAGAAAAGATCGCATGGGCCCGCGTTTAAGTGACAGGCCTTCGCAGGCTCGGCCCCTTCAACTTCCCGTCAGTATCGACGGCCTCCCGGGCGTTCAGCATTTAATAGCCGCCCACAAGGACGAGCCACGGCAGGCAAGAGGCCATGGTCTCGCAAGCCGGTTAAACCAGTCATCAAGTCAGATTCATGAAGGGGCGCCCCCACTCTCTTGGGTGGGGGGAAGGCTTCGGTTTTTCTCCGAAGTGTGGAAGGCCAGAATTCCCGACTCTTGGGTACTGTCCGTGGTAGCCACGGGCTACAAGCTAGAGTTTTGGGAAGTCCCCCCTCCTCATTTTCAGGGGTCAAGTCTTCCAAGCGACCCATTAAAGAGGGCCTCTCTTGTAAAAGCATTGGATCGTCTCTTGCTCCAAGGAGTAATTGTAGAAGTACCAACCCAGGAATGGGGTCTGGGATTCTACTCCAACCTTTTCATAATACCAAAGCCCAATGGCGACGTCAGGCCTATCTTAGACCTCCAAGCCTAAATCGCTTTCTAAAGATTCAGACCTTTCGTATGGAGTCCATACGTTCGGTGGCAGCCAGCCTACATCAAGACGACTTTCTAGCATCTATAGACATAAAGGATGCGTATCTGCACGTGCCGATCTACCCGGCACATCACAAGTTTATTCGTTTTATGATAGATCACCGCCATTACCAGTTCGGGTTGGCAACAGCTCCGCGGGTATTCACAAAGGTGTTAGCCCCGGTGCTAGCCGTCCTAAGGACAGAAGGCATTTTGGTCCTGGCATACCTGGACGATCTTCTGGTTATCGACAGCTCAGCTTCCAGCCTCAATCAGGCAGTAGGTCGCACAGTTCAGGATCTAGAGGAATTCGGGTGGATTGTGAACCTAGAAAAATCGATATTGAAACCCACAAAGCAGTTGGAATATCTAGGCCTTCGGCTACATACAGACTGCCAGAGGATATTTTTACCTCAAGCAAAGGTCAGATCAATAACTCAAGCAGTTCAAGTGATCTTAGGCAAGAAGAGGCCGACTATTCGCCTATGTATGCGACTGCTGGGAAAGATGGTGGCCGCCTTCGAGGCAGTACCCTACGCCCAGATCCATACCAGATATCTTCAGGCAGCCATTCTCTCTGCTTGGAACAAGTCCATTCAGGCGTTAGATCGTCCGTTAGTGCTCTCCCCGAAGGTCCGGCGCAGCCTGTTTTGGTGGCTGGTCCCTCAAAATTTGTCAAAGGGGAAATCCTTTTGCCCCATCACGTGGAAGATAGTATCCACGGATGCCAGCCTGTCAGGTTGGGGGGCAGTTCTAGAAGGACAGACCCAGCAAGGGCAGTGGTCGGAGGCAGAAAAACTGCTTCCCATCAATATCCTGGAGATCAGAGCTGCTCGGCTGGCCCTGATCGCCTGGACTCTCCCCCTTCAGGGTCTGCCAGTAAGGATACAGTCCGACAACGCCACTGCGGTGGCATACATAAACCACCAGGGGGGCACGAGGAGCCTAGCAGCCCAAAGAGAAGTAAACCTGATTTTCTCATGGGCCGAAGCCCATGTACCCTGCATCTCGGCGGTGTTCATCCCAGGGATAGACAATTCTCAAGCAGATTTTTTGAGTCGTCAACAGTTGCTTCCGGGGGAGTGGTCTCTTCACCCCCAGGTATTCCAAGAGATTTGCCAAAGATTCGGAGTCCCAGATGTGGACATTATGGCAACGAGATCCAACAAAAAGTTGGACAAATTCATATCCCGAGCCAGGGATCCCTCGGCCTACGGGACCGATGCGTTGGTTTGCCCCTGGCACCAGTTTTCTCTCCTGTATGCGTTCCCTCCACTGCAGATGATTCCCCGCCTTCTACGGAGGATCAGGGTGGAGCGCAGGCCTGTGATCCTGGTGGCCCCAGCCTGGCCCAGGAGGGCTTGGTACGCACTCATCGTGAAGATGTCAGTCGGGGCGTCGTGGCCGCTCCCTCTGCGCCCAGATCTGCTGTCTCAGGGACCAATCTGCCACCCTGCTTCACAGCAGCTAAATTTGACGGCTTGGTGGCTGAATCCCTAATTCTTAAGGGCAGAGGCCTCTCAGATCAGGTCGTATCTACGTTGAGGCTAGGAAACCGGTCTCCAGAAATATTTATTACAGAGTCTGGAGAACCTATGTGGAGTGGTGCGAGTCTCAAAAATGGCATCCTCGAAAGTTTTTTATTGACAGGATCTTGCGATTCCTCCAGGTTGGCGTTGACAAAGGGTTGGCTCTTAGTACTCTAAAGGGGCAGGTGTCGGCTTTATCGATATGGTTTCAAAGACCCTTGGCCACCCATTCGCTTATGAAAACCTTCTTGCAGGGGGTCTTGCATGTGAATCCCCCTATTAGAGCTCCCCTCTGCCCCTGGAATTTAAATCTGGTCTTGTCAGCTTTACAAAGGCAGCCGTTTGAACCTCTGACAGAAATCCCTCTTGTGCTACTAACCCGAAAGTTGGTTTTCTTGGCTTCGGCCAGAAGGGTTTCCGAGCTGGCAGCCTTGTCATGCTGGGAGCCATACCTTATTCTGCATAAGGACAGAGTGGTTCTGCGGCCTCAACCTGCTTTCCTTCCTAAGGTCATATCCAGTTTTCACTTGAATCAGGACCTAGTCCTACCATCCTTCTTTCCTACTCCCCAGTCCAGAGAGGAAAGACTGCTTCATAATTTGGACGTGGTTCGAGCCATAAGGGTCTATCTCAAGGCTACAGAGAACATTCGGAAAACAGATGTGCTTTTTATTCTTCCGGATGGCCCCAAGAAGGGTCAGCCGGCTGCCAAGTCTTCCTTGGCTAGGTGGATTAAGCAGCTGATTTTTCAGGCCTATGGTCTGAAGCGCGTTCCACCTCCCTTATCAGTTAAAGCCCATTCTACGAGGGCCATGAGTGCCTCCTGGGCGGCACACCATCAGATCTCTATGGCACAGGTTTGCAAGGCGGCAACCTGGTCTTCCGTACATACGTTTACTAAATTTTATAAGTTGGACGTTGCAAAGGGTACGGACGCAGCATTTGGGCAGGCGGTCCTACGGGCAGCACTATAGAATCCTCTGGTCCGGGTCACGCCCCCTTTTTTCTGTTGGTGGAGTTACTTTACTTCCTGATAATTTTTTGTTTGGCTATTCTTGGCCTTACGGTCTCCCTCCCTTCATAGAGCATTGCTTTAGGACATCCCAAGTGTAATGGCTATGCGCTCTGTGTCCCGTGATGTACGATAAAGAAAAAAGGATTTTTAATAAACAGCTTACCTGTAAAATCCTTTTCTTGAAGTACATCACGGGACACAGAGCTCCCACCCCTCTTTTGGGGAACATTGTGTAACCTCGGAGGAATTGCTTGCTACAAAACTGAAGCACTCCCAGTGGGAGGGGGTTATATAGGGAGGAAACTTCCTGTGAAATTGATTACACCAGTGTCCACACCTGAAGGTACCCATATAACCCAAGTGTAATGGCTATGCGCTCTGTGTCCCGTGATGTACTTCAAGAAAAGGATTTTACAGGTAAGCTGTTTATTAAAAATCCTTTTTTTTCGGGTTGTAAAAAATTATCGTGTGTGGGCTAAAACGAAGTTAAAAACCTGCGCATGTTTAGAAGCAAGTTATGAGACAGGAGCGCTTGTTCTGGTAAAACTACCGTTCATAATGGAGTAAGCACATTCATTACACTGTAACAGATAGAAAAGCGCGAATCGTCTTTTACCAACACGGAATCAGCTAAAGCAGCCCAAAGGCGAATGGAACTTCCCCCTTTATAGTGCCATCGTACGTGTTGTAAGTCACCGAGCTTTGCTAGATCACTTTTTTAAAACGATGGTGTGTGGGCAACGTCGTTTTAATGATGAAGTTGGAAAAACTTTGTTTTTTCAACATGCTGAAAAACTATTTTTTTTTTTCATGCTGAAAAATGATCGTGTGTACGCAGCATCACTTTTCAAAACTAGACATATACAATCAGATTGTATAAGATTTAAAATCTCCCCTAGCTTTACTAAACTTGGAACTGGAATGTACCTAAGCACTTAGTTCAATTTGAATCCAGTCGGGCATGATCTTGTAGCTTACAGCTGTCAGTAGATCTAAAGAGGATGTGATGTGTATGACCAGCTTTACGTTACTGCTGACTCTGTCACTTTGCCTTTGTCAACACAATTCAGCCTGGCCTTGGAAACCCTTTCTGAAGTCCAAATGCCCCCGAATGGCAAAGCCTAAATTTAACAATAATGAACTTACTAGACCGAACTGCATCTTGCTGAAGAAAGCTGAGCAGCTCTTCAAGCCGTACTTGGCAATGCTCCTTGGCAATGATGTTAACATGTAAATAGTTTTTTTCACTTTCTGCCTAAAAGCCTAGCTCCCTTTCTTTTTACAGTTTCTGAAAAGATTCTGAAACCAGACATAATTTTTGTCAGAAGATCTTTTTTTTTTTTTTAACAAGAAATCAGAGAAAATCTTCAGATGTTTTAGCATACATAAAGTAGATCTCCACCCCTAAAATGTTGCTCCTCTCCCAGGCCAATAATAACCATCATATTTCCTTCTGTAAAATATACTTCAGGGAACACCAAGATTTGAAACAGGTTCACACTATTGCTTGAGCGCTCCTGTTTGTGGAGGCACTGCAGCCCATTGAATTGACTAGGTAGAAAAATGGTTCATGCACCATTTTGAAAATGCAGCCACTGGGAAATTGCATGGTGCCTATTTACCATGCGATCTCCCTGCAGGTTCCCACATCCACAAACGTGCTGTGGTTTGAGATGCATGGGTGTGCCAGTGCATTATGCCTGCGGATGGTTGTGAGCGCAGGTGTGTAAACAAAGCCTTAGTTACCAGTCTGTCCACATTTGGACTTTTTGCATATTTGAAGCAGAATTAGTTGTACATTTTTGTGGACACTGACACAGCTTTACATTGCAGTTTTTTTCTGTTACATAGATTTTGTTGGGGTTTCATATACAGAAATAATATTGTATGTGCAATCTAATAAACACTATATTACCGGAAGTATTGGGTAGCCTGCCTTTATTTATTTTTTACTTTTTTTTTTTCAACACAAAAACATACATACACCTCTAACAATGCTTCCAGGTACAGGCACTGAGCCCATGCAGGGGCACAAAAGATAACAATACAACATATGTAATGCAATATATATGTAGCGGGGTCATCCTGTCAGGAACTCATGACAGGCCTGAACCCTCGCTGGAACATTATTCACGCTTGTAAATATGTTGGAATACCTTTAAGAATCTATGCATTGTGGGTCCAGAAGTGCCGGGAGATATGGACTCCACTAACATTCAGTAGAAACAGACTACACTTCCCACAATGCCGTGCCCAAATGGAACATGTGATACCTCCACACAGACTTATGGGGGAGGTTACTTAAGGACAGGGAGGGGCTGTTTCTCGGCCTCTTGGGACCTTCAACTTTTCCTCTGCAGAGCTGTGCAGAGCAGCACAGCCGTGCTGTTAGGCCTGAAGCCTGGGCCTGGAGTCGCCAGGAGGCCAACCTGCCAGATGGGAAGCAAGACCGCTGTACCTAGCTCTTGTTCCAGGAGATCGGTGAAGCCACCCAGCTGACAACTGAAACAGTGGAGGGCCTGATACCGGAGACCTTGTGCTACAGGACGGTGACTTACAAGTGCGTTTTGGAGAAGAACCCAGGCAGATCGGCCTGTTCGGGTGAGAGAGCATCTGCTCAACTTTCAGCTTTTCCCTTTGGCAGAGACAATCTAGTGCCACCCCTTAAGCCGGAGACACGTGTTGGCCTCTGACTAAGCTTCAAGGCCTTCTAAGTTGATAGATGTTACACACAGTGACTGACGCTAACGAGAGTTCAGTTCACCACCGTTACTATTCATAATACCCTGTTTTGACTAACTTCATCTCATCATTTGTCCCTTTTAGATTACAAATTCTAAAGTGCACCAATGGCCGCAATGTGGACTTTGGTCTCAAGACACTTCTTTAACTGTTTGCAGGACCGCCCACTAAGGGGAGCTCGCGAGCAGAGACTGTACGTTTACATTAGTTTAACTGAATGGTACCATTCTTTAGCTAAGATTTCCTTTTTGTTTCCTTTTAACATTAACTACTGATTCCTGCAAGGGCCCTTGCAGAATCATTGTGTGTCATTACATAACTGTTGTTGATTTGCAATTTAGACCTATGTCTGTTTTCTTAGTCTACATCAAGTAAACTCATTCTTTTAAGTTTAAATATATCAACTGTGTGAAGTGTGTTTATCTCATCTGAAGAGACGCCCATGAGCAGGTAATATTGGTATTCTCTTATTTCATGTTACATGCCTGCTATTGTGACCCCGGTCAAGCAGAGGTCACAATACGTTTGCTGGGCTTCTGATGTGTCAAGGAAGGGTTCGAGCTAGTTAAATAGGGGTGAGTCACAAAAAGAGTAGATCCCACATCTAATCAGCGACTCTTGAGGGGGTAGCGCTGCATATATTAAAAAAGGAAAACTGCGCTTAGTGTGCATAAAGCGATGATACATAAAGTAAAATCAATAGCAGCACTCTCCTGTTCTGTTCAGCCTGCTTACTGAATACCAATGAAACAAGTCACTGCATATATTTATCCTTTAGGGAACCTTAGACCCGGTCATGCGATTTTTACCAATGGAAGAGGAAAAGATTCATATGTAATGCAATATAGCCTTGGGAACTGTAGCATCTTGTGACAAACAGCTGAAAGGACCTGTGTACATCCGACCGCCCTGTTCATTGCAAGATCAAAAGGACTTGAGGTATCCTAGTTCATGCTCTGAACAGGAGACGTGTACCATATCTAATATAAGATGACATTAACTAACCACAGCTGTGGAAAGTTCCGCTAGCCATTTGGCCCAGACTCTATCGTATTATTTAGGGCAACCCCCATGGACATACTGTATGTGTCTTTATAAAGGGGCAGTGTCCTATTCACCAGTTGCTTCCAAAGAGACAAGCAAGGAGGGGCCTGTTTTTTCCACGAAAGCATAACTGCTTTTCTGGCATAAAACAATAGGAGACCAATAAGGGTCCTCTCTGCACTCTAGGAGCCAAATCTTCCACCGGACCCAACAAGCACACTCTCGAGGAGGGGGAGATTGAAATGTTGGTCACCAACTGAATCACAGAGAGCACTTGCGACCAATATAAGCTGATTGCAGTGCAGGACCGGAGGATGACTACATCACCAGTGTGCTGGAGAGTGGATAGGCCCCATTTTATGCAGATGGTAAGGAGTGTAATAGGCTCTACGTACCACCTTAAACTGTATGAGGCGGTCTCTTAGGGAGACCAGGATTTAAAACAGGATATTCCATGTATCCTCCCAGTCCTCAGAATCTAGTTTAGGAGCATCGATAGACTAGCGTTGGTGCAGCCCTGATAACTCTGTTAAGGATACTCTGAGCAGGTGTGCATATAGGGGGTGGGAGGTTTCTCTAAATCCCCATCCCCTAACATTCTTTCTAGGTCCGAAGACACCATCTGAGCTTCCCCAGAGGGGAATTGGCGCCTAAAAGCATGGGACAACTGTAAGTACCTAAAAAGGTATGAAGGGGGGACATTGTGGGTAGCATAGGCGTGCGCACAGGGTGTGCCAGGTGTGCCTGGGCACACCCTAATCACCGCATGTGGCGCAGGCCCCCCTTGTTTTAAACCTGCAGCGCGCCCTGCTGTGAGGGGCCAGCATAATTACAAGACAATAGGAGATGGTCCGCATACATACCTCTCCTCCAGCCATTACAGTCTCAGGCCCTTTATAATGGGTGATACATGAAGAGCTTCAGCTACAGGTTCCATAGCAATGGCAAAAAGAGCTGGGGATAGAGGATAGCCCTGTCGGGTACCACGATACAATTGCAATGAGGGTGATAGAGACCTCCCAACCTAATGGTAGCTGATGGTGAACGATTATCTACCTGTAGCCATTGAATGGAAACTAAGAGGAACCCCATTCTTTGAAGAGTCTCCCACAGTAAAGACCACTCCCCAGTGTCGAATGCCTTCTCGATATCCAGAGAGACGATTACTTGTGAACCACGATAACATGGTTTCAATAGATGTTTGGGAACAGTCTGCATGAATGAATATCCGTAGATTTACGGGGTATGAACCCAGTTTGGTCCCAGTCAAATTATAGAGGGTAGGATGAGGATAAGCCTATTTGTAAGAAGTATGGTTAATATCTTGAGGTCATTAAGGAGTGTGACAGAGACAGAGGCACACTGTTTGGGATCCTCAGAGGATTCATAAATGAGAAATACATGGGCCTCAGACATCGAAGGGGGGAAGGCACCTTCCGCTATGCAGTGAGTATATCGGGAAGCCAGTAGGGGGGCCTATAGTTCACCATGAGTTCTATAAAAACTCTCTGGGAGGACCATCAGGACCTGGGGTAGAAACTTTGGTAGAAACAATGAAACTCACCAAGGAAGCCATGCAGGGGAGGTAATGGCCTCCCCTGTGGGAGAGGTAATCTCAGAGACTACCGTGATGGGGGTATCATGCTGTGACATCATAGCTAACAGTCTACCATTTCTGTCTCCTTGTTTAAAAAAACATTGTTTGGAATTATATAAATCCAAACGTGTAACCTCTTCCAAATTTAAGGCTCCATGCACACTGGGCTTAAAAAAATATCTGTTCTATTTGTACAAAAAATGCTCTGTATGAGTGCTTTTTACTACCAAGTCTAGACGAGTTTAGAAGAGTTTTATGTTTTTTCTGCCAGTAAACTCCAATCAGAAATGTGAACCAGGGGGTTGTTTTTTTTTAGATAGTCCACTGACACAATATCAGCTAGCATGGCAGGGTTAGCAAACACTAGATCATTTCTGGAGGAGGTTTTGTACGAGGTATAGAAACACAAATATGATCTAGTAGTGGAATGTTTCCATCTCCAAGCCTCCGTCAGATCAGCCAATATGGCCCATCTGGACAATTCCCCAGCAAAGGATTTAGAGGGATGTGGTCTGTCTAAATCTGGTGATAGCACAACATTAAAGTCTCCCAGTAAAAAGCAAGTTAGTGGGACAATAGGGCAATCCTCTCCAGATTCGAGCAAGGAGTAAGGCAGGTTGAAATGGTGGAGGAATGTATATTCCAACAAACGACATATCGTTTGTGCCCTAATTTTAACACCAATATGACCTATTTCCCTTGTGGGTCTGTATGAATTGATTCAATTACACAGGACAATGATTTGTTCACCAACATGGAGACTCCCCTAGAATATGTGGAGTAAGAGGCATGAAACGGCCTCTGAACCCATGATCACTTGAGAGTCATCAGCTTACTGCCCATCAGGTGCATCTCCTGTAGGATAAGTAAATGGGGGTTAAAAGTGTTAAGCGCCATCTTAAACTTGGAGTTTAGGCCTGTCACATTCCAAGATGGGAGATTGTTTCAGTGTCACGGGACAGGCAGCATGATGACACAGGTCTCCGATGAGATGCAAAACGTATCTGACCATCTCTTTAAATATTTTTTACTAGTAATGGCGGCAATCATTGATTTTTTAGCGGTACTGCAACATTGCAGCGGACACATCGGACACCTAATTGAGTTCTGTAAGCAACACCTTATTTTCTGGCAGTGCCCCTCCCGAGACTAGACTCTGGATC
Organism: Rana kukunoris; assembly: GCA_029574335.1. Taxonomy (NCBI): domain Eukaryota; kingdom Metazoa; phylum Chordata; class Amphibia; order Anura; family Ranidae; genus Rana; species Rana kukunoris. The sequence goes on from CM056049.1 coordinate 591,886,801, forward strand.
CGCCCTTGCCTCACAGTGGACACTGACAGCTTATATCTCTGCCATAACTTTTTGTAGCCTTCCCCTAAACCATAATGTAGAACAATTTTTGTTTTCAGGTCATTTGAGAGTTGTTTTGAGGCCCACATGTTGCCACTCTTCAGAGGAGAGTTAAAGAGAACAACAACTTGCAATTGGCCACCTTAAATACCCATTCTCATAATTGGATGCACCTGTCTTATGAATTTCAAGGCTTAATGCGCTCACCAAACCAACTGTGTCTTCCAATTAATCAGTGCTAAGTAGTTACAGGTATTCAGATCAACAAAATGACAAGGGTGCCCAAATTTATGCACCTGTCTGATTTTGTTTTGATGCATATTGCGCATTTTCTTGTTATCCAATAAACCTCATTTCACTACTAAAATATTACTGTGTCCTTCAGGTATTTGATATATCAAAATGAAATTGCTGATCCAAACACCCAAATATTTATAAATGATAATCTTGGAAATTGTCAGGGGTTCCTAAACTTTTACATACGACTAGGGTTACCACCTCACCCCTTTAAAACTGAACACCTATTAATTACACAGGTTCTGTGGCAGATTAAGGCAGATTAAGGCTTTAATTAAACTAAAGTAGTGCCTTATTTGCATTAAATTAGCCTCAGAACCTGTGTAATTAATAGGTGTTCTGTTTTAAAGGGATGAGGTGGCAACTCTACATACGACTGTATATATATATATATATATATATATGTGCATATTTATATTTCATTGTTAGCTGTAGAGTGGTAATACATTATTTATTGTGTTCTTGGCATAGATGTCATAGATGGTGTTTCACGCAATCCTGTTCATGACAGATAAATCTGAGATTTAATGCTGTAAAGTCCTTTGTGTTGGTATAGGGCTTATACATACTTTCTCGTTCAGCCACTTAATACAAACATTTGCTAAAAAGTATCAGCCTCAGGTATCACATCAGTGACTATAATGCCGCGTACACACGGTCGTTTTTTGTGATGAAAAAAAAACGACGTTTTCTGTGAAGTAAAAAACGACGTTTTTGAAACGTCACTTTTCAAAGACAATTTTGCATACACACCATCGTTTTCTCACAAAAAGCGAGGTTACGTTCACCACTCTTTTCCATTGAAGCTCGCTTCATAACTAGCTTCTGGGCATGCGCGGGTTGAAAAACGTCGTTTTGAACGACGTTTTTGCTACACACGGTGACTTTTTGTGAAACAAAAAACGACGTTTTGAAAAACGACACAAAAAATTCAAGCATGTTGGAATTTTTTTTTTGAAGACAAAAAACAACGTTTTGCCCACACACGATCAATTTAAATGACGTTTTTAAAAACGTCGTTTTTTTTCATCGCAAAAAACGACCGCGTGTACGCGGCATTAGACACCTTTCACACTGAGGAGCTTTTAAGGCATTTTAGCACTAAAAATAGCGCCTGTAAAGCACTTGATTAGGGCTCCTAATGCCTTCCCAGTGTGAAAGCCTGAGTGCTTTCACACTGGAGTGTTGCGCTTGCGAGACAGGAAAAAAAGTCCTGCAAGCAGCATCTTTGTGGCGGTTTGGGAGTGGTGCGGTGTACAAAACCCTTTCTTTGGCCGCTAGCGGGAGTAAAAAGCATCCCATTAGTGGGCGAAAAAGCGACACCAAAGCTACCACTAACGCAGGGGTCTTTCAGTATGAAAGTAGCCTAACTGTAAAATAGTAATGCATTATTTATTGTGTTCTTGGCTCATACTAAATGTAATAGGTGGTGTTTTGTGCAATCCTTTTCATGACGGATGAGTCTAAGATTTAATGCAGTAAGACCTTTGAGTTAGTATAGGGTTTATGTATACTTTTCTCATTCAGCCACTTAAACAAACATTTGCTAAAAAGTTTTAGGCTCAAGTATTACATACAAAGCCAATGGCTATACTTTATATCATTTGCATATCTCAGATTTACAGATATATTGGTTTATTAAAGCTTTAGAACATAAATAAATCTAACCAGAAACATGCCTATATCCAGTGGCGGCTGGTAAAGTTTTAGGATGGGGGGCACAAGACCCCGCCCATCCACGTTTGGTCCCTCCCACTTCTCATAAGCCACACTCCTTATATAATCCACCCACTCTGTCCCCTGTATTCCACTTGCTTCCACTCATAGTATCAGGAGTATACAGCTCAGCATCACAGGACAGAGTATACAGCCCCAGCATCACATTGATGGTATATAGAGCAGCCTTACAGATCGGCGCAAACAAACTAAAAATTACACTGTTAGTAATGAAGGACTCTAAATGGACACGAGATTACCAGATACTGCGGACATACTGCACAAGATTACCAGAGACTGCGGACATACTGCACAAGATTACCAGAGACTGCGGACATATTGCACAAGATTACCAGAGACTGCGGACATACTGCACGAGATGACCAGAGACTGCAGACATACTGCACGAGATTACCAGAGACTGTGGACATACTGCACAAGATTACCAGAGACTGCAGACATACTGCACGATATTACCAGAGACTGCAGACATACTGCTTGAGATTACCAGAGACTGCAGACATACTGCATTACTTGTCCTGCGACTTGGGACTTCAACATTGCATGACAAGTCGTACCCCCGCAATTTCCAATGAGTACCGTTCATATCTGTGCGACTCCAAGTCACAGCGACTTCAAAGTAGTCCCTGTACTACTTTGGTCCCACTTTGATGCAACTTGAGATCCATAGACCTCCAGAATACACAGGCATTGCTTTAAGTCGCATCAAAATTGCGGCAGAATTGTGCAAATTTCAGACTGCGTTAGCCTGAAAGTCGCAAGATTCTGCCACAATTTTTTGCTGCGATTTTGCAGCGACTTGAAGCAATGCCTGTGTATTCTGGAGGTCTATGGACCTCAAGTCACATCAAAGTGGGACAAAAGTAATGCAGGGACTACTTCGAAGTCGCTGTGACTTGAAGTTGCACAGATATGAATGGTTCTCATCGGGTCCGACTTATCCTGCAACTTTCCAGTCCCAAGTCACAGGACAATTTGCAATTTTTTTTAGGGCTGTGCAAAATAACTATTAATTGATCGATTAATCTTTAATTTTTTGATCGATCAAAATCTTTTTGATCGATTAAAATTTGTTTGATTGGTACTCACCTCTTCGCCGGCTTCCGGGCATTCAGGGAGTTCCGTCGGAGATCCGGTGACGTCACGGACACCGGCGGGGCTTGCAGTGTCCATCTGAAGGGCTCCTTTGCTGTGCCTTCATATCTGCATGCCAGCGGGACCTTACTATCTGCCACACGCAACGGTTGTTACACTTCCCTCTATCAACCTGGGACTCTACAACCATCCACTGGGAGTTGTGATCGTTACCTTCATGGGACATCCACATGCCGACGGACTGATGATAACCTCTCCTCATATGGATTCAGCAGTGGTATCATTGTACACATTTTTATACCAGTATCATACTTGGCTACATGTTTTTATGACTGCTTTTGGTACCGTTTGGTATTACTCGCACCATTTTTACAGTTTATGTAGCTAGCTACATCAATTTTATCTCCAATGCAATATTTATTTTGTTACCTACTTAAAGACTATAAAAGTTTTAATGCTATTCCCATCGAGCACTGCCTGTGTGTGTTTTTGTATCCTGCTATCCAATTTTTCCAGTTGTTGGGAGATGCACTGGGAATCGGCCTGCAAGGAGATCAGCTTAAAGTAGTTGGATCTGTATGTGCATTATAATTAATCGAAATTAGTCGATTAATCAATAAAAAAAAAAATGATTAATCGAACACAAAAATGTTGATCAGTAACAGCCCTAATTTTAATAAGCGGGGGGGGGGGGGGGGGAGTGGGGTTGGTGTTGACGGCCAATATTTACCCCGCACATTAAGTATAAACATTTTTTTTAATAACTGGGGGGGGCGGGGGGTGGTCTGGTGGGGTAGTGTTGACGCCCGCTATTTGTGCTGTAATTCATTTTTACATATAAAAGAAATGTTAATAAGTAGGTAAGCCAGGGGGGTTGTTGACGGCCACTATTTTCGTCGCAAATGAAGTATAAAAAAACTTTTTTTTTAATAACTGGGGGGAGTTGACACCCGCTATTTGTGCTATTTGGGCGGTTTATAGGGGGGCCGTGGGGGAATGGTTGGGCCCTATTTCCGTCGATTAAATAAAAAAAAAACATTTGAATATGCGGGGGGGGGGGGGGGGCGTTCCAGCCGCTATTTCCGCCGAATATTACATAAACAACTTGAATAAGCGGGGGGGGCCGTTGTGCCGCTGCCGCCGTATACAATGCACTGCAGAGAGGGGAATGTAAGGCTTGCAGAGAGGGGAATGTAAGGCAAGCGGTGCGGCATAACTCAGCTTACCTGTTCCACTGTTCCAGGCGCATTGAGCTCGAGATTCCCGATGTCACTTCCTGTTCTTCCAGTGAGGTCGGAACTAGCATAGAGGCGGGTGCACACAGAAAGTGGACAATACAGTCCATCGCGCCGGAAGCAAGTGGACCGCGCCACAAAGGCATTTTTTGGCTGCCAATGTAGCGCCAAGTCTGCAATCCCGTGATGTACAGACGTGGCGCTATCCATACTGCACTGTGCACGGTGTCCCGGATAGAGTGCACCTAAGGACCTTTTTTGGATTTTTTTCCCCTTAAAGGGACATGTTTAAATAAAAAAAATGTTCTTTTCTTTTTTTTTACTGACTGGGGGAGGGGGGCGGTGCCCGGGCGCCCCCTATGAACAGGCCGCCACTGCCTATATATAACCAAATGTCTTAATGTAGATCCATGTACTTTCCAAAATAAAGTTTGTCCCCGCCCCAATACTTACATGAAACCCATCTTTGCCCAGCAATGTCCCCGAGTGTCTCGGCTGTCCAAGACTCTCCCTCCTGATTGGCTGAGACACAGCAGTGGCGCTATTGGCTCCCACTCTTGTCAAAGTCAGTTAGCCAATCAGGAGAGAGAGAGGGGGCCGGGCCGCAGCTCTGTGTCTGAATGGACCATAGCAAGCTGTTTGCTGTGGGGGCACTCAACAAGAGGAAGGTGCAAATACACTGCACAGAGCAGTTAAGTATAACATGTTTTGTTTATTTTCATGTAAAAAAAAAAATTACAATTATAAAAACTTCTGATTTCTCCTAAACTGCATTGGAGGATGTGGTGACTCATGGAGGCACCTGCATCTAGTTTATTGTGTTCAGGGGACATGAGTGTTGAACAGAGCTGTGGGGAAGTTTTATTTTCCTTCCTTGACCGTATGAACTACTTTTACCAAAATTGTAAAAAAAATTGCGTAAAGAATAAATTGACCCTAATGCTTCTATACAGCAACCATGGATTCTAATGCCGTGTACACGCGATAATTTTTCAGCATTAAAAAACAAAGTTTTTCGGCATGTAGAAAAAACAAAGTTTTTCCAACTTCATCATTAAAACGACGTTGCCCACACACCATCGTTTTGAAAAAATGCTCCAGCAAAGCGCGGTGATGTACAACACGTACAACGGCACTATAAAGGGGAAGTTCCATGAGGATGACGCCACCCTTGGGGCTGCTTTAGCTGATTCCGTGTTAGTAGAAGACGATTCGCGCTTTTCTGTCTGTTAAAACGTGATGAATGTGCTTACTCCATTATGAACGTTAGTTTTACCAGAACGAGCGTTCCCGTCTCATAACTTGCTTCTGAGTATGCGCAGGTTTTAGACGTCCTTTTAGCCCACACACGATCATTTTTTACAACCTGAAAAACGACATAGTTTAAAACGTTGTTAGGAATACATTTTGTGTATAGCCTTAAGTCAATTGTTTAAATAATCATATAATGTACCATCATCCAAGAATTTATAGAGAAAGAGGAACCGGAGGATAGGATGGTAGCGGCTGCTAGTACCTCAAACCCAAAATAACTATCACCCAGAAGAAAAATATATATGGACTTTCTCGGTACTGATGACACAGATAGATACAGTAAAAAATTAATTTGTTATACATAAAACCATATACAGTTTAAAAACAGAACCATGACAATCAACCTCACACTAGTTACAGCAGTAGAATATTAACGGAAATCCGTATAGTATCTGTTGTTCCTCACAACAATATTCTACTGCTGTAACTAGTGTGAGGTTGATTGGCATGGTTCTGTTTTTAAACTCTATATGTTTTTATGTATAATAAATGAATTGTTTACTTTATCTCTCTGTGTCATCAGTACCGAGAAAGTCCATATATATTTTTCTTCGGTGCGATAGCTATTTTGGGTTTGCGGTACTAGCAGCCGCTACCATCCTATCCTCTAGTTCCTCTTTCTCTATAAAACGTTGTTAAAAAATGCAGCATGCTCGAAAAAAATGTTGTCTTTTTTCAGAACCCAAAAAATTATGTGAAGCCCACACACGATCATTTTAAATTACATTTGTTTACCATGTTTTTTTTTTTCATGCCAAAAATTTATCGTGTGTACGCGGCATAAGACCAGGAATACATTGCGCGTCTACTTTTTCAAAATGAATATTAAGCCCTGCCCCCTGCCATATGACTGTAAAATGCTACTCTACTGCCCACTGAAATTATTGTATTTGACAGCTGAATAGGTAGACATAGGGCTTAGCACTCCTAATGGCACCCCAAATGCAGTGCAATTTTGCCCAAAATTTGGTCTTTGAGCTTCTTTACAGTGCCACACATGCATAGGGCAGCCTATTTAAGTGAATGGTCTGCCCTATACATGACACATGGAAACGCATGTAAATCATAAAAAAATAAAAAAGGGAACAGGAACACTTGCTCCCGTTATGTGACTAGTAAAGGGCCCAAAGTCAACTTGGACAGTTGATCTGAAGACTAACACATAAAACCATGTATTTTGGTTTCTATTTTATTTACTTATTAGTTTTTTCAATCAGTTGAACTAGATAACCTGACTAAATTATGTAACCAAATATGTCTTTCTTTTACTAGCATTTTTTAAATAGTTGGTTACCCCAAACGACATGCTATCATACCCTTTGTAATAAAGGGATTTTTAAATACAGCTTACCTGTAAAATCCTTTTCTTGGAGTACATCACGGGACACAGAGCGGCATATTCATTACTATATGGGTTATATGGAGTACCTTCAGGTGTGGACACTGGCAATCTCAAACAAACAGGAAGTCCCTCCCTATATAACCCCCTCCCCTAGAGGGAGTCCCTCAGTTTTGTAGCAAGCAGTATGCCTCCCAAAATGTTCCCAAAAAGAGGGGTGGGAGCTCTGTGTCCCGTGATGTACTCCAAGAAAAGGATTTTACAGGTAAGCTGTATTTAAAAATCCCTTTTTCTTTCTCGTACATCACGGGACACAGAGCGGCATATTCATTACTATATAGGATGTCTGAAAGCAATGCTTTAATGAGGGGAGGGAGACATCTTCCAAAGAAGGATTTAATTTAGAGGTATACTCGAATACTAGTAAATCCAACTTAAACGAGAAATGTAAATCTCAAATCAAATCAAGGGAGCCCCCTCAGATCCTGAGGAGCTTGAATCGCGGCCTGTAGTACTGACTGCCCAAAGGCTGTATCCGCATTCCTTCTTACGTCCATTTGATAAAATTTTGTAAACATGTGGACTGACGACCACGTTGCTGCCTTGCATATTCGAGCCATAGAGATCTGATGATGATGTGCTGCCCAGGAGGTGCCCATGGCCCTGGTAGAATGGGCCCTTTGCCGACAAAGGGGGAGGCAACCTCTTCAAACCGCAGGCCTGAACGATTAATTGTTTAATCCATCTTGCGATGGTGGATCAAGCAGCTGCCTGACCCATCTTGGGCCCTTCCGGTAAAACGAACACCACATCTGTTTTCCGAACCTTCTCTGTAGCTTTAAGATAGGCCTTTATGGCCCTGACAATATCCAACGTATGCAGCAACCCCTCCTTTCTAGAGGTGGGTTTTGGAAGAAGGATGGAAGTACCACATCCTGGTTCAGGTGGAAACTGGATATAACCTTTGGTAGAAAGGAAGAATGAGGACGGAACCCCGCCCTATCCTTATGTAAAATGAGATATGGTTCCTTACAAGATAAGGCTGCCAATTCCGATACTCTCCTGGCCGAAACTATGGTGATCAGAAATACCGACTTTCTAGTCAGTAAAACCAAGGTACCTCAGCCAACGGCTCAAGGGGTTGTTTCTGTAGAGTTGACAGAACAAGATTTAAGTCCCATGGACAAAGTGGTGATTTGACCGGAGGATTAACACGTAAGACTCCCTGTACGAAGATCTTAACCAGCGAGTGGGCGGCCAGCGGCCTCTGAAATCACACTGATAAGGCTGAAATCTGTCCCTAGATCGTGCTTAATGCCAGGCCTTTATCCACTCCTAGCTGGAGGAAACGTAATACTCTATCAATGGTATACTTGCGGGAAACCCATCTCTTAGCCTCACACCAGCCTACGTAGGCCCTCCAAACCCTGTAACAAAATTACCCTGGAGGCCGGCTTTCTAGCCTCAATGAGGGTAGGGATTACCTGCCTAGACAGACCTCTACCCCTGAGAATCAGGGATTCAGCCGCCAGGCCGTCAAATTTAGACGCCGTAATGCAGGGTGGAGGATCGGGCCTTGTGAGAGTAGGTCTGGCCCTAGAGGAAGAGTCCAAGGGCCTCCCGCTGCCAATTTCAGGACTAGTGAGTACCATGCCCTCCGGTACCAAGCTGGGGCTACCAGGATAACCAGCCTGTGGTATGATCCTGCGCCGCAGGCGGGGTAGTAACTGCAGTGGGGGAAATGCATATAGAAGTTATGATTGATGCCAAGGGCAAACCAACACATCGGTTCCGCAGGCCATAGGGTCCCTCGTTCGAGACATGAACCTGTCTAGCTTCTTGTTGAATCCTGATGCCATGACCTCCACGTCTGGCACTCCCCACTTCTGGCAGATTGTCTGAAAAAACTTGTGGATGCAGAGACCACTCCCCCGGCGACAGGGTTTGGCGACTTAGGAAGTACGCCTGCAGGTTGTCCACCTCGGAAATGAATGTCGCCGATATGCAGGGTACATAAACCTCTGCCCACCGAAAAACCAAGTTCCTCTCACTCTGAGTGGCTTGACTCTTGGTTCCCCCTTGGTGGTTCACCTATATGCCACCGCTGTGGCCTTGTCTGAATGACTTCTCACCGAGGACCCCTGTAATCTGGATGTCTATGCCAGGAGGGCTAGCTGAGCCGCTCAGAACTCCCAGACCTTGATGGGCAGCTGCCTCTCCGCCTCTGCCCAAGTTCCTTGGCGAGTGAACTTGTTCAAGACCGCTCTCCAGCCTTCCAGACCACTGGGCAGAACCAAGCTGCTAGAATTGCTGCCTGTAGGACACGAGCGTGGAAGCGTGTGGTATTGCCTCGAACATGGCCATCGCATACATAGGCGAATAGTTGGCTCTTTTTTGCTTAGAACCAACTGAATCAATCTCTTGATAGCCTCGACCTTTACCAGGGGCAGGAACATCCATCTTCTGTTCTGTGTCTAATCTCGTGCCGAGATATTCCAACTGCTTTGTAGGTTGAAATGCTGATCTTTCCCCGGTTTAGGACTCAGCCGAACCTCTCGAGGTACTGAACCATGAGGGCTACTACGCATTCCACCAAGGAAGCGAGTGATCTTATGATTAAGAGGTCGTCCAGGTATGCTAGGACCGAGATCCCTTGGATCCTTTGGACTGACTAGAATAGGAGCTAGGACCTTCGTGAATACCCGGGGGCCGTAGCCAGCCCGAAGGGGGGCGCCACAAATTGGAAGTGACGCTGTATCACTGCGAAGCGTAAAAACAAAAATATTTGATGTGGCTGAAAGACCTGGTACATGAAGGTAACCCTCCTTTATGTCTATAGAAGCCCGATCCTTCTGGAGTGTGGCGGCTGCTGGCCAAACGGATTCTATCCGGAAAGAGCGAACCCTTAGGTAAGCATTTAAACCTTTTAGGTCCAAAATTGGTCTGACATTGCCGATGAGCCTTGGTATGACAAACAGATTGGAATAGAAACCTAGCCCCTGTTCTTGGGCTGGTACCTCTACCATTATGCCCTGGTAAAGCAGGTGATCCAATGCTGCCCGCATTGAGGCCTTCCTTGTGGAGGAAATTTTAGAAATTCTAATCTGTGGCCTGCGGCCACAGATGATCGGACCCCCTCTGTCGGGGACCGATCCCCAGAGGCCTGTCCTTGCGATCCATTGTTAAAAGTTTGATCGTGCAGGAGGACCGTACTGCCTGAAATTTGAGGGCCCTGGAACCGGGGGGAGCTGCCCCTTTTAAAACGCAGGACCCCGGAACTTCCTTTGACTGGTAAAAGGGTACTTTTGCCACTTGAAACAGTCTGAATGTATTTATCCAGATCTTTCCATGGAAGGGCAAACCTGCCAGCAGTCTTTTACATGGGGCTCGGCCGCCCAGTTCTTCAACCAAAAGAGCCTTCTCATATGCACTAAAAATAGTGACGAGACGCCTGCTGGATGGAGTCTTTTTATAGCCTCTACCGCAAAGCACAGAGCTCTGGGAATATCCAATAACTCCTCTGCCTATCGGGCAGGGATGTCTAAGCATCTGTTTTGTCTGGTTCCTTAATGCCTGAAAAAAAACTCCAATTGTAGCCACTGCTGGCTGTAGCCAGGGATGCTGGAAAAAGTGTCTCTAAACGTTTATCGACCGGGACCTTAAACATTTGTATGTTTCCCCTTAGGCCAGTTAATGATTTATTCACCCATGAGATGGCTGCGTCCACCGTTGGGAGCGCCCCTTTCTTTAGAAAAATGTCTTTTCCATAGGGTAAATAACAGAAAACCTTCCAGGTGGTCTCCCATCCAGGCACTAACCAGGCCCTACCCTGCTTAGCCTCCGAGATCAGACGAGATCGGGCGCTTTCCGGGAGATGCGGCCTCAAGGACCTCACGGGTAGTTGAAAAGCAGTGCCCGAACCGGGACCTGAACCCTGGACCCTCAGATCAAAAGTCCGATGCTCTACCAACTGAGCCATCCGGGCCCCTTTTAAAGAGCACTTGGTCAGGGGAAAGAGTGCCTGCAAGCACAAATATTTCCTGGCAGACGTGCATAAAGACTACCCTCTCGTCAGCTTTAGGCGGCAGAAAAAATTCTGTCCGGTCGTCCCAATCCTGGAAAAACCAATTCCTCTAACAGAGGATGGGCCAGAAAAGCTGCGTTGCTTAAAGGCGCTTTTAAAAGAACCCAAAGAGGATACCGCAGGAACCTGAGGCTCTGGAAATGGCAAATTGAATGACAAGCGGACCATGTCTGTCAAAGACTGGACCCACAGACTCTCCGCCTGGGAGGCTGAAAACGATTCTACAGTGGTAGATCCTCTAGGTTCTGTCCCTTTTGGCGATGGGGATCTAGTCCGCTTCTTGCCAGAAAAAGAGCCAGCGATTATAGCTGTTAACCTCTTTTCTCTAGCCCCCCTAGGGTGACGGCTAGCATCTCCTCTGTGATAACACAGGGTTGGGCCGACCTGGGCCAGCCTCAGCACCAGACCCCCTTAATGGCTTATCCAGGGTGACCCCTATAGGAATAACCTGTGGGGAAAGTATTGGCATATTATCAGAACCAGAGGAGGAACCCCTTTGTCTTTGCCTTTTCTCTTTATTTTTATTTATTTTTTATTTTTTGTTTTGATCCTGAACCCTTGGAAGCCATAATACCAAACCGAAGGACTGCGCTTACAACAACAGACTGTTATAGCCAGGAGTACAAATAAATAAGGTTTAGGGGACAATAGGATCACTAATGCCCCAAAACCGGTGGGGCTCAGTATGTTTTCTTTTATATATTATTCACCACATACAGCCCCACCCCCAACATGTTTGCCAGCATTCAACCTGTTGCCAAGGGGATTTTGGCTTAACAAAAAGTATTGGAGCTGACTCCAGTATGTAGTACACCTTCTCGCCACCGGGAGTCACTGTGCTGCCAGCTCTACGTCCTCTCTCTCTCCAGCTCAGCTCTGAACTGAGCTAAGAACGCGCCTGCTGTGTATAACAGCAATTAAAGGCACGCCCACTCTACACTGCAGTCACACTCCCCGCCCCCCCCCCCCCCCCCCCTCCCGAACGGCGCGAAAATTTTCTATATGCATGCGCGCGTGCACGCGCGCGCGCGCGCGCGACTGTCGGGGGAGGAGAGCCCAGGAGGAGACGCACTCTGGAGCCCAGGAATGCAGGTTGGAGGACGCATCAGGCGGCAGATTTGAATCCCGGCAAGGTAAGGCTAACACAGGCCCCTAAGGAGTCCCTTTAGCCTAGAGACAGATCTTTCTTTTTTTTTTTTTTTTTAAAAGATCTTCAACCAGCGAGCAGCAGGTAGCTAGCAAACATACATAGATAGGTAGGGGGATCAAGTTATGGGGGGAAACATTTCAGGGCATCCTGTCTATCAGACATAGTGACCATGGTGCCAATGCAGAGCATACTCAGGCTACCCCCCTTAAGATCTCCCCTGGAGAGCCTGCTGTCGAACCAAGTCCCGCAGGCTCCCCTCTTACCTGCTCCATGCCGCAGGACGTTTTGCAAAACGGTCCAATCTTCTCCCATCTCCGTGGGTAGCGTAGTAGACCTTCAGGCCCTGGGGTCCTATGAAGGTACCCACTGTCCTGGACCTATATAGCACCCTGGCAAACAGGAACTTATGGTCTTTACAAACTCCAAGTCCTGGGCCCAGGGTCCAGCCCTCCAAAGAGGAGCATTATAGGCAAAACCCCACGGTTTGGGGCCCGGGTACTGTCCACTTTGGCACTGAGGCTCCTTGGACAGATCCGGTTAGCCCGCCCTTAATCCCAAGGATGTGGAGCAAAGCTATTCCGTGACCAACACCTAAGACACTGGCGAAAAAACTGAGGGACTCCCTCTAGGGGAGGGGCTTATATAGGGAGGGACTTCCTGTTTGTTTGAGATTGCCAGTGTCCACACCTGAAGGTACTCCATATAACCCATATAGTAATGAATATGCCGCTCTGTGTCCCGTGATGTACGAGAAAGAAATCTCTCATATATTTCCTGCCACGACAATAAATCTTAAGTATTTGCCATCTCAAACCTTCATTTATTTGCAAATATTTCTGAAAAGTCATTGGTGAATTAATGAGTATGGATGTCACTTTCCAGTCTTGAACCTACAGGGGAAACCTTTTTTTTTTTTTTTTCAAAATGCTTTGGACTGAAGGAATTAATATAGTGGAGACATTGCTCATTTAAAGATGTTACTTGTTTTTCAATAAAGATTTGAATCAAATTCTAGTCCATTAACAGGCCTCGAGGACAGGGATAACTCAATACTAGAGTGGTTCATTGCAAGTATATTAATAAAAAGTAATAGCCTACATCTACAGCACTGCTTCCCAGGCACTGATTTTGGGTTGCTTTTGAGGCTGCCAACTTGGACCATTTTAAAATTAAAGAAACAGTACACAAATGCAAACAAAATTTCAGCTTCTTAAAAAGTAAATACATTTGTAGAAATGCTCTTCTCCGCTATATGCAGATATTAGTTTTACATTGTGAAAAAATAAACAGAAAAACAAACACTATAAATATATAACGTGTCAGTCCATTAAACAGCGCTGTGAGAATAGTGAAATTCTCCTAAAGTGTTAGAGAAGTTCACAGTGCATGAAAATATGTATAAATATAAATCAAGCCGTGAATATATGACAAACAGTCCATAAAGAGTGATCAAAAAGTTCTTCAAAGGTCTTCCACCACACCAAAAGTGAACGGTGCTTCCACCACCCGTCAGAATGGTCACTCACCAGAACTAATTGCCTCAGCACTCACGTACTTAGGCAGATCAGCTTATAATCACCATAAGGAATCTTCCGAAGATCAAGTGGAATCCTATGTAGTGCTCCAAATTTTTTCAACGTGTAAGGAAAAAGAAATGCACAATAGTGTGATAACGTAAAAGCAGTTTTAATAGCACACCAAAAAGCAAGTCCAAAGGTTAAACTCACAAACAAACTCAAAAACTGAGCAATGTATCACAGCAGTCACCGTCATCCTACAAACATCTTTGCATGGTTTAGCACTCGGCCACGGCGGACCCACGATCAAACAAAAACGATCTCACCACTTGACAGCTAGTTGATCAAATCAGCTGAAGACTGGCTCTCCTAGTTGGTGAATGGCTCCAAACACTGCACAGCACATCAAGCGCGAGTGCTGAGGCAATTAGTTCTGGTGAGTGACCATTCTGATGGGTGGTGGAAGCACCGTTCACTTTTGGTGTGGTGGAAGACCTTTGAAGAACTTTTTGATCACTCTTTATGGACTGTTTGTCATATATTCACGGCTTGATTTTTATATTTATATACATATTTTCATGCACTGTGAACTTCTCTAACACTTTAGGAGAATTTCACTATTCTCACAGCGCTGTTTAATGGACTGACAGGTTATATATTTATAGTGTTTGTTTTTCTGTTTATTTTTTCACATTGATTTATTATTTAAACGGCAGCTAGGCTTTTGTACTACTCATCTCTTTGTGCGCGGCGGTGGATGATCAGAAGGGGAGCGCATTTTTCAGATCATTCAATTTTCTTATTAGTTTTACATTATAAATTAGTATTAATATATCATTTTTATTATACAAACAGATTAAAGATTAGTGCTGTGCCATTAGATGTACGATAAAAGCCAAGCAATACCACCTAGAAGCCAGAATGGTACCGTTCACTAGAATGGTACATTCACAAACTTTCTAATTCACTCCCTTGCTATGCCTCGCCTCAACTTTTGCAATCCAATTCCTTAACCTTTGCTTTATTATGAATGCTGCTACCAGACTCAGCCACCTATTCAATTGCCCAATGTCAACCACCTCTCTCTGTCAATCCCTCCACTGGTTCCACTCGCCCCAACACTTATAATTCAAAATACTAACTACAACATACAAAGTCATCCACAACTCTACACCAAGCTACATCACCAGCCTCATCTCAAAATAACCACCTGACTGTCCTCTTTGACTGTCTTCCCAGACTTCCTGCTTGCTAGCCCATTGTCACCTCCTCCCATACTCATCTTGAAAGTTTCTCCAGAGTTTCTCTTTTCCTCCCTACCGGAACGCCCTTCCCCAATTTATCTGCCTATCTCCTACTCAGTCTGCTTTTTAGAAAATCTTTGAAAGCTCCTCTCTTTACAGAGGCCACTACCACTTTACCTACTAACTGGATTTGTACTTTCTACATAAACTCATCTCCCCCACAGTTATTACTTAAATAATAATTTGCCTTTAGTTTGACCAAGGCCCTCTAAGGCCGCGTACACACGACCAAATATATCGGATCAAATCGGTCTGTCAGACCGATTTGATCCGATTTGTCTGCTGGACTGTTTTGGTTTGATCGCTGTACACACGATCAAACCAAAATCCCCACCGGCAGACAGAGCAGTGATGTGGCGGTGACTTTGACGCCGCCACGTCACCGCACCAGGAAGTAAATTACTTCCACGCATGCGTCGGATCCATTCGACGCATGTGCGGGCAGATATGTCTGCTGGTTAGCGTACTAACCAGCAGACATATCGGACGGACGGATTCCCAGCAGACAGATTTTAAAGCATGCTTTAAAATCTGTCTGCTGGCAAAATCTGTCTGTCCGCCCGTACACACGATCGAATCTGTCTGCTGAAATATGATCGAATTTGGTTGAAATATTACCGATAGCGGATGAAATATTATTGAATTCTGTTGAAATATTTTCGAATCCGATCAAAATATGTTCGAATTCGAATCCGGTAGAAATATTATTGAATCCGGTAGAAATGTTTTCGAATTCGACCGGGTTTTTTCGAATTCGGTCGAAAACGATCGAATTCCGAAAACAAATTTAACGAATCTAACTTAACGAAATTAATTAAATAACAAATTAAAACTTAACTAAACACATTTTTTCCTTTTGCACAGGTCTATGCTACACGGCCCAATCTTGGCCTCTGGATAGGGGTTCTCCTGAAACCCTGATGGGAACCAACCTGACTCCTGGAACAAGACTTCCTGTCTCCTGGCTGGGGCACCTCTGACCCTGGGTGAGACCTTTTGTCTCTAGGTTCCTGGTTGGGGCACCTCTAACCCCTGGGTAAGACCTCCTGTCTCTTGACTGCTGACTGTGGCACTTCTGATCCCTGGGTGAGACCTCCTGTCTCCCACACTGGCTGTCTCCAAAACTGGGAAGTCTGAGCTATACTCAGACTTGCGTATATAACGACCCTGCACACCTGGCTGCACACCAGGCTGCAGCAACCTGGTAATATCTGGACACAGGCTTGAAGGTTCCAATCCAGTGATGAGGACGCTTTGATTAATAGATTTCCTGACAATCTCAGGGCTACAGAATCCGGAGAAAACCAAAACCACAGTTTTCTCAACTCAGAAACGATAGTCTGGAACTTCAACTTAACCCTTAAAAAATAAGTTCAACTTCAGGAACATGTTACGTGTTCCAGCTGTTTTTAGGGTGGAAAATGTAACATGTTCCTGATCGTGCAGCCACTCCCCGATCCCTGCACTCCCTGTTACAGCAGCCTGGGGATCTTCTACCCGTACCTGCTTTCACTATTTGAAAGGTGCACAGCCGCGTGGGGCTTCGGCCATATGGCTGCAATATGGTTTCACAGATCCCTGTGAATCAATGAACTACAAGTACTGACAGCCTTTGTGGTTGTCAGCTTGTAGTTCTCAATAAAATACCAGGGCGCTGTTGAGTGCTCGAGTAGTTCATTTAGTCTTCCTGTCTGTGTAAAAACTGCCTGCTCGTATGATCGTGCTCAAATTGGACCATGGGATGGAATAGAAAAAAACAGGGCTCCAATAGCGCAGGTCAATAAAACCAGGATAGGTTTATTCAGTAAAAGTCATACATTTAAAATAATGACATAAAAAAGGAGATCTCATAGTATAGCAATATGGGGTGCTCAATTGCAGTACCCGACGCGTTTTCTATTCCATCCCATGGTCCAATTTGAGCACCAGCTTAGTCCATGTTAGCACTGCTTGGACATACGGCTTAAGGATTCCATCCGGAAGTGGCTGCAGTCGCACAGCACGTTGTTTGGACATCGCTTATTCCTGGTGTCCATACCAGTTGGAGTCTCAACTACAACTTTCATCCTCCACCCGGTTGCAGTGGTCCCGGTTCCAAATGACCACAACGCCTTTTTGACTCTTGTTGCTGTACAGTATCAGAGTCCAACCTATCCGGTAAGCATATTAACATCTACCATACATCTTATGTGATTGCGATTTCTACAGATTTCTGCAGACAACTTGAGCACCTGTTATTTCTGCTCAACCACTGGACATCCATCCACCCCACACCCTTCACCAATTGTTTAATTGATGTTTATTTCAAGTTCTCAATACAGACTTGGTTATGCTATTTATCACATGGAACTTCATTTTGAGACTACCTAAATGTTTTTTGGTAGCCTAAATATGTGCAAATGCACCATCTAATGTTGTTGCCATATCTGGTATTTTACATTTTAGCACTACATTTTTTTGTTCATTATCTATTGGCTTTGAAATCTAGCTACTTCAGCGCAATTTCAAAGCCACACATCATTTCATTGCAATTTAATTTAACAGAAATCTATGCAAGTCGCAATTAAATCGGTAAAAAAGTAGCGCAGGAACCTCTTATAATCGATGAGCGGTTCCATTTCCGGCAATGGGTGCGACTTGTTATGCGATTTGGAACTGTCAAACCTGATGAAATAAAAAATGATTTTATATATATATATATATATATATATATATATATATATATATATATATATATATATATATACATATACATATATATATACACACACATACACACACACACACACACATACATACATAGATATCTATCCATCTACCGTATTTATCGGCGTATAACACGCACCCTAACTTTAGGAGAGAAGTTTCAGGAAAAGAACTTTCCACAGCCCCCTGGGTATAACACGCAGGCACAGTTTACCCTCTATTTTCAGGGTAAAAAAGTGAGTGTTATACGCCAATAAATACAGTATATATAATTACCATAATATGTGCAAAACCACTAAACAAAAAGGCCATGCTGTACTTTGCAGCCTGTTCGTGTAAGGTTTTCCTTTTATTATTTTTGAAAAGGTGGCTATTACATTGCTATTACGATTTTTTTAACAGGTGTCATTCATACCATATAATCTATGTCATTAATCAACATTGCTTTGGCTTTACTACAAAATATAGCCTCTGCTATGATGAGAAAGTTACAACATTTATTGCAATTCAAATATACTTCCATTGCCTTTTTTAAAACTAAGTGTTTAGCAAATGTATTTTGTTGTTTTTGCTTTATGTCAAAATGAACGATATTTCCCGTGAAAACAACAGTGTATTGCTAATATTTAACCCTGAAAGTATCCTCAGTAGAACACAATTTGCAATTTCCCAACATACTATTATTTACCCTTTTCAATGTCTTAAAAAAAAATTTCATTATTTTTCTGCTCTCACAATATTTCATTTTTTTTTTTTTGCTTTGGCAAGGATCCAAGCACATCTAAATATAAAGCAGAAAGTTTCCTTTTATTTCCTGCTTTTTTCGGTGCTAGAAAAGTCAGCGAGTTGTGTTTATTCTTTAGATTGCAGATTCCTCTTGAACTGAGAACGTTACCACATATATATATATGACAAAGCGAGAGCAGCAAAATCTCAGAGATAGGATAGTATTGTTTATCGCATGCCTGGGCACCGTCGGCTGTAAAATATGTTAGCATTCATGTCTGCTCTGCTGCTTGGCTCTCAACCTTTGCAAGCTCAGAGAAGGTCAATAAAAAGTAAATGGCCAGTAGGTTCTAATTCTCTCCAGAAATATACTGAATTGCCTAATAAATTTTTAGGGGGGACTAAGTGATGACCTGGAATCGTTTTGGGTTGTGTGTGACAGCTGTCATTTTTCATATCAGAGAAACGACAAGTCTTGTCGCCTGTTCAAACCAGATACTGACTACAAATAAAAGAATGGAACAAATGCATTTAGAATAGATCCGTATAACCCAACCAATGCTTGAGGGACTGCAGATTATTCATACCTGTAATGGCACTGTTCTGAGAAAATTGTTCATCAAGGAGCTGTGGGCAAGCCATGGGCAGGCCTGCATACACCATTTAAAAAAATTGTATATGGCATATTTTTTTGCTGAATTTGATTAGAAAAATTATGGAATAGAGCACTACAGTAAAAAAAAAAAAAAATCAATGAAAAAACTTTTTCTTAACCACTTGACCTCAGGAAGATTTACCCCCTTCATGACCAGGCCATTTTTTGCGATACGGCACTGTGTTACTTTGGGGGACTTTGCGGGCGCTGCCGGATTTCAGTCCTTCACGGCGTAGTGTGTTACCAATTGTTTTCTTGGTGACTATGGTCCCAGCTGCCTTAAGATCATCGACAAGATTCTCCCATGTAGTTCTGTGCGATTCCTTACCGTTCTCATGATCATTGAAAGGTCACGAGGTGAGAACTTGCATGGAGCCCCAGACCGAGGGAGATTGACAGTTATTTTGTGTTTCTTCAAGTCTTGTAGCCCACTACAGCCGTTAGCAGGTCCACAATACTGTTCCTGAAATCCTTGGACAGCCCTTTGGTCTTGGCCATGGTGGAGAGATTGGAATCTGATTCATTGATTTTGATTCTGTGGACAGATGTCTTTTATACAGGCAACAAGCTGAGATTAGGAGCACTCCCCCTTTAGGTGATGGTTTACACTTTTGCAATGCGTGAATCCACTGCGTGTTCCCGCATCATATGTCTCCTGGAGGCAGTTCACATTGCCCTATGCGAACTGCTGGGAGTATCAATTAAAAGTAATGACACCCCAAAATCAGTTTGCATATTGCAGTGCAAATTCTGACAGGAATCAGAACGGATGGGTCCGATTCTGCTGCAGACCAAAAAAAGGATCCTGTGCGAGTTTGGGCTGAATGCGATACGAAATCCGCCATACTATCTGTATGGCTGAAATCGCATCGCACAGAGATTGCATGCGATTTGCACTGCAGTGCAAACCACATCCGATCTCGGACAACACTGCAGTGTAAAACAGTACTAAGGCTCAATTCACATCTATGCATGTTGCTTTTGAGCGTTTCTGCAGTGCTTTACGTATTATTTTTTACATCGATTTTGCCACGATCTGCATTTTGTATTTTTTTATACTGTATATAGCCGGTTGCTAAGAAGAGGACCAGGAAGCTGGCTGTTGCATCCTTCACAACCGATGAGTCATCAGCTGTCGATGGGCTTTCCCGCCAACAGCTGAATGTAAAAAAAAAGGAATGCCCGCTAAAATAAATTGTGAATAAAACAGCGTGGCCTCCCCCCAGGTCCATACCAGGCCCTTGGGTCACCAAAAAACACACCAGACCCTTATCCGAGCATGCAGCCCAGCAGGTCAGGAAAGGGAGGGGGTGAGCAAGTGTCCCCCTCCTGAACAATAACAGACCGCAAGCACTCAACATGGGGGAGGGGTGCTTTGGGTCAGGGGGGTGCCTCAAAGCACCTTCCCCACATGTTGATTGGGACAAGGGCCTCTTCCTGACAACTCTGGCCAGTGGTTGTCGGAGTCTGGGGGTGGGGGGCTTTTTGGAATCTGGCCTCCCCCATGTGAATAAGCATGAGGTACATCGTACCCCTACCCATTCACCAAAAAAAAAAGTCCTTTATTAATCACTAGCTGACCAGCCGCCTCAGTTTTACGGCGGCAGGTCGGCTCGGCTGCGCAAAACAACATAATATTACGTAATTTCGCATTTCAGCCATTGGGGCGCACGCCCTCTCCTCGCCCCTGGTGCCGATGAGCATGCCCGGCGGGCGCGATCACCACCAATCACCAGCGATCGCTCGTTACAGAGCGAGAACCTGCTCCTGTCAGGGGGAGAAATTCCTGATCCTCTGTTCATACAATGTATGAACAGCGATCTGTCATTTCCCCTAGTCAGTCACAACCCCCCTTCAGCTAGAACACACCTAGGGAACATAATTAACCCCTTCCTCACCCCCTAGTGTTAACCCCTTCCCTGCCAGTGGCATTTTTATAGTAATAAATGCATTTTTATAGCACTGATCGCTATAAAAATGCCAATGGTCCCAAAAATGTGTCAAAAGTGTCCAAAGTGTCCGCCATAAGGTCGCAGTACCGATAAAAAATCGCTAATTACTAGTAAAAAATAAAAATACTAAAAAAAAAAAATGCCGTAAAACTATCCCCTATTTTGTAGACACTATAACTTTTGCGCAAACCAATCAATAAGCGCTTATTGCGACTTTTTTTTACAAAAAATATGTAGAAGAAATATTTTTTTTTCAAAATTGTCGCTCTATTTTTGTTTATAGCGCAAAAAATAAAAAACACAGAGGTGATCAAATACAACCAAAAGAAAGCTCTATTTGTGGGAAAAAATTTTGTTTGGAAGCCACGTCGCACTACCGCACAATTGTCAGTTAAAGCGACGCAGTCCCAAATCGCAAAAAGTGGCCCGGTCATTGACCAGCAAAATTGTCTGGGGCTGAAGTGGTTAAAAATTTCTTCTTCCTCCAGTTTTCTCTTGCTTCTTCTTTTACCCCATACTCATTCACTTAGGAGGGAGCCCGGGATCTTGTTAAAGGGGGCTTCTGGATTCTGATAAGACCCCCGCCCGCAGACCCCAACAACCACCGGCCAGGCTTGTCGGGAAGAGGCCCCTGTCCCCATCAACATGTTGATGAGGACAAGGGCCTCTTCTCGACAACCCAGGGCTATAAGACATCAGCAGAGGAGGTAGAAGACCCGGAGAGGGGAGAAGAAGTCAGAAGAGACCCCCGGAGCTGCTTAATAAATTACTTTAAAAACATGTGTAGGGTGTTTTATCCTTCACGCTTTTTTTCACGTAAATGACCTACCCATTCACATAGGGTGGGAGGCCCCCTTATTAAAGGGGGGTTCTAGATTATAAGCCCAACACAACCAATGGCCAGGGTTGTCGGGAAGAGGCCCTTGTCCTTAACATGGGAATGAGGTGCTTTGGGGTGAGGGGTGCAGGGCCCCCCTGCCCTAAAGCACCCCCCATGTTGGGGGCATGCGGCTTGGTATGGTTCAGGGGGGTGCTTGCTCGTCCCCACCTCCTTTCCTGACCTGCCGGGCTGCATGTTCGGATAAGGGTCTGGTATGGATTTTGGGGGACCCCCACACCATTATTTTTGGCATAGGGGGCTCCCCTTAAAATCTATACCAGACTGAAGGGCTTGGTATGGTCTTGGAGAGGGGACCAATGCCATTTTTTTTTTAATGTAGCGTGGAATTCCCCTTCAAGATCATCAGAGAACAAGTCTCAAGCCAGTCGGATCAGGCAAGACAGCGATCCGATTTTAGTCATATTCAATGGGCTAAAGTAGGACCGAAGTAGTGCAGGGAGCATTTTCAAAGTCGGACCAGTTAAGATGAGTTCCACAGGGAAACATTAATTTTCACACATCATCCAGCGACATGAGCTCGCAATGTCGAAACGTTTATCGTACCAGTGTGAACCCGGCCTTAGAGAGTGCTCCTAATCTCAGCTTGTTACCTGTATAGAAGACACCCAGGAGCCAGAAATCTTGCTGATTGATAGGGGATCAAATACATATTTCACTCATTAAAATGAAAATCAATTTATAACTATTTTGAAATGCATTTTTCTGGATTTTTCTGTTGTTATTCTCTCACTGTTCAAATAAACCTGCCATTAAGATTATAGACTGATCATATCTTTGTCAGTGGGAACACATACAAAATCAGCAGGGGGTCAAATACTTTTTTCCATCACTGTAAGCATTGGTGAGAGGGAGCCCTGTAATTTGTTTTCTTTTTGTGTACCAATCCTTTTCTTCCCTCTATTCTCACCTAGGCTAGAATGATATTTACTTTTCTGCAGTAGCAGCAGCTGTACAGCTTACAAAGAGCAGCTGGAGGGGAGACTGGACAGTGTGCCATCGGGGAGGAAAGCAGCATGCTGCAGTGGAGCAATGGATGACAGGAGAGAGATGCTAGATTCCCTGGGTGAGAGTTGATGTTATTTGAGTACAACTCAGTGGACAAAGATAAGAGGAGGTTAGGCTGCATTCACACCTGAGCGACAAATCGCCTGTCGCTCGACGCTAATGCCGCTGGAGGGGCGAATCCCCATTCATGTCTATAGAGATGGTTCACATCTCTGAAGCGCCGAACGCCTGTCGCCTGAAAAAAAGTCCCGGACCCTTTTTTTCAGGCGACACTGGCGTTCGGCCATAGACATCAATGGGGATGATTTGTAAAAAAAATGAATCGAATCGCGGCAAGTAATGCCGCGTATGCGGCGTTACTTGCCGCTCAGGTGTGAATGCAGCCTAAAAATAAAAAATTACCCCGGGAAGGAGGGGGGTTGTAAAGTTCCAATTGAATCTGCGCCGATATATATATATATACACACACATACATACACACACTTCCTTTTTGAAACGTCCATGTGACATTCAGGTAGAGTCAGCTGTCACGGTTGCAGGTCACCCTGACATTGTTACATACCTGATTAGAAACAATGGGCTTGTCAGTTACTTCAAACTGCTGGCACATTATGTCATTATTTTCATTCCTCATATTTGGCCTGTAGGGCACTAATAAAATATATACTTATAAAGTATCAATAATCACTACCCTAATTTAATATGCGAGCTTCAAAATTGATCTAATGTGAGTTGTAAATTATCTCTACCATCGTGCTTTGTAGTGTCTTGTCTATTTAAAAGAGTGCACCATTATAGGTAGGATTTACTTGCCGTGCCAACTGGCTGTGTGATTTGGTTCACCTATGTGGAGCCCACTTAGGTCAGACTTAATGGTTTTCACTGGGACCACCAGATCACAGACCGTTCATCATGAGAGTACCAGAGCAGGCAGTCAGTCCCACTCATTGCGGGCAGGTTATATAGAAATGGCTCCCAAGCATATCGGACATTGGGCCGGATTCACGAAAGACTTACGCCGACGTATCTCCAGATACGCTGACGTAAGTCCAAATGTGCGCCGTCGTATCTTTACACCGATTCCCGACGCTAGATACGTCGAAAAATAGGCTTCCTCCGCCCGACGTAACTTGCCTACGCCGGCGTATCGTGGGCGCATATTTACGTAGGCTGCAAGGGGCGCTTCCATTGATTTATGCGTCGAATATGTAAATGACCGATATACGCCGATTCACAAACGTACTTGAGCCCGTCGCTGTAATATAATCTGTTTACGTAAGGCATACGTTGGGCGTAAAGTTATTCCACCTAGGTGGCGCAACCCATGCAAAGGTATGGACGTCGGAACAGCCGTCGTATGTTACTTCGTTTACGTAGTACTACGTGAATAGGGCTGTGCGTAGGTTACGTTCACGTCGTAGGCAGTGTTCGTCGTATCTTAGGCAGCTATTTCGACGTAACTGTGAGGATGCGCACTGGGATGCGTCCAAGAGCCGACGCATGCGCAGTTCGTTTTTTGAAGCTTAGCCCATCATTTGCATGGGGTCACACTTCATTTAAATGTTACACACCCACTTGCCGAAGCTCTCCTTCTCTCCAAGCACTACAGTGGGAGGAGCCGAGATTCCTTGCCGACGTCAGTCAGGAGGAGAGGAGCGGGAGGTTACGTGAGCGCTCAGAGCGACTGTAAATAAAGTATTTGCCGCAATAATTTTACACAAACACTGCACATTATACTATCCTGTGACAGAGCGGATTACAGGATTTCTTAATGGTAATGTTAAAGACTCCCGAGCCGACAGGCAGGGAACGAGGAAGAGGGGAGGAGAGAGGAGAGCATGGGCCCGACGGAGGCACATGAACTGACCACGGTAGTCAGGGGTCAGCATCCATGATTACCGTGGTAAGCAGAGACAGGGGGACACAGGAACTGGCAGGATTGACCAGGATTTTTAAAACATAGAGAGAAGCAAAAGACAAAGCACAAGCGCTATGCTGTGTATCATACTTTAAAGGATACAGATAATTAATGTTACAACCACTTAAAGAAGTTGTAAATAAGAAAAAATGTTTTGCTGAAATTACTGTTTACAGGGTATAGATACATAATAGTTAACTGATTCCTTTTAAAAATGATTAGAAATAGATAAAAAGCAATCATATAATGTACCTGCAGTTTCTAGTTTAGTTTTTGCATGTTGCTTCCTGCCTGTGCTGTACAGAGCCACAGAGCCAATACAGGGCAGTGATGGTTTGGAAAACAAAACTGATTGGTGCTGAGGGGTTTTAGACACACAGTAATCACACCTCCTTGAAGTTAATGACCACAGAGAGAAAGCTCCCAGCACTGTGGTCATCAGGAAACAGACAACCAGGAAGTGTGGAGATCAGAGAAGAATTACAGCAACTTGAGAGCAAAAACGAACAATGAGGACATAAAAACAGCACTGCATTACGGTAAAGGAAGCTATTAAGATTAAAAAAAAAAAATCCTTTACAAACCCTTTAAGCTGGCCATAGATCGATCAAAAAACTGCCAATGCAGGTTAGGGCCGCCTTACAATAAAAACAAACTGTGCAGCTTTGACTAAATTTGCCCTTGTTGTAGGTGTAGGCCATTTACGTACCTCCCAAAGCCTTTTTGGCCAGAATTCCAAAAGATTTGTTTGGCGCAAAAACAACACTGCACATCACCAAAAGAGTTTTTCAGGCGGTACAGTGCTAAAAATTGCGCTCCTATACCGCCTGAAAAACTCCTTCACTGCATACTCAATGTGAAAGCCGGAGGGCTTTCACACTGAGGCGATGCGCTGGCGGGAGAGAAAAAAAAATCTCCTGGAGCGGTGAGAGGAGCGGCGTGTATACCACTCCTTCCCATTGAAAACAATGGGAAACCGCGGCAATACCGCCCGCAATGTGCCTCTATAGAGGCGCATTGCAGGCGGTATTAACCCTTTATCCGCCTCTAGCGGGGGTTAATATCGCACTGCTAGTGGCCGAATCCCGTGGCAAATCCGACGGTATATCGCCGCTATTTTTAGTCAAGGTAAAGAGAAGCATACATCCAAATCAACAAAGGAATGGCTTCACCAGAAGAAGATTAAAGTTTTGGAATGGCACAGCTAGAGCCCAGAACTGAATCCGATTGGAAATCTGTGGGGTGATCTGAAGAGGGCTGTGCACAGGAAATGCCGTCGCTGACCGATTTGGAGTGTTTTTGCAAAGAAGACTGGGCAAATATTGCCAAGTCAAGATGTGCCATGCTGATAGACTTATACCCAAAAAGACTGAGTGCTGTAATAAAATAAAAAAGGTGCTTCAACAAAGTATTAGTTTAATGGGTGTGCACACTCGTGCAACCATATTATTATTATTTTCTTTACTTCCCTCCAGCTAAAAGATTGCAGTTTGTTGAAATACAGTACAGTTTATAGGTCCCATTAAATGTGGGAAAAGTTCTGTAATGATTGATTTATCTTTGCCTCATTTTTTTTTTACATCACAGAAATTCGACATTTTAACAGGGGTGTATAGATTTTTTTATATTTTTATTTTATTTTATAGACTCACTGTATGTAAATGGTATACACCTATAGCAAGGACATTTAACTTTAGTCAAAGCTGCACAGTTTATATTAATTTACAGGTACTCGCATAGGCAGCTCTTTGGTAAAGATGAAGTAACTCTTTAAACAGCATGAGGTAACTGGGTTCTAAGGAGGCAAACCAATGCTTAAACTACAGGTCCATTGGTAAAAAATAAAATAAAAAAAATAACACAAATATGGTTTAATGTGTCATGAGACATACTGTGATATTTAAAAAGTTGGAATTTGTTAGGGCAGCCATTTGGAAACTACTCATAGCAAAGTTTAATTTCCACCGAAACATGCCCTTGAGTATGGAGGCTGAAGGTTGAATTCTTGGGAAAAGGAACAGTCATCCCTCCTTCAATTTCCCAAAATGTAAAGTTGTTCAAAGTATGTCTTTCAACTATAATGTTTGTTGTGGAGCTTTAAATATGGTAATGGCTCCAAGATGGTATGGGCATCATAAGGTCTGTGGTTATGCATGGTCAGATAATGGTGAGGGAGTGACGCTACTGTACAAACACTCATATTACTGGATAATCATACCTTCACATCCACTGCTAAGCAAACCCAAGAACAGGATGAAGTTAAGCACTATTCAGGACCTCCCTAATCTACACATTGAACCTTTATGGAAAGCGAGGGAGGTTTTCACCTCAGGGGATTAGAGGAATTCCCTCTTGCAGAATGGTGAAAAATCTTTCCACACACAGCTCAAAACTTTGCATGCCAGCTTTCCAGTATTTAAACTGTTCCAAATAAACTCACGTTAGGTTCTTGTAAATAAAGTGCATTTGTTAATGCATCAGCGTTTTCCCATGCATGGGTGTTCGACCTATTCTTTAAGATCCCTTTCACACTAGGGCATTTTTCAGGCACGTTTGTGCTAGAAATAGCCTGTGCTAACTGCATGAAAACCACCTCTAATTCATTCCAATATGCCTTTTTACACTGGGGGGCGGTTTGCTTACAGGGCAGGAAAAAAAAGTTGTGCAAGCAGCATCTGTATACAGCACTTCCAAAATGCCACCTGCCCATTGGAATGCCACTTTCGAAGCACTGCAAAATGGGGGGGTTTAACACCTTTTTTGGGTTAAAAGCGCCCCGCTAGTGGCCACGAGCGGTGCTTTACCGCATACGCTGCCCCAGGGTGAAAGGGGTCTTAAAGGGGTGTTCCAGCCGCAATTTTTTTTTTTTTAAAGTCAGCAGCTACTAAGGCCTCGTACACACGAGGCAATAGATTTGTTCAAAACGGTCTGTCCGACCGATTTGAACAAATCTGTCTCTTTGGATTTTGGTTTGCTCGCGTGTACACACGAGCAAACCAAAATCCCCGCCAGCAGACGGCGCGCTGACGTGTCGGTGACGTAGCGGTGACGTTGACGCCGCCACGTCACCACACCAGGAAGTAAAACACTTCCGCGCATGCGCCGAATCCATTCGGCGCCGGTGCGAGACGACATGTCTGCTGGTAAGTGTACTAACCAGCAGACATGTCGGGCGGACGGGTTCCCATCCGATAGATTTCAAAGCATGCTTTGAAATCTGTCGGGTGGCCAAATCCGTCGGCTCGCCCGTACACACGATCGAATCTGTCTGCTGGGACGGTCTAGCAGACCGTTTCCAGCAGACAGATTTGATCGTGTGTACGCGGCCTAAGAGTGTAGCTGCTGACTTTAAATAAGGACACTTACCTTGTCCTACTTGCCCGCACTGATGGCCCCCCCCCCCCGATGCCGGTCCCATGATCGATCCAGGTCCCGCGCCGCCATCCACACTATGGGAAACAGGCAGTGAAGCCGTACGGCTTCACTGCCCATTTCCTACTGCGCCTGCGTGAGTCTCACGCTGGCTTGTGAATGGGCAGCTGCTCTCTGAGAACACACACAGTTCCCAGAAAGCAGCGCGCCCCATTTACAAGCAGAAGAAGCAGAAGAAAAGACACTGCGGTGTGGAAGAGGCAGATTACGGACTTCCGCATAGCAACAGGTATTTCGGGTGAGTATTTTTTTTTTTTTCACGTTTTTTTTTAATTTTATTTTTTTAAGCTAGATGGGCAAATGTTGTTTTCCTGGGTGGAACTCCGCTTTAATGTGGACGTTTAGTCTATGGCATGCATGCATGCCGCATTGGCTGAACAAGAGAACTCTATCGATTCCCCCATCCACGGTAAACACAGTGGTTGGAGAAATGTCCTTTGTCGGCTATTAAATTTTGATATTTTCTAATTTGATGCAACCACTGTTTGGCCAACAATTTTCCACCAAACTACTCTGATTTTCAGATCAACTGATATCAAGTGGGAGGGTGCCAACAGAGACTCCAACAGCTTGCATTTTATCAGAAAGCAAAGTTTGGCGCAGATGTGCATGGTAGCCATAACTAACTTTACCTTGTTCAATTAACCACTTGCTTACTGGGCACTTTTACCCCCTTCCTGCCCAGGCCAATATTCAGCTTTCAGCACTGTTGCACTTTGAATGACAATTGAGAGGTCATGAAACACTGTACCCATATGACATTTTTATCTTTTTTTTTCTCACACAAATAGAGCTTTATTTTGGTGGTATTTAATCACTGCTGGGTTTAACTATTGCTAAACAAATTAAAAAATAACAAAAATTTTGAAAAAATAAAAAAAAATCTTAGTTTCTGTTATAATACTTTGAAAACAGGTAATTTTTCTCCTTCACTGATGAGTACTGATGGTTAGTGAACCGAGTATCAATGTAGATGTCCCCTTTCACACTTGCTGGTTACTGACTCTCCAGCTAGGAATGCCGATAACCACCAAGCGTGTTTACATTAAGATCAGCTGTGATTGGACACATCTGAATACATGGGAAAGGGCTGCTTTGATTGGCTCTTTACCCCGATCTGTGATCAGCTGAGTCTGAAGGATGCGCGCCGCAGTGGGGGAGCTTGGACAGTAGACGCCCTCCCAAAATTTGGACGACTGCGCTGTAGCCACCATTCGGCTATAGCGTGGTCAGCAAGTGGTTAAGCTTTTACAAAAGAAAAAAAAATGGAAGCTGATTGGTTTCTATGTAGAGCTGCACCAGATTTTGCACACTCCAGTTTTAATAAAACATTCCATATTTCTAGGTGTATCTGTTATATTGTTCACCTCTTTAATAACCGACCTACAGAAAAGTTTGAAATGATGCAGTCCCAGCATGGAGATTTAAGTGACACACTGAGGCAAGCAGGAAGGAACAAATGTGATAAATCAATGTCTAACAAGCCTGCAGTATATACACAATGCATTTATATACATGATGCACCAAGCAACAAAGTAACCCATAATTAGCTATTAGCAGCCTACAGCACTCAGTCTAACAAACTAATTTATCATTTGCTTCCAATCTGCATTGGTTAAAAATTACACCAATTCATTTGCCACACTGTACTAGAATATTCTTGAGAAAAATTTTTATGGGTCACAAAGCCATTGCTATTTAATAAAGAATTGTATTCTCCCCAACTGTAGCCCAGTAGGAATAATTTATTAATTGGATTATCCGGTATAAAAAATAGTTATTTATGAGAATAGGAATTGTCCCCTAAATTTCCATAAAATGTGGGACCTGTGGTGTAATAGTACTCTCACATTAAAGTGATTCTAAAAAGGCACAATATTTTATAATAATAATAATAAAAAAAATCATGCAGCACCTGGCAGCTCATGTGAATAATTACATGGCCCACTCATGAACTAGGGGCCTTAGCACTCATGTGAATGTGGCCCTATATTTATGTACAAGAGTTAAAAAACATTAAACATTAAAAACGTAAAAAAAATATTCCCATAAATTGCTCAATGTATTGGAAATTTTTAAATATTAAAATCAAGTAAAAACAGCCCTCCAGAATGTTATATGTTTTGAAAAAAAATAAAATAACGCACCTTATTACCATGGTCACAGTACATTCTAAAGCACAAACACCACAGAAAGTGTACTTTACAGCAGAGGGGTCCTCATCCCCGGTCTGTGGCCTGTTGATGACCGGGCTGCACAGCAGATGAGTGGCGACCAGGGTCCGCATGGGACTATCACAGAGCCCGGGTTCTGCTCACCTTCAGCTGTGCAGCCATGCCTTTGTGTCCCTCTCCCTGCTTCTCCTCTCCACCCAGCCGATGATGTCATCCAATCAGCAGGTCAGGGAGAGGAGAAGCTGCAAATCAGAATTCCCACTGCCCTGCTATAAAAATGCACTGATTACTGTAAAAATGTCACTTGCAGGGAAGAGGTTAATAATAGGGGGCGATCAAGGGGTTAAATGTGTTCCCTGACTGTGTGTTCTAACTATGGGGGGAGGGGACTGACTAGAGTAAATGACAGATTGTGGCTCCTAGCTATTAGGAACTCATGATCTGTCTCTCCTCACAGAACAGAAATTTGTGTTTACACACACGTCCCTGTTCTGCACACGCACCTGCTATCCTGCTAAAAGGGACAGACGTACAGCTAAGACAGTTCGTGGGATCTTGCTGACCTGCCACAGTATAATGATGGCGGCTGTTTGGCAAGTGGTTTAAAAAAAAAACATGTTATACTTACCTGCTCTGTGCAGTGGTCTTGCACGGAGTAGCGCAGGGATCCTATGCCAGTGCTTCTGGCTCCTTCCTCTTGCCCCAACAGCAAGCTGCGAGGGCACTAAAGCAGACGTGCTCTCGAGCCACGGCCGTGTGTCCATTCACACACAGAGCCACGGCTCGGCCCCACACCCTCCATCTTCTGATAGGCTCATGGGCTGTGACTGACAGTGGTGGGAGCCAATGGCTCTCATACAGTGCACCCAGTGAGTATTCATGTCGGCAGCGCCTGCCTGTGCTCTGTTATCTCCCCCGCTTTAGTCACTTTGCAGTCATTGGTTGCTAGGGCTGGTGGCATCCTAGCAACCAGTGATATGCTTTGCCATTGTGCACAGTGGGAGGAAAATAGCACTATGCAAATCTGGTTCAACCCCCAATTCTGGCTCCCACTTCCTGGATCGCAGCAGCTCCCACCTGGTAAGGCAATCTAATTGGGGTCTTAAGGGGCAGGGGGTGCTGATATAAGGGGAGTCTCTGATATAAAAGGACTCTAATCTAAAATGGGGTTTCCTAGGGGGGGGGGGGCACCAATATAAACATAATCTCGTCTACGGTGGGGGTCTCTAATCTAAGAAGGGGCACTGATATAATGGGAACTATGATTGATCTAATGGGCATCTGTAAAGGGGAGGGGGGGCCCGATAAGGATATACAATATATTTGATTTCTTATAGGTAATATTTTCTTTGAAGCACATGTAGGGGGTTATTTACTATAAATGGAGAGAGCAAAAGCTGTGCATAGAAAATGACTGGCTACCATGCACAGTTACCAGCTTCTGCGTGCACCAGTTTTAGTAAATGTTCCACATAGTGTCTTTCTACAGTAAATAGTTAGGAAAGTTGTGTTTAACTGATATAATTAGTAATGTTATTTAATCACAAAATATATGCATGGTGTATACTACAAAAAAAATAAAAATTCTGTGTTTGGCTTGGAGAAAAGGTGGCACCCTGGGAATGTCACATAGGTATTGAATTATGACAGCCAACATTCACTCTTTCACCTTAGAGGGTGGGGTGTTAGAGGTGGAAAAATTCCTTGTGATAACGAACAGCAGCCACGTAGATCCATAACGTGGACTTCCTGGTACACATCCTGCTAAGCCAAAGCTGAAGTTGGGAAAAAAAACAGAGAAGGTGACAGCAACATAGCAGGTGGAGAGAACAGGAATCCATCAATACCATTTAATGACATTCTCCAGTGGTTACAATACTAATGCGATCTAGCAGAAAGCACAATTAAAATGAAATGACAACTGTGGGTATGGAGTTGGGTGTATGGGATTGTACTGTGTTTTATTTTGTTTGTTTATTTTTTTATGGTTGAACTGGATGGACTTGTGTCTTTTTTCAACCTGACTAACTATGTAACACTGAAATGATAAAATAAGAATCAGAAGCCATTCAATAAGCACTGCAGGGACAATGATCAGTGTCCAAGAAAATGCTGGAATGAATTTAAACTGAAAAGCAGAGACAGATGAAGAGGGAAGGGTGGGAGGAGTAGGAGGGTGGGAGTTGTAATTAAATGATAAATCTAGGTAGGTGTAGGAGACACATCCTGTGCAAGTGACAGCAGCCAGTCATACCTTGGAAGGACAGCAGAAAAGTTATGTGTCTGGCAGAAGCAGGATCCAGGGACAGTGATTGGGGGGGGAGATAAGCATCCAGGTACAGTGATGGGGGGGGGGGGTGCAGATAAGGATCCAGGTACAGTGATGGGGGGGGGGTGCAGATAAGGATCCAGGTACAGTGATGGGGGGGGGGGGGTGCAGATAAGGATCCAGGTACAGTGATGGGGGGGGGGGGGGGGTGCAGATAAGGATCCAGGGACAGTGATGGGGGGGGGGCAGATAAGGATCCAGGGACAGTGATGGGGGGGAGATGAGGATCCAGGGACAGTGATCAAGGGGGGGAGGAGGATTTAGGGACAGTGATCAAGGGGGGGGAAGGATCCAGGGACAGTGATCAAGGGGGGGATCCACGGACAATGATCAGGGGGGGGGGAAGGATCCACGGACAGTGATCAAGGGGGGGAAGGATCCACGGACAGTGATCAATGGGGGGGGGGGGAGGATCCACGGACAGTGATCAATGGGGGGGGAGGATCCATGGACCGTGATCAAGGTGGGGGGGGGGAAGGATCCACAGACAGTGATCAGGGGGGGGATCCACAGACAGTGATCAGGGGGGGGGGATCCACAGACAGTGTCAGGGGGGGGGGGAGGGATCCACAGACAGTGGGGGGGGGGGGATCCACAGACAGTGATCAGGGGGGGGGGGATCCACAGACAGTGATCAGGGGGGGGGGATCCACAGACAGTGATCAGGGGGGGGGGGAAGGATCCACAGACAGTGATCAGGGGGGGGGGATCCACAGACAGTGATCAGGGGGGGGGATCCACAGACAGTGATCAGGGGGGGGGATCCACAGACAGTGATCAGGGGGGAGATCCACAGACAGTGATCAAGGGGGGGGGGAAGGATCCACAGACAGTGATCAGGGGGGGGGATCCACAGACAGTGATCAGGGGGGGGGGGTCCACAGACAGTGATCAGGGGGGGGATCCACAGACAGTGATCAGGGGGGGATCCACAGACAGTGATCAGGGGGGGGGTCCACAGACAGTGATCAGGGGGGGGATCCACAGACAGTGATCAGGGGGGGGATCCACAGACAGTGATCAGGGGGGGGATCCACAGACAGTGATCAGGGGTGGGGGGGATCCACGGACAGTGATCAAGGGTGGGGGGGATCCACGGACAGTGATCAGGGGGGGATCCATGGACAGTGATCAAGGGGGGGGGGGGGAAGGATCTACGGACAGTGATCAAGGGGGGGAGGATCCACGGACAGTGATCAAGGGGGGGGGTCCACGGACAGTGATCAAGGGGGGGGGGATTCAGGGACAGTGATCGGGGGGGGATCCAGGGACAGTGATCAGGGAGGGGGGGGAGGATCCAAGGACAGTGATCAGAGGGGGGATCCAGGGACAGCGATTAGTGAGGGAGAGAAGGATCCAGGGACAGTGATCAGGAAAGGGGGAATCCAGGGACAGTGATTGGGGGGGATCCAGGCACAGTGATGGGGGGGGGGTGAGGATCCAGGGACAGTGATCAGGAAAGGGTCCAGGGACAGTGATCAGGAAAGGGGGGGGGGGTCCAAGGACAGTGATCAGGAAAGGGGGGGTCTAGGGACAGTGATAGGAAAGGGGGGGTCTAGGGACAGTGATCAGGAAAGGGGGGGTCCAGGGGCAGCAATCAGGAAAAGGGGGGGTCCAGGGGCAGCAATCAGGAAAAGGGGGGGTCCAGGGGCAGCAATCAGGAAAAGGGGGGGGGTCCAGGGGCAGCAATCAGGAAAGGGGGGGGGGGGGTCCAGGGACAGTGATCAGGGAGGGGGGGGGTCCAGGGACAGTGATCAGGGAGGGGGGTGAGATCCAAGGACAGTGATCAGAGGGGGGATCCAGGGACAGCGATTAGTGAGGGAGAGAAGGATCCAGGGACAGTGATCAGGAAAGGGGCAATCCAGGGACAGTGATTGGGGGGGGGGGGTAAGATCCAGGGACAGTGATCAGGAAAGGGTCCAGGGACAGTGATCAGGAAAGGGGGGGGTCCAAGGACAGTGATCAGGAAATGGGGGGGTCTAGGGGCAGCAATTAGGAAAAGGGGGGGTGGTCCAGGAACAGCAATCAGGAAAGTGATCAAAGTGATCAGAAAAGGGTTGGGGTCCAGGAACAGCAGTCAGTAAGGGAGAAGGATCCAGAGACAGTGATGGGAGGGAAGGATTCAGGGACAGTGATCAGGGAAGGGGGAATCCAGGGACAGTGATGGGAGGGAAGGATCCAGGGACAGTAATCAGGGAAGGGGGGATCCAGGAGGGACAGTGATCAGGGAGGGAGGGAAGTATCCATGGACAGTGATCAGGAAAGGGGGGATCCAGGGACAGTGATCAGGGAAGGGGAGATCCAGTGATCAGGGAGGGAGGGAAGGATCCAGGGACAGTGATCAGGGAGGGAGGGAAGTATCCAGGGACAGTGATCAGGGAAGGGGAGATCCAGTGATCAGGGAGGGAGGGAAGTATCCAGGGACAGTGATCAGGGAAGGGGAGATCCAGTGATCAGGGAGGGAGGGAAGTATCTAGGGACAGTGATCAGGGAAGGGGAGATCCAGTGATCAGGGAGGGAGGGAAGTATCTAGGGACAGTGATCAGGGAAGGGGAGATCCAGTGATCAGGGAGGGAGGGAAGTATCTAGGGACAGTGATCAGGGAAGGGGAGATCCAGTGATCAGGGAGGGAGGGAAGTATCTAGGGACAGTGATCAGGGAAGGGGAGATCCAGTGATCAGGGAGGGAGGGAAGGATCCAGGGACAGTGATCGGGGAAGGGGAGATCCAGGAGGGACAGGGAGGGAGGGAAGTATCCAGGGACAGTGATCAGGGAAGGGGAGATCCAGTGATCAGGGAGGGAGGGAAGTATCCAGGGACAGTGATCAGAGAAGGGGAGATCCAGTGATCAGGGAGGGAGGGAAGTATCCAGGGACAGTGATCAGGGAAGGGGAGATCCAGTGATCAGGGAGGGAGGGAAGGATCCAGGGACAGTGATCGGGGAAGGGGAGATCCAGGAGGGACAGTGATCAGTGACAGGGAGGGAAGTATCCAGGGACAGTGATCGGGGAAGGGGAGATCCAGGAGGGACAGTGATCAGTGACAGGGAGGGAGGGAAGTATCCAGGGACAGTGATGAGGGGGAGGGAGGAGTGAGAGGAGGCTCACACCTGTGTGTATGAAGGATCAGGGAAGGGTTTGTAGTAGGGACACACAGTCCTGATCAGTGGCAGGCAGAGTGTTAGTAGCTGGGTGATTGCTGTGATAGTGGATGAGATCCGGTGACAAGTTGTGTGATTGGTCTCGGTCGGTGTGAGGAAGTAGCAGTATTGTGTGGATCATGTCAGTGAATGAGGAGTAGTCAGGCTCCCTCTCTCTCCCTGTGTGTGTGTGTGTGTCAGGTCAGCGTGCACACAGCAGCCGATCAGTGCGGGTGTAGCGAGCAGCCGATCAGCACTCCCCGGACTTTGCTCCTCGGTACAAGGCGGTGAAGATGAGGCTGAAGCCGGGTTTCCTCCTGCGGAGTCTGCTGGTCCTGGCCACTTTCCTGGCTCTGCTCATCCTGTGGTCGTCGCTCTCCTCTGGCCGGATCGAGCCGCAGCCCCATCTCCCCCGGGTAAGTAGAGCCTGCTGTGTCCTCTCATTGTACTCGGCTACCTGCGGCCCTCCAGCGGCGGAGGGAAGACAAGTGCCCGGAGTGGCCATGCTGCCTCTTGTAGTTCTCCCCCGCCGAGGGGCCCCCCGCTCTGCCGTACCAGGAACTAGTGTCCCCCGCCGCCGCCTCCTCCTCCTCCGTTCCCAGGAAGGGGGGCCGCCGCCGTTCTCGTCAGGCCGGGCCCCTCTTCCTGTGAAGGTGGATTAATTAATTCCACTAATCGCCTTAATTGAGTTTCATGCCGGGAGCACAGCGGCGCATTGCGCAGCATCCTCCACGGGGCGGCGTCATCCCCCCTCCCGGCTCTCCGAGGAGGCGCGTGCAGGCATGGTTGCCCCGTGGGGTTCTGGGTAGTTTGTGACCCTCAGCCATGGAGGGCACATGACATGGGGGGTGAGGGGGACACTGCTTCTCCTGACACAGGGGGGACTTCTTCCTACATTCCTCCGAGGTATCGCTCCGCCCACAGACCTCTATGGGAAGTGCTGTGACCCGACAAGCTGTGTATTCCTCCGCCATGACATTGGTGACAGGAATGGAGGGAAGTAGGGGTGACCCCGGGTCACCTACATTTCTCCATGTTCCTGTCACATCTTGTGCTTTGTTATACTCGTATAGAAGGAGGTGCTCCTGGTACAGAATGGTCTGAGGTGGGCTTTGTCACCATGTTTGGTGTATGACATGTCCCCAGGGTCCCCACTTCTCTACATACTGATTGGATACAAATTCAGTGCAAACTCCCCCCCCCCCCCCCCCAGGGGTCATCTTAGGTCACCTGGCCTAGGGTTGCCACATCATCACTTTAATGCAGGACACCTATTAATTACACAGGTTCTGTGGCAAATTAAGGTATTAATTAACTCACTTGGTGTCTTATCTGCATTAAACCAGCCTCAGAACCTGTGTAATTAACGTGTCCTGGATTAAAGGGATGATGTGGCAACTCTATGGCCCGCATGTGTAGAATGGGGCTACTACCAGCAATCTGTCTAAAGCCAAAAAGATTGTAAACAATCGGCTTGTAAAACAACCAATTACGTTTAAAATAAAAATGAAAGGCAAAACATTTTTATTTAGATATAAAATTACATTATTAATACCCTTTTTTTTTAAGAGTGATCACATTCCATCTGTTCTTAGCTGCATAAGAGCTGGGGGGAGAACAGCAGCACACTGAACTTCCCAGTGATTGGCTGTACAGCGGAGGCGTGTCAGGACAAGACTGATCATTGGAGGAGAACATGCTTAGCTTCCCAGTGATTGGCTGTACAGCGGAGGCGTGTCAGGACAAGACTGATCATTGGAGGAGAACATGCTTAGCTTCCCAGTGATTGGCTGTACAGCGGAGGCTCGTCAGTACAAGTCTGATCATTGGAGGAGAGCATACTGAGCTTCCCAGTGATTTGCTGTACAGCAGAGGCGTGTCAGGACAAGTCTGTTCATTGGAGGAGAGCATACTGAGCCTCCTAGTGATTTGCTGTACAGCGTAGGCGTGTCAGGGCAAGTCTATTCATTGGAGGAGAGCACACTGAGCTTCCCAGTGATTTGTTGTACATCAGAGGCGCGTCAGGACAAGTCTGTCCATTGGAGGAGAGCACACTGAGCTTCCCAGTGATTGGCTGTGCAGCAGAGGCGCGTCAGGACAAGTCTGTCCATTGGAGGAGAGCATACTGAGCTTCCCAGTGATTGGCTGTGCAGCGGAGGCGCGTCAGGACAAGTCTGATCATTGGAGGAGAGCATACTGAGCTTCCCAGTGATTGGCTGTGCAGCGGAGGGGCGTCAGGACAAGTCTGATCATTGGAGGAGAGCATACTGAGCTTCCCAGTGATTGGCTGTGCAGCGGAGGCGTGTCAGGACAAGTCTGATCATTGGAGGAGAGCATACTGAGCTTCCCAGTGATTGGCTGTGCAGCGGAGGGGCGTCAGGACAAGTCTGATCATTGGAGGAGAGCATACTGAGCTTCCCAGTGATTGGCTGTGCAGCGGAGGCGTGTCAGGACAAGTCTGATCATTGGAGGAGAGCATACTGAGCTTCCCAGTGATTGGCTGTGCAGCGGAGGCGTGTCAGGACAAGTCTGATCATTGGAGGAGAGCATACTCAGTTTCCAGCATAGCTAGAGAACCTACTATGGTGTGCTCTCCTGCTTAGAGTGGTCAGCTTTTTTAATTGGAAAGCAAAGTGACTAGCGGGAACACTGGGGATTTCACATGAAGTAATAGAAAGAGAACAGGATACTTTCTCATACAAGTACAGGGTACAGCAGGAATATGAGGTGTTGGGGTAACAAATGCGTTATTGGTCAGGGTCCCCCACATATTACATGGCTGGACTTTACCTCAGCAGGTCTCCTGAAGAATGTGGTCTGCCTGGTTTTGGTCAGGTGAACCACACAGAAGGACCATGCATACCCCAGTTCCCATGAGGAGGTGTGCACCCCAGGGGATCAGGGCTGGGGTCCTTTCTCATCTCAGGAAGGCCATGTGTACACCCCTTTTGTGTGCTCACTTTTTTATTGCACCTGGTGTTAAGCTGGCCATAGATGGAAATTCAGCTTGTTCAGCAGGTCTAACTGGTTTCAGCCGGGTGGACCATGTGTACCCCAGTCAGGAGATCAGGGCTGGGTGCTTTCTCTTCTGAGTAAGACAGGGCGGTTGATTTACTAAAGGAAAATATACTGTGCACTGCAAGTGCAGTTGCTCCAGATCTCAGGGGAAGATCTGACATGAGGGGAAGCTCTGCTGATTTCTATTATCCCATCATGTGCAAGCAAAACATTTTTTTTTTTTTTTTGCATGTTCTCCTCAGATCTAGAACAACTGCACTCGTAGTGCACGGACTATTTGCCTTTAGTAAATCAACCCCTATGTGCACTTCTTCTGGGCTCACTTTTTTCATTGCACCAGATGTTGGGCTCGGTTCACACCACTGCGACCTGAAAGTCATGACTTTGCCAGGCAAATTCTTGGCGATTTGATGCGACTTGGGTGTGACTTTCTTTCCTGATCTGTGGGAAGAGCTACAATGCAGGGAATGCCTGGGTAATCCTCCTGTAATGTCGCATCCAAAATAACATTACCTATAAATGAGGATCCGACTTCCATTACAGTCTTTGGGCACAAGTTGAATTGAAGTCGCCTTAAAGTAGTACATGATCCTTTTCTAATGGCGGTAGTGCTAATTAAGACAGCTCTCATTGACTAACATGGGATTTCACATGTCAGGCTACTTGGGGTCTCACAAGTTGGATTCCAAGTCGTGGCAGTGTGAACCAAGCCTTAAGCTGGCCATAGATGGATGGAGATTCGGCTGAACCTCTCCTTTTAAGCTGGCCGTAGATGGGTGGAGATTCAGCTGAACTTCTCCTTTAGGCTGGTCATAGATGGGTGGAAATTCAGCTGAACTTCTCCTTTAGGCTGGTCATAGATGGGTGGAAATTCAGCTGAACTTCTCCTTTAGGCTGGTCATAGATGGGTGGAAATTCAGCTGAACTTCTCCTTTAGGCTGGCCATAGATGGGTGGAAATTCAGCTGAACTTCTCCTTTAGGCTGGTCATAGATGGGTGGAAATTCAGCTGAACTTCTCCTTTAGGCTGGTCATAGATGGGTGGAGATTCATCTGAACTTCTCCTTTAGGCTGGCCATAGATGGGTGGAAATTCAGCTGAACTTCTCCTTTAGGCTGGCCATAGATGGGTGGAAATTCAGCTGAACTTCTCCTTTAGGCTGGCCATAGATGGGTGGAAATTCAGCTGAACTTCTCCTTTAGGCTGGCCATAGATGGGTGGAAATTCAGCTGAACTTCTCCTTTAGGCTGGTCATAGATGGGTGGAAATTCAGCTGAACTTCTCCTTTAGGCTGGTCATAGATGGGTGGAAATTCAGCTGAACTTCTCCTTTAGGCTGGTCATAGATGGGTGGAAATTCAGCTGAACTTCTCCTTTAGGCTGGCCATAGATGGGTGGAAATTCAGCTGAACTTCTCCTTTAGGCTGGCCATAGATGGGTGGAAATTCAGCTGAACTTCTCCTTTAGGCTGGTCATAGATGGGTGGAAATTCAGCTGAACTTCTCCTTTAGGCTGGTCATAGATGGGTGGAGATTCATCTGAACTTCTCCTTTAGGCTGGCCATAGATGGGTGGAAATTCAGCTGAACTTCTCCTTTAGGCTGGCCATAGATGGGTGGAAATTCAGCTGAACTTCTCCTTTAGGCTGGTCATAGATGGGTGGAGATTCAGCTGAACTTCTCCTTTAGGCTGGCCATAGATGGGTGGAAATTCAGCTGAACTTCTCCTTTAGGCTGGCCATAGATGGGTGGAAATTCAGCTGAACTTCTCCTTTAGGCTGGCCATAGATGGGTGGAAATTCAGCTGAACTTCTCCTTTAGGCTGGCCATAGATGGGTAGAAATTTGGCTGAACCTCTCATTTACGCTGGCTATATATGGATGGAAATTCAGCAGGGGTCGGCCACATTTTGACCCATGTGTGGCCACTGCATAAACAGTCGCCCATCAGATAAAAGGCACTCGATTAGCGGCTGTAGTACTGATTAGACATATGCAGACTGGAATATTTCGTTTCGTTTTTTTCGCTTTCGTTTGGAAAATAAATTTATTTAGTTACTCCCGAAAATCGTTTTGATTTATTTCGTTTTTCGTGGGGAATAGCTTTCGTCCGAAAATCCAATAGTACTTGGTTTCTGTCGAATGGTCAAAATAATATTCGACGGAACGTCGAATCTTTACGTCGAATGGTACATTTCCGTTCGAACATTCCGCCTACAAGAATTCTAATGTTGTATGACTAGTGATAATGTGGAATCTATTTTCTCATAAATCGAAATCTAATCTCTGTAATGTCGAAGCTATTATTTCTATAGTGTCGAATCTTTTCCCTATAATGTCGAATCTCTCTATATCGAATTTTTACCGCAACGAAAACAAAGCATTTTTTATGTCGGATCTTTCAGTTCTTGCGCTTTCGTTATCGTTTGTTAAAACAATAACGAAAAAAACAGATTTTCGAACGAAAATGCATTCTAACGAAAACGAATGCACATGTCTAGTACTGATCTGTGTATTCTGACAGTGGAGGAATCAATGCAATGTTTGGCTGAGCAAAAAAACTGAGCTGTGTATGACCAGCTTTAGTTTCGAGTGTGCGCACCAAAGAGGAACAAGAAAACTGCCTTGGTGTTCCACAATTAGCCCATATAATAATGGATACAGACATCACTCCTAGTACTTTCAGAAGGGAACACAAGTAATTAAATGGGATCTAGAACCTCTGTGTAATCAAATGACTGACTACTCAGGTCTCAGGATACCCCCAACCACATTGGCTGTAGAGTTTTTCAATTGAAGGAATAAATACTATTCTTTTTATAGTAAGAAAATTGCTAGCTCTCTTCAGACTGACCTTTTCTTCTAAAATAAGTGTCTATATTGTTTAAAATCCAGTAATACACCATCTCACCCTATTCTGCTTATGCTCAGTTGCTCTCTATTTTCAGGCACTGTGCTGACTTTGTAGAGTCTGATCTGGTGACAGCCTAAATATTTACTGCTGCTCAGGGGCTCTGAGCTTCAGAAAATTGGCAGCCTCCAGCAAGAAGAAACATGGGCAATGCAGGAGGCAATTTACAACACAAACTAATTTTTGTTGCATAATTATTTATGTGGAATGCATGTTCCTTGCTAAACAATATTATTTTTCAGTTGTTATGGGTAAAGTTCTACATTAATTCACCCCCGGGATAGAAATAAAAAAAAAACGTGCTGATGCTTTACATTGGTGGAGTCAGTGTACATCAGTCTAACAGTGCTCTGACTACAATTTGCCCATGGCGCAATCTCTAGTAGAACCCTGGTTGCGGAAGGCTGGTCTAGTATGTGCATTGCTATGTGATTTATATATATATATATATATATATATATATATATATATATATATATATATATATATATATATATATATATAATTCTATTATATTGTGTATATGATATGTGTGTGATGGATTAGCCAGGCTTCTGTATTATAGGAAATGACTTTCAAATGTTGGAATTTCTTGCAGATTGTATTTCATATGTGGTCAGCAAATGTATTTGATCCTGGAACTCTGTGTGTGATTTTTGAAAACGGATCCGTTTCCCAATTAGATCCCCTTTTACATTTAGTTATTATACTCTGTTTATGTCTTTGTGATGGAAGTTGTCCATACAGGAAAAAAAGTTTTAATTAGAAGACAAACCTTCAGTAATTTTTCCATCTATTAAATCTTCTGCCCTTGTAGTTTTTACTTTGGATATTGAAATTTTTTTTTTCTGACAGTAAATATCTTATACAGCCCACTTCCTGTTTCTTGTCTGGTCATTAGCCTAGGCTTATGACATCATGCACAGCTCTCTCACTCCTGTGAGAGTTTGTCAGGAGGGAGGGGGATGAGTCATAAGA
This sequence comes from Rana kukunoris, assembly GCA_029574335.1. Classification (NCBI taxonomy): domain Eukaryota; kingdom Metazoa; phylum Chordata; class Amphibia; order Anura; family Ranidae; genus Rana; species Rana kukunoris. The sequence continues at coordinate 591,929,750 of CM056049.1, forward strand.
GGGCCAATGAGAGCCACAGAGCTGGAGGTGTGCCTCCGTGTAAATCCAGGAAGTTAACAGGTAGCAGCTTCAGCTGCCCACAGTTAAACTGGTTGCAGCCAGAGTCAGTGGAGGGAGATTTCTGCAGCATATTTGGCAAGTACAGAATCACAGTATATATAAAATAATATGCAAAGTGGTTGGAGGGAAGCTTCAGAATGGCAAAGATGTTTTTATTGTAAATTATGTGCGCAGACTGCAGTTCCTCTTTAAGTTTAAAGCTGGGGCCATACATGGATCAAAATGATACGTTTTGGCAGTTCAGCAGGAACCAGCGAAGATTCGAACCATGTACGGACAGGCTGATTGTACCCATATCGATCCATTAATTCATAGGTTAACTTGGGTACAACCGGCTTGTAAGATTTTTATATGCAATTACTGCTGGTGGCTATATCCGCTAGCAATCCTCATCGTGTTCTGCTGACGGGGAAGACACTTCCTGCGCTCCCCCACCAGTCAGCAGAACACAATAGCGCTGTTGAGGGCAATCAAATCATCTATTGGCCCCTGTTATTAAAAATGCACCCCCCCCCACGTATCTGCCTAACCGATATAACAAAATAGTGTACTTGGCTATTTTTAATCCACTCCAGTGACAACATGCAATAATCCTATTGCACATGTTCATGGAAAGGGCCTTAGAGAAAGCAGATGCTGCAGCAGATGCCATCTGGGGACTGTTGACACCATAGACCAAAGAATATATTTCCTAAACACTGTGGATCATCAAAAACAACGAACAAACATTTATTTACAAAGGTCACATTACAGAGGTAAGGTGCAATGTTTCCTATCTGCACGGAACTCCTTCGTCAGGTATATGACACAGTGATCTCATGCCTGACAAAGGGGTCCTGTGTGGCCCTGAAACTTTGCACCTTACTGCTGTGATGGGACTTTTTCAAATAGACGCTTAATGATAGATAAATAGATTTTGATGATCCACTGTGATGTATACTTTGGTGCGGTCATGTGATACCTCAGCTCCAACTGGCTGGATAACAGCTGGGAATTCTGTGAGCCATGATGTTACCCATAGATTGCCATGGCCCTGCACCAGCCACATGCGCGAGTAGCGTGGCACGCCCTCACTGGTCCCCGCTTTCTCCTGGCACCAGTGTGATTCCCAGGAGACAGCGTATAGGGGGGGGGGGGGGGGAGTGGCGTGACTCCCACTGTAGACTATGGGCCAGATTCAGGAAAGAGATAAGACGGCTTATCTCCAGATAAGCCGTCTTATTTCTGCGTCTGAGCCCTCCTATCTATGCGACTGATTCATAGAATCAGCAACGCCTAGATTTCCATTAGATCCAACTGGCATAAGTCTCTTATGCCGTTAAATCTTATTTTCATATTTTAGGCTGGCCACTAGGTGGCGTTCCCGTCTAAAATATGCAAATGAGCGTATACGCCGATTCCCGAACGTGCGCCTGGCCGGCGTATCTGTTTACGTCGTTTACGTTAGGCTTATGCCTGGCCTAAAGTTATCCCTGCTATATGAGGCGCCGCAATGTTAAGTATGGACGTCGGGATAGACGTCATTTACGTAAGTCGATTCAGAATGGGGCTGGCCGTACGCTACGTTCACATCGCTTTCATTGACAATTTGCGACGTGATTTGGAGCATGCGCACTTGAAAACTTTCACGGCCGGCGCATGCGCAGTACGTTCGCCGCGGGATCGCGCTTCATTTAAATAATAGACACCCCCTACCTGCCCAATTTGAATTGACGGGCCATTTACGCTACGCCGCCACAACTTTACAGGCAAGTGCTTTGTGAATAAAGCACTTGCCTGTAAAAGTTGCGGCGGCGTAGTGTAAAAAGCATACGTAGGCCCGCACAAAGATAAGCGATTCTACATGAATCTAGCCCTATGTCTGGAAGTGGGGGCAAATATCTCTTAGACGGGTATCTGCACCCCAGCAGCTGGCACTCTTCTCGCCAACACTCCAGGTTGTGGGCGGGCCCTCACCCTCCTCACATACAGTGAAGGGTTATCAGTCCTGCATTGTATATGATGGCATCAGAGTGCAACTCCTGCCTGAAGCATCCTAGAGAAGAGGATTTCAGGGATCAATCACACAGGTTGAGGGAGTTTTTTGGAGTGAGGAATACGGTAAGCTCTGGGATCCTCACTGCAAGGGTACGTTTTTTTTTTTTTTTTTTCTGGTCTTTACAAATATACATTTGTTATTACAATGCAGTACATATGTTGTCATGGTCCAGTTGTGTCCTAAGTGAGGTGTCAGGTGGACTGCTCCATAGTGCTCTTTTACAATACTAACAGCAAGGATAAAGGAAAAATATTCTGATATCTCTGGCATTAGAGTTGTCAGATTTTGTTTTAATGAGCTTTAAACCATATGAACAAATAGTGAGCATTGTAAGCAATTGTAAGTCCTTTGATGTTGAGTTATGTTTCTATGAAGCCATGGAGATTTGAGTACCCTGGCCTGCGTACGATGTGCAATTTAATAAGTGTGGCAAATTGTAAATGAATCATAGTTTTACAAAGTGGAAATGAGGGACATGTGCCAACATGCTTCTAGCAGTCCAAGTTGTTGAAAAGAACAAGGCTGGCTGGGTCACCCGGACAAAACATTTAGCACCCATTTATTAGGACACACAGCTTTAGGCTCAGAATATAACCTGGGCAGCAAGTTCCTGAATATTTCTATAAAAATGCATCATTCATTTTACTGTAATGCCCGCTACACACAATCCGATTATCGGGCGAATGATCGTCCGTTTTTTTTTTTTTTGTATGCTAATCTCACGTCGTATCTGATGAGTTTACTAAAGTCACGAAAATACTCGTACGGCAGAATAAAAAATCGGAAGTGATGTCATGTGTTGTCATGCATTTGTATTGCATTTTCAAACAACAGCTGTACTGATTAAATGAAAATCGTCCGATCTGGCATCATACGAAAAAAAATTCTGTGCTTGTCCGATAGAATAAAATCAGATGAACTGTCCTGATCGGCTCTCGGAAGCTCTGTACTAATGATCTGATTATCGTACGATTTTCGGATCGTGTGTACGGGGCTTAAAGGGGTTGTAAAGGTACGAGTTTTTTTACCTTCATGCATCCTATGCATGAAGGTAAAAAAACATCTAGCAGCCCCGGCCCCCCCCGAGCCCCCGTTGTACTTACCTGACCGTTCGAATCTCCGGGCGCGTCCACGTCGTCCTCTTCGGTTCCCAGCCTGGCCGTTGATTGGCTAGGCTGGGCGGATTGATAGCAGCGCAGCCATTGGCTAGCGCTGCTGTCAATCAGGGCGGATGACGCGGCGCGCTGGGGGGCGGAGCCGAGTGATACAGTCGGCGGCTATGGCCGCCGCTGTATCACGGGAGCGCGCTCGCAAAAGCTTTCCTCCATGCGAGCGCCCCCGCATGAAGAAGGAAAGCTTTTGCGAGGAGGAGCCCAGACAGCCGCCGAGGGACCCCAGAAGACAGGTTTCCGGGCCACTCTGTGCAAAACGAGCTGCACAGTGGAGGTAAGTATCACATGTTTGTTATTTTTTTCAAAAAATATCCCTGACTTTAGTGACCCTTTAAAGTAGAAACGCAACTTAATGTGTAGAATGTATCCATGTCTCTATAAAGTTTTGTTTATTATATGCTATGCTACTTTAGTCCGAGAGGTGCAAGGTTTATTTGTTTTGTGTGTTTGCCTATTTTTGATACATCGTGGATTATTTTGACAATTTTTTTTATTATTATTAAACATACATAAAAATATATAAAGAAAAAGTAGAACCCCCAATTCCAAAACAATTGGGACACTAAAATAGAAGATTGGAATGATTTGCAAATCTAAAACACATGTTTTATTCACAATAGAAAATAGAAAACGTATCAAATGTTTTAACTGAGAAAATGTACAATTTTGAGAAAAAAAGATGGTAATTTATAAAATAATGGCAGCAACGCTTCTCAAAGTTGGGACAGGGTCATGTTTATCACAGCGTAGCATCCCCTCTTTTTTTTACTGTGTTTCCCTGAAAATAAGGGCTGCAATATAAGCCCTACCCTGAAAATAAGCCCTAGTTGAAAGTGGTTGGGAAAAGGTAGAATCCACTATCCTATAGTAGTACACAATTCAAAAGGTGTGTGCCTCTGCAATACAATCGTATCACATACCCCTCGGTACAGCGGCGCTCGGCTGATCTCTTCTCCTTTTCTTCTCCTGGCTGTCAGCGGGGATCTCTGCAGGCGCTCAGCTCCGCTGCTCTCATCGTCTCCCAGGTGGCAGTAGGGGATCTCACCGCTCATCTGCAGGCGCTCAGCTCTGCTGCGCTCATCATCTCCCGGGTGTCAGTGGGGGATCTTGCCCCCCGTCTGCAGGCACTCAGCTCCGCTGCTCTACTTGTCTCCTGGGTGTCAGTGGAGGATCTCGGCCACCCTCCCTCTACAGTGCTCGGAATTGTGGAAGAAAGTTCAGGCAGCCATGGAAGCGCAAAGCAGCGCTAGAAGAAGGTACTTGCACAATTTTATTACAGAAATACACGCCCTCCACTTTACACAATCCTGTAATAGAGAGAATACCAGAATTTTATAGGCACTTTTACTCTGTTCACACTAGGGATTCCTGAGATGCAAGCCCTACCCTGAAAATAAGCCCTACCGCGTTTTTCGTTCCTAAAAATAATATAAGACCCAGGCTTATTTTCGGGCAGACACGGTAACAACACTGTATAAAAATCTGGGAATCAAGTTGACCAGTTGCTAGAGTTTTGGGAGAGGAAAGATATAGGATTCTAACTAATGGGGTTTATTTACTAAAGGCAAATCCACTTTGCACTACAAGTGCAAATTGCACTTGGAAGTTCAGTCGCTGTAGATCCGAGGGGGACATGCAAGAAAAATAAAAAACAGCATTTTAGCTTGGACATGATTGGATGATAAAGTCAGCAGAGCTTCCTCTCATTTCAGATCTACCCCTCAGATTTACAGCGACTGCACTTCCAAGTGAACTTTCAGTGCAATTTCAAGTGCACTTTGTAGTTTGCACTTGTAGTGCAAAGTGGATTTGCCTTTAGTAAATAACCCCCATTGTATGGTTTCAATCATGTCTCCCCTTTCCCTCTTTCCTCCAGACTGTACATATTAACGCAGATCTTCGTAGAAAAACAATTGATTTGCCTGTATGTAAATGCACTCACCTGAGCTTTCATTCATTCCAATGGGCAGAATAAATGTTATATTCTTGCCAATAGGTTTTTTTTTTTTTTTTTTTTTAAGCAGTCTTTGTCCTGGCAGGAGAAAGTGTTCAGAGGAGCTGAGCAAACACTCAGTGTGCATAAGGCCTAAGGGCTCTTTTACATTGGATGCATTTAAACTTTACTCCAACTGCATAGACAGCCCAAAATCAAAGTAATCCTATGGGCATACCTGACATAATCTCAGTAAAACAAAAAAGGAGAGTATGCAGAATTTTCCCCTGCAAACATACTACAAATGCACTGCACCCCTTTAAACCAGGCTCAAAAATATATAGAAAAATGCACTGCAAAAGCAGCGCAAAAGCGTACTTTAAATTTATGTGAACATGCAGTCCAATATGCAGTCATGTGCCGTTTCTGGTGTGAATGGGCCCTAAAACTGTATTTCTGTATTTTGCTAGAAAGTAATGTTAGGAGGTTTATACAGTGAAAGTAACATTGACGTTCAGATCATGAAAAAGCTTAATGGATGCAAAAATAGCTACAGTATGTTCTAGAAGATAGATGCTGTTACAGCAACTCTGTCAGTAAGAATTTAAAGAGAAATCTTCCCATAAGATTATGTGCATGTTTGATGCATATTAGTTGGCTGCAAAAGTCTCCGTTGTGAAGACTTCCAAAAACACTGAGACTGCTGGTGGGCACCACCATCTTGAATTTGATGTCAGCAAACTCAAAGCTGTCACTCAGATGACTTTCCATTTACTCCCTCCTTTCTGCAGACTGCTATGTAAAAGGTTATGTAGGGAGGTGAGGGGTAGAAGAGCTGGACCAGCACAGAGTAATTAGGCACTCCCTGTAGAGTAGAGGACTATAACGTGCAAGGAAGGGGGCTGTGCGAGGGAATTTACTCTTGGAATATTTAATTTTTCTGGTTGACACGGGCAACTCAGTTCGCTCCAACTTAGAAAAAGGGTCCTGTATTACTTTGGGGCGACTACAGAAGTCGTTTTGCAAGCTGTGCTAAAGTCACGATGTACGGGGCGGCTTCAGAGTCGGACGACTTTAAAGCCGCCCGTGTGAACCGGCACTTAAAGGCAGGTCAATAAAGCATTTTATGGAAAGAAAACAAATATTGTGGCATTTAAAATGACCTTTCTGTGCGTTTTCTTGCATACGTTTCAAGTTGGTGACAGGGTCTCTTTAAACTTTAAAACCGAACTAAAGGCAAAACTTTTTTTCTCTTATTTTGGATAGAATCGTTTTCTTTTTTTTTTTTTTTTTTTTTTAAGGCTCCATTCACACCTAGGCGCTATACAGAAAAACAAGATTACTAGGCAAGAGAGGAAGAAGATCTTTGACAGAAGAGACGTAAAATGTCTGCTCTACTAAACACCCGACCTCCTAGAAATTGTACGCTAGGGGGGTGTAGGGTGGAAGTATGTCAGGGCATTGCAGGTAGGTGGAAATGACTGGCCCAGAATAAACATTGGAATGTAATATTTATTAGACATGTGCATTCGTTTTAGTTAGAATGCATTTTTGTCCGAAAAAAACGAAAGATCCAACATAAAAAATGCTTTTTCGTTTTCGTTGCAGTAAAAATTCGATATAGAGAGATTCGACATTATAGGGAAGAGATTCGACATTATAGGGAAGAGATTCGACATTATAGGGAAGAGATTCGACATTATAGGGAAGAGATTCGACATTATAGGGAAGAGATTCGACATTATAGGGAAGAGATTCGACATTATAGGGAAGAGATTCGACATTATAGGGAAGAGATTCGACATTATAGGGAAAAGATTAGACATTATAGGGAAAAGATTCGACATTATGGAGAAAAGATTCGACATTATGGAGAAAAGATTCGACATTATGGAGAAAAGATTCGACATTATGGAGAAAAGATTCGACATTATGGAGAAAAGATTCGACACTATAGAAATAATAGATTAGACATTACAGAGAATAGATTTCGATTTATGAGAAAATAGATTCGACATTATAGAGAATAGATTCGACATTATCGCTAGTTCTACAACATTAGAATTCTTGTAGGCGGAATATTCGATTGGAAATGTACGATTCTTTTGCCCATTCGACAGCCACCAAAAAGACTCGACGATCCGTCGAATATTCTTTTGACCATTCGACAGAAACCAAGTATTATTGGATTTTCGGACGAAAGCTATTAACCAACGAAAAACAAAATTAATCAAAATGATTTTCGGGAGTAACTAAATAAATTTATTTTCCAAACGAAAAAACAAAACAAAATATTCCAGTCTGCACATGTCTAATATTTATCTAGATAAAGAATGAGTGCAAACCTTTTATTTTATCTAATTGGTGCTTCATTTCTTAGTGATGGATCCCTTTAATAGAATCAAGCTGACCAGTATGTGAAAGTATCAGTGAAAAGAGCAAATTAAGAAGATGCAAAGGCAGTATGCTGGCTTTATGCTGTCGTCTTCCATGCTCATCCCTACTTGTTTAATTAAACACATCATTACTCCTTGACAAAAGCTTGCTGTACTGGCAGAAAACAATACACGTTTAAAAATGCGTCTAGACTCATCTGTATGTTGAACAGCCGCTATCTGAAATGGGCTTTCTGCATGCACTCGCTGCATTGGCTTCCTAATGGATTGTAGGAATATGAAAAGTAAAATGCTTATATTTAAATGGTTGCCTTAAAATGCTTTGGAATTTGAATGTTTAATTTGGGGATGGAGCAAACAGTGTTTTAAATATTTAATTTACAGTGGGCATGTGCATTATTGAATAATGGCGCAGACATAAGGATTTTTATAAACACAGTAGCCAAATGTGAGCCATCACTACAACTATCATCTAGTGTCAGAATGGTGATATCAGGACATTCATTCAATAATTGATCAGTGTATGTAGATGGATTTGTTGTCCTGCCTTTTATTATCAGAACGGAAACAAACTTTTCACTGCATTAAAGAGGACCCCCCCTCTACCAACCATAAAACCGCAGGGGTGTGCATCTCTCCATGCTGATATTTAAACAGTCTATGCCTATGTATAATAAAAGATTTTCCATAGTTAAAATAGAACTAAAGCCAAACCTTTTTGTTTTAATTTTTGATAGAGTAAGGCTCCATTCAAACCTAGGCGTTTTTACGCCTGAAGCGCGACGCTACAATACGCCGGAGGGTCGAAATTGCATTGTTCTCTATGGAGACTGTTCACATCTCCTAACGCAGAACGCCGTACGTCGATAGAACACCGAACGACGACTTTCAAACAAGTCCCGGACCCTTTTTCGACGCGCGTATCGGGCGGCTTCGGCATATCCAACAATGAATGTAAAAAAAAAAACGTGTTTTGTTGCCGCAAATCGCGGGACAAAACGCCTATTTTTTGTCGCCGCAAATCGCCTATGCAAAGGTGTGAATGCAGCCTAAGTGAGGAAAATAAATCTTGGCGGATTTTGTCTCCCCTTGGGGAGATTTCCCTTCACTTCCTGTGCCATAGCCAAAACACTGTATCTAAAACCCCACCATCAGAAGTCACGAATCCCCCCATAATTTCTTGCATCACAGTGCTCCCCCCCTTACCTTGTGCTGCTGCTAGGGAGAAGCTGGGAGGCAGAAAGTGCAAAGTCTGGAGGAGGGCCAGTCGCTGAATGCTGATATTAGGGTAGACAGACTGCTGCCGACTGCTGAAACAACGTTGAGGTGGGGACAGGGAAATGCCGCAGTTGCAAGAGAGGTGTGACGGCATGATGAATAGGCCTTGGCAGTCCAGATGTAGCCTGTGGTCTTTGTGTTTGACACGTGGTCTTTGTGTTTGACACGTGGTCTAGAGGTTCTCTTATAGGTCCCAAATTCTTCAGTAAGAGACAACCAAAGTTTTTAATCTGAGTTGTAGTAGATGTCAAGTCCATTGTGTTGCCAATTGATTTATAACAAGTCTGTCATAGCTTGGATAAATATCCAATCTTGATATTGTCACCAAAAGATTTTGAGTAGTGTTCTAGAATTAATTGCAGTCAGTTTACCCTTCTGGCTGCCATTTTGTGTAGCCATAGCCAGCTGATAAAACGTGCTCTGTGTGGATGATTGTAGGGGGTAAAGTCTCATCCTCCTCAAAATGACTGTCAGGCCTTGTACACACGAGGGGAAATATCCGCTGTAAACGGTGCCCGGACCGTTTACAGCGTATATTTGCGCCGGGATGTTTTGATCCGATGGCTGTACACACCATCGGATCAAATTCCCCGCCGGCGGACAGCGCGGTGACGCGGCGGTGACGTTGACGCCGCCACGTCACCGCACCAGGAAGTAAACACTTCCGCGCGCATGCGTCGGATCCATTCACAGGATACGACGCATGTGCGGCAAGATATGTCCGCTGGTTTGCCGTACTAACCAGCGGACATATCTGACGGCCAGCTATCCGGCGGAATTATTTCAAAGCATGCTTTGAAATTTTTCCGCCGGATGAATCCGGCAAAAAGCGTCCGTTTGCCCCTACAGACGAGGGGATTTTTCGGCTGAAATGGTCCGTCGGACCATGTTCAGCGGAAATATCCCCTCGTGTGTACAAGGCCTCAGACTACATTTAAAACAGTGTTCCAGCCTGGGGGGGAAAAAAAATAAGTCAGCAGCTACAAATACAGTAATACCTTGGATTACGAGCCTAATTCATTCCAGAAGAAGGCTTGTAATCCAAAGCACTCGTATATCAAAGCGAGTTTCCCCATAGGAAATAATGGAAACTCACATAATCCGTTTCACAGCCACTGCTTGTCTATGCATTACCGCATTTGGCCAGAATACTGGGAGCGCCAGAGACACTCTGGAACAAAGTGTTTCTGAGCGTCACCGGCACCCCCGAACCTCTGGCCAAATGCGGTACTGCACACCCCAGAGGCTTGAATCTTGCTTGTCTTGCGAGATGACGCTCGCAAAGAAAACCGTTCGTATTGCGAAACGCTCGTAAACTGCGTTACTCGCAATCCAAGGTTCTACTCTACTGTAGCTGCTGACTTTTAATATAAAGACACTTATCTTTATCCAGGGAGCCTGCAATATCAGCACCCCAAGGGGGTCTGTCCATCAGCTTCAGGTGCAGGAGCCGGCATTGCAAGTAAGGGAAAGCCTTCAGGCTTTACAGCTAGTTTCCTACTGCGCATGTGTGAGTCGCGCAACGCTTTCTGAATGGTCTTGTCTTCTGGGACACACAGGTCCCAGAAGGCAGTAGGGGGGGCATCAACAGATCAATGCAACTTGCGCTGTGTTGGTTCCACATTTGGGATGCCAAGCTTGATCAGAAGCTGCACAATGATATTCCGGAGCTTGATCTTACACTTTAACATTTCGCTCTGTTCCCTTATCTCATTTATGTTAAAGAGATAATAAAAAACGGTTTTAAATTAACTTATGAGCCAGAATTTTATAGGAGCTTGTGAACTGCCCCGAAGATGTAGCCTGTAATAATGATTGATACACAAGTAACATTTTAGGCAATTTCAGCAACTATTTTTTATGGCGCTGTCCGGTATTAGTGTGCTTTAATGAACACAATCATTTTCCATAAGGGTTACTGCCACCGACTTTAAATGTAGAGAAAATTACAAGTAATATTTTTTCTAGAATTGAGGAAAAAGCACAATAAGAAGCTTTTAAGAATTGTTCGCCTGCTAGGAGCGTGGTAAATATATACGGTTCCTTATTGGATTCCTTCAGAAGTGTGTTATTTGCAGATGAAGGTTGAGATGTCAGATACACTTATTATGTAAGGCTGGTAAGCGGAGATCACTTTTTCCTTTTTGTTACCTTTTCCACTTACAAATCTGTTAAAACACGAACGTGTGTCATAGTATTGTTGGTTTGGTACACGTGTAATGCAAACACATCATTCATGAATTCATTTCCTGTCCACGTTATCTAAAGCTAGTATGTGTCACAGTATGCATGCTGCTAAGTGTCCTGCACTGCATTGGGTATCTATCTTTATTTATAAATTATTAAAAAATATATATATTTACACAAAAACTCAAGTGCCTACAGTTAGAATTTAAACTAAGTTGCAACATAATAAACCCACAAAGAAATAAAAACAATTTTAACCATACTGTCTCAGCTTTGAAAAATCTTGATGACATTTTATTGTACTTGGTATATATATATATATATATATATATATATATATATATATATATATATATATATATATATATATATATATATATATATATATATATACCAATTTTATATATATATGATTGTATTATATTCGACTCCTTTATTTAATAGTAAGTGCTTTTGCATAAAAATAAAAAATAAAAATAAAAAGCGCAAGAAAAATGCATCCCTTTTAAGTTCTATGTATGTCTTCACACTGGTCTATTGTGCTTCAGTTGTGGTGTAACACACCTTCCCATTGAAAACGTGGCAAAAATGCATCAAAAATGCTGCTGTGTTGCATGTTCATGCAGTTTTTGGGTCAAGTGACATAAACATTACGACAAAATCGTGGCAAAATTGCATGCATTTTTCGTTGGCCATTATCGATACGTTTTTTTTTTTTTTTATGTATCGGCAAAATGATAACCCTATTTTCGGCTGATTAATTTTCGGCAGCCGATCTGTGCATCCCTAATTTTACTTGTTTCTGAAACCACTAAAGCAGAACTTTAGCCAAAAATAATAAGAAAAATAAATAAATAGCCCATTAATAAAACCAGCATTTGATGCAATGTGTACTGTAAATTTTGAGATTTCCCCTGCACTACTTTTTCGATCACTAGATGACCTCAGTCTAATGGCCAGCATCATTCCATCTACTTTCTCTGAGCCCAGGTTGTTCTGGACCTGCACCCTGCCTGTGATTGGATAGTGAAAGGCAAAGAAGCATCCTCATAAGCTCATCTCTCTGCTTTCTTTTCCTGTCAGAATGCTTCTTTTTAGCACATAACTGATTGGCTCCTTGTGCTGCTAATTCTTCTCATACTCCAGTTTTGTTGTACAGGGACTAATCAAATTCAGGTACAACTATACTGCTTGGAATACACGTGATGGTGTTGGAACACTTGCGAGCAGCAAAGTTTTTTAAAATAACAAACATGTCATACTTGCCTGCTTTGTGCAGTGGTATTGCACAGAGTGGCCCAGATCCTCCCGAGAGTGATCTTGGCTCCTGCTCTTCTTTGTGTGTCCCCATAGCAAGCTCCCAGCCTGTTTGTGCTGTGCTCCATAGACTTACACAGTGGGACTTAAGCCCGCCCCCACTTCCTCATCACTGCATTTGATTGACGGCAGCAAGAACCAATGTCTCTTGCTGCTGCTGAAATGCTGTGTGAAGAGGAAGAGAGGGGAAAATAGATGCAGCTATGCACCTCGCTGATCTCTTCTCCCCTTTCTTCCCCTCCACACAAAGAAAGGGGGGCCCTGGGAAATTTAAAACATTTTTTAACCTTAATGCAAGCAAAGCATTATGGTAAAAAATGTTTTTAGGTTTAGTATAACTTTAAAGTGATTCTAAAGGTTAATCCTTAAAATAAAAGACAAACATGTTGTACTTGCCTACTCTGGGCAATTTTGTACAGAGCAGCCCCAATCTTCTTTTTGAGTCCCCTAATGGCGGTCCTGCCCCCTACCCCCTCCTGCTGAGTACCTCCAAAAGCAAGCCTTGCTATGGGGGCATGTGGGCAGGCTTTCTCTGAAGCTACATACCTGTGAATGGACATTGTTAGTTCACACACAGAGCAAAGCTCAGCCCGCCCCTGCTCTCTCCTCATTGGCTTACTGGCTATGATTGACAGCAGCGGCTGTCAATCATGGCTGTGTAGGCCAGTGAGGAGAGAGAGACCCGGGAGAGCCGTTGCTTTCATGCACTTTGCTGGATGGAGGTGGGGCTCAGGTAAGTATGGAGGGGGGAGGGAGCTGCACCCAGAAGTTTATTTTTTTGCCTTAATGCATAGACTGCATTAAAGTGGATGTAAACCAAATTTGACCTGGGCACATATATCTGTAGTGTTTACTTATCTCTCTACAAAGACCTAGGTCTCCTGTCCTTTTGCTGCTCAGCATGATAACTTCTGACAAGCTCTCCAACACAGAAGATAAAACCAGATGAAATTTGTATCCGGGATGGTACATACAAATAGATTAGCAGAGAGCTGGTCTATTCACAGCACAGCTCTGCACATTTCTTCCTTCCTCTATGTGGAATGGGGATGTTTGCCTTTCCTTCAATCGGCTCACACACAGTGTATGCCAAGAATCCACACCCAGTGCTGGAACAGGAAGAGAAAATTCTAACACAATGTTCACTTTCTAAAGAGTCTAGAAAGACAGCAGATATACATGTAAAACTTATGTAGGGAGACTTGTTTCATCTTTGTGTATCATCTGAGGCTGTTCACTTCACTAGGTATAGGAGAGGGTTTACATCCACTTTAAGGTAAAAATCCTTCTCCCTTTTAGTACCAGTTTAAGCATCTTCCCTGACCCTTTTTATGTAAGTTGCACTACATTTAATGTCAAGACAAAATGAGGAGCACTTTCAGACTATTACATTCCAGTGTATTAGAATACAGAGGATCTAGAATTCTAAATTTGCTAGTTGCACCTTTTTCTTCCAATGTCTCTAGAGGCATTCTGCTGTTGGAGAATCTCACTGAACACGATTTGTGTATAAAATTGCCACATTACCTTACTCTATTATGAGTGATTTGACCAAACCAATATTTTTAAAGATTCCGGCCTGTCTGCGATGATTGGATGTTCTTGCAGCTTGCTGATCTGCTTTGGAAAAAATAAATCTGTTTAAGCCTTCTACACACAATGACAATTTCAGACAAATGATCATCATTTTTTTTTTTCCATGCTAGTCTTCATATCGAAAATGAAGATGTTACTAAAGTTATGAAAATTCTCATACGATAGAATACAAATTTGTAAGTGATGTGTTGTGTTGTATCCTTTAGGTTTCCAAACATGCGCGGTCTTGGTCACTCGATTTTTATTTATTCTTTTGGACAAATAATGTGCTTCTTTCTGGTATCGGTTGGGAAACATTTTTTTGGTTGTTCCTTCGGATAATTTTGCACAAACTGTTGTGGTCGCCTCTCAAAAGCTGTGCACTAACAATCATATTATTATACGATCGCTTTTATAAAAGTATATTGTGTCCGATGTTCTCATCATGTGTACTATTAAGTGAATTTGTAAAGGGTTCTTTAGATGCAGCCGCTATACTATCACCTTCTGTGTTGTGTTAATGACAGCCCACAGCTTTATGGTTCTTCACATAATCATAAAATACTATAGATGACGTTACTGGAGCTGATAAGGATTTAATACTCCAGATAGGAGCATAACATGGCACAAGCCTAATGCCTCGTACACACGATCGGTTTTCCCGGCGGTCAAAAGTCCGCCTGGAAAACCGAGGGGAAAACGGAGAACCTGCTCAGTTGCTTTTCCCACGTACACATGGCTGGTTTTCCCGACAGGAAAACTCATGACAGCTTTGGTCGGGAAAACCGGCCGTGTGTATGCTCCACTGCAGTGTTTCCCATAGGAATCGCGGCGGGAAAAAAGAAAACAAGTTTTAATTTGTTTTTGCTCCCAGTTTTCCTGTCGGGACACACGGACGCTTTTGATGACCAAAAGCAAACATGGCATTTTTCCCGTCGGGAAAACCGATCATGTGTACGAGGCATAAGTATTTATACTGCAATCCCGGTATTATACCTGCTTTGCAGTTGGCTAATTTCCTTACTAGGTGGATGACAGTGGGGTAGGGCCAGCGCTTTTCTGGAGAGGACTAGTAGGGAATCAAAAGATTGTTTATTGGCTATTTGTAGCAGATTGTGGCTGCTCTGATCCCATGTAAGCAAAGCACTTGTGTAATGTTTACATTTTTTTGTTTTTATGCTCTTCTTACTTTGTATTTTAACACCGAGCTGTTTTTACTATGAGTTGGCCAGTGTCTAGGGCAGTGATGGGGAACCTTTTTGAGCCCGAGTGCCCAAATCGTGACGCAAAACTAACTTATTTCTTTCAAAGTGCCATCACAGAATTAAACCTATCAACGGCTCTGTACAGAGGATGGGACTAATCATCACTCTGAATGAGCACTAAGGAACCAAAAAGAATGCACTGTGCAACATACACTCCCCTACCTGACCATTACATTTAAATACCTGACCATTACACTCACTTACCTGACACATGCACCCACCTACATGACTGATGTAAGGAAGGGAGCCGACTCCTCCCTGTCTGCACCGTCAGTGAAAGTGACCGCCTGGCTAGGGATTCCCCTGGCTGGCTGGGGATTCACCTGGAGTGCCGACAGAGAGGGCTTGACGTGCCAGCTGTGGCACGCGTGCCATAGGTTCGCCATCGCTGGTCTAGGGCTTTAGCCGGGGTGCTGCATCCATGGTGTATGTAAATCACAGTGCAGCCTTACAGGGAGCTCAGAACAGTAAGGGCTTGTTTAGGTTTGTGGTTTTGGGGTGGTAAAACCCCATGTTGAGTTGTGTTTAAGGGGTGGTTAGCACTGCTGCGATGTGGGAACCCTGCGATCAACTGCGGGTTTCCGCATCGCATGTCTGCCGGGGGCATTTCACCCTGCCTTATGCAAACTGCTGGGAGTGTCCGTTAAAAGTTAATTGCACCCCCAAATTGCAGTGCGATCTCCAAACTTGAACAGGAGTCTGCTGCAGACCAAAAAAGGGGTTCTGTGCGAGTTTGATGCAAATTCAGCCATACTATCTGTATGAAATCGCATTGCACAGAGATCTCATGTGATTTGCACTGAAGTCCGGTGCGAATCACATTCGATCTCAGACATCACACCAGTGGGAACCGGCCCTTAGTGTTGTAGTTTCAGGGGTTGCAATGGTGACCCTACCCCATGCTCCAGGGGGCCCTTGCGATCTCTGTCACATTCTGTTTTACACTTGGACAGGAGGGGTGGTGGGGGCGGCATATACAGGACCTGATCCCGTCCATTTGCCTCCTGCAGCCACTAAAATCCAGTTCCTCCTCCTTTGCCTTCCGCCAGCATTCAGCAGCTGCAGGAGGAAAATGTTCATTATGCTATTCAAAATAAAACGAAATTTGGTTGCCAAATCACTTAAGTGGCCCTTAAATCGCAAGCAAATATATAAAATCTGCCACTGGAAGTTCATTTAGGAAAAAAAATAAGAGTAACAATAACTTTGTTTTTTATGAAATTTGACATTTCCAGTTTTATATAGAGTGCTATACTGTGGTTTATAGTACAAACACTATGTTTTAGAAAATGGTCTGTAATTAAACTAATTTGACCAATATGTGTCTTTGTAGCCAGAGATTGGTGTAGGTTTTTTTCTAGAACACCCTTGTAAGAGAACATTTTAAAGAGGCGCTAATGTATTAATTAATTGGATCCATTAATGCATCTCCACTTTCTTCATGTTAAGATGTAAAGCAAACCTCTCTTCAGATGCATCCATTTTTGAGTAATTGTTTTCATTGTCCATTATGCTTCATCACTTGTGGTATTGTTAACTTTTCCAGTACCCGAGCATGTAATCGTAGTGATACTTTCATCAACCGCTCCATCAGCTGTTGCAATAGCAATCCTTCCTTTTTCCACAACTGCAGCTACTGCATTGACTGATATGCAAATTTAGACTTTTTGCCAAGTCAACATGTAAGCCCTCCTCTCCACCTCATACCACGCCCCCTGGATTCTAACATATTCCCAATGTGCAGTGGCACTTGGCTGTCACAGGGAGGTTTGTGAGTAACTTGGTTTAAGAGCGTTTTGCAAGACGAGCAACATTTTTTAATACATTTTGACTTTATGTGCACGTGATGTCTTCATATAAGAGTAGCGTCATGTCACAACTGATTGCAAAATAGAAGAGAGGCACCTCTAAGGCCGCGTACACACGATCAAATAAATCTGATCAAATCGGTCTGACAGACCGATTTGATCAGATCTGTCTGCTGGGCTGTTTTGGTTTGATCGCTGTACACAGAGTGGTGACGTAGCGATGACGTTGACGCCGCCACGTCACCACACCAGGAAGTAAAACACTTACGCCCATTCGACGCATGTGCGGGCAGATATGTCTGCTGGTTAGCGTACTAACCAGCAGACATGTCGGATGGACGGATTCCCAGCAGACAGATTTTAAAGCCTGCTTTAAAATCTGTCTGCTGGAAAAATCTGTCTGTCCGCTCGTACACACGATCGAATCTGTCTGCTGAAACGGTCTGTCAGACCATTTCCAGCAGATAGATTTGATCGTGTGTACGCGGCCTAAGTGTAGCAATATGGTTACATTTAGTGAAAGTACAACATTTAGCAACTCGCATGGTTGATGATTAAAATGTACACATCTAAGTATGCAGGCATCCGGGGTAAAGCGTTCCACAACCAATATACTCCTGTAGATCTTGGATCCCGGCCCATAACCGTGCACATAGTGGAAGAACCGGAATATGGTCTCCCTTAACCTGTCTTAATCAGTTTTAATTCAATGAAATTTGATTTGCTTCGTTTTTTCCAAATTAAGTTTTTCTGAGATTGTACATCTCGTATGGGAATTGAGCACACCGTCTCCATTTCCCCTACCCCTACCCTGTATCTCTCCCTTCCCCTTCCCTCCCATTCGTATTCTTTCTTTCCCCTCTTTCTTCATATTCTTGTCCTTTTTTCTGGGCCACTCT
This sequence comes from Rana kukunoris, assembly GCA_029574335.1. Taxonomy (NCBI): domain Eukaryota; kingdom Metazoa; phylum Chordata; class Amphibia; order Anura; family Ranidae; genus Rana; species Rana kukunoris. The sequence goes on from CM056049.1 coordinate 591,947,678, forward strand.
ATTTGGCCAAACCGTTTACTCACAGGCACTCTATTAGTTTCATGAGTTAGATATGTCTTTAGAACGTGGTACTACCCTCTTGATGTTTGGATGTTACCTGCTCTCCTGCTCTGTTTCTATTGCCTTTGAATTATTTTGTTTTTACTTCATTGGATCTCGGGCGCAGCAGGATCCCGAAGGGGCACCCGGACCGAGCAGTAGTCCCCTTTTTTTTTCTTTTTTGACGCAGGTTTGCTCTATATGTACATTTATGTCTGCACCTATATTGTACCCATGATGTAAACATTTGTGCACGTTTGTATGTATTTCTTTCTCGTACATCACGGGACACAGAGCGGCATATTCATTACTATATGGGTTATATGGAGTACCTTCAGGTGTGGACACTGGCAATCTCAAACAGGAAGTCCCCTCCCTATATAACCCCCTCCCCTAGAGGGAGTCCCTCAGTTTTTTCGCCAGTGTCTTAGGTGTTGGTCACGGAATAGCTTTGCTCCACATCCTTGAGATTAAGGGCGGGCTAACCGGATCTGTCCAAGGAGCCTCAGTGCCAAAGTGGACAGTACCCGGGCCCCAAACCGTGGGGTTTTGCCTATAATGCTCCTCTTTGGAGGGCTGGACCCTGGGCCCAGGACTTGGAGTTCGTAAAGACCATAAGTTCCTGTTTGCCAGGGTGCTATATAGGTCCAGGACAGTGGGTACCTTCATAGGACCCCAGGGCCTGAAGGTCTATTACGCTACCCACGGAGATGGGAGAAGATTGGATCGTTTTGCTAGACAAACATCCTGCAGCATGGAGCAGGTAAGAGGAGAGCCTGCGGGACTTGGTTCGACAGCAGGCTCTCCGGGGTAACCTAAAAGGGGGGTAGCCTAAGTATGCTCTGCATTGGCAACCTTGCTCACTATGTCTGAGAAGACAGGATGATCTCATTCCCCCATCACTAGGTTCCCCTGTCTAAGAAACAATTGTGTTTGCTAGCTACCTGCTGCTTTCTTCCTAGGGCTAAGTAAGGACCCCTATGGGGCCTTTTGGAGAGTCCTACCTGGCCGGGGGTTTGATTCTGCCGCTTGGTACTGCAGTCCTGGGTCTCCAGCAGCGCGGCTCCTCCATGTTCTTCCTGCTCCAGCATACGCGCGCGCGCGCGCACGTCTTATAGACGTTTTTCGCGCCGTTCGGAGGGGAGGGCGGGGGGGGGGCATGCCTGCAGCGTCATCAGGGGCGCGCCTTGTGCTGTTATACATCAGCAGGCTATAGTCCGTGCTCAGTCTGATCTGAAAGGGAGAGGACGCAGAGCGGCAGAACAGTGACTCCCGGTGGCGGAAGAGGGGTAGTACATGCTGGACTTGGTTCCAATGCTTTTCTGTTAAGCCAAAAAATCCCCCTTTTTGCAACAGGTTGGAGGCTGTCAAACTAAGTTTGGGGTCGCTGTATGTTTTAAAAAAAAAAGAAAAAAAAAAAAAAAAAGACTTGTATATTTAAAAAAAAAAAAAAAAAAAAGAAAACATACGGGGCCCCATCAGTTTTTGAGCATTAGTGATCTATTGTCCCCTAAACCCTAGTTTTGTACTCCTGGCCACTACAGTCTGCTGTTGTAGGCGGAGTCCCTCGATTTTGTATTATGGCTTCCAAAGGTTCGGGGTCAAAGGGTACAAAAAAGACCAAAAAACAAAGGGGTTCCCCCTCTGATTCTGATGATATGCCGATACTTCCCCGCAGCTTATTCCCATGAAGGTCGCCTTGGATGAGCCATTAGGGGGGTCTGGTGCTGAGGCTGGCCCAGATCAGCCCAGCCCTGTGTTTATCACAGAGGAGATGCTAGCTGTATCCCTAGGGGGGCTAGAAGAGAGAATAGCAGCGTTGATCGCTAGATCTATTCCTGGCAAGAAACGGGCTAGATCCCCATCACCAAAAGGTGTATCCTCAGATGCTGAAATTCTCTCTCTGGAGGAATTGGAATCGCAGGAGGATCAACTAGACCTGAACCAAGAGGGTTCAGGGATTGAGGGATCTACCTCTGAGGAACCATTTTCAGACTCCCAGACAGAGAGACTGTGGGTGCAGTCTTTGACGGACATGGTCCGCTCGGCATTTAATTTACCATTGCCAGAGCCTCAGGTTCCTGCGGTGTCCTCTCTGGGCTCTTTGAAAGCTCCTTTAAGCAACGCAGTTTTTCCGGTCCATCCTCTCTTGGAGGAATTGATCTTTCAGGATTGGGTACGACCGGACAGGATTTTTCTGCCGCTGAAGAGATTTGCGGTCATTTACCCTATGGAGGAAAAATTCTCGAAGAGGTGGAAGCTCCCAGTGGTGGATGCAGCCATCTCATGTGTGAATAAATCACTAACTTGCCCGGTGGAAAACATACAAATGTTTAAAGATCCGGTTGATAAACAGTTAGAGACACTTTTAAAAGCATCCTTTGCTACGGCAGGAGCAGTGGTGCAGCCAGCTGTGGCTACGATTGGAGTTTGTCAGGCGTTAAAGGACCAGACAAAAGAAATGCTAAAAGACATGCCTACCCAACAGGCAGAATAGTGTTTTCTGACATTCCCAGAGCTCTGTGTTTTGCGGTAGATGCTATAAAGGATTCCATCCAGCAGGCCTCTCGTTTATCACTATTTTTGGTGCACATGAGAAGGCTCTTGTGGTTGAAGAACTGGGCGGCGGAGCCCCCATGCAAAAAGCTTCTGGCAGGGTTTCCCTTCCATGGAGGACGACTCTTCGGAGAGGATCTGGATAAATACATTCAGACTATTTCAAGTGGCAAAAGTACCCTTTTACCAGTCAAAAAGACATTCCGGGGTCCTACATTTAAAAGGTAGGTCTTTCCTGTCTCAGGGCCCTCAAATTCCAGGCAGTATCGACGGCCGCCTGCGCGATCCAACTTTAACAGTAGATCACAGGGACAGGCCCCTGGGGGTAAGAGACCATGGTATCGCAAGCCGACAAAACCAGCCCCTAAGTCTGCCTTATGAAGGGGCGCCCCCACTCTCGCAGGTGGGGGGAAGGCTTCGTTTCTTCTCAGAAGTTTGGGAAGCCAAGATCCCCGACAAATGGGTCCGGGCGTCTGTAACCACAGGCTACAGACTGGAGTTTCTAAAGTTTCCTCCGCCTCATTTTCAAGAGTCAAGGCTACCAAAGGATCCAGCAAAGAAGGCCTCGATGCTGGCAGCTTTGGATCACCTGCTTTGCCAGGACGTGATAATAGAGGTGCCAGCCCAAGAGCAGGGGCTAGGTTTCTATTCCAATCTCTTTGTCATACCAAAGCCCAACGGCGATGTCAGGCCAATCTTGGACCTAAAGAGTTTAAACGTTTACCTAAGGGTTCGTTCCTTCCGGATGGAATCCATCCGGTCAGCAGTCGCCACGCTCCAGAGGGACGATTTTCTGGCTTCCATAGACATAAAGGATGCTTACCTTCATGTACCAATCTTTCAGTCGCATCAAAGATTTTTACGCTTCGCAGTGGGGCAGCGACACTTCCAATTCAGGGCGCTCCCCTTCGGGCTAGCCACGGCCCCCCGGGTATTCACGAAGATCCTAGCCCCAGTTTTGGCCAATCTAAGGATCCAAGGGGTCACAGTCCTAGCATACTTGGACGACCTTTTAATCATAGATCACTCACGGCCGTGTCTGCAACAGGCAGTAAACCTCACGGTTCAGTACCTCGAAAGGTTCGGCTGGGTCCTAAACCGGGAAAAGTCAGCGTTCCAGCCCACAAAGCAGTTGGAATACCTCGGCATGAGGTTAGACACAGAACAGCAAAGGGTGTTCCTGCTCCTTGTAAAGATCGAGGCTATCAAGGGGTTGGTTCAGTTGGTTCTAAGCAAGAAAAAAACAACTATTCGCCTGTGTAGGCGATTACTAGGCAAGCTAGTGGCCACGTTCGAGGCAGTACCATACGCTCAAATCCACACTCGCGTCCTACAGGCAGCCATTCTAGCAGCCTGGGGCAAGAGAGCACATGCCTTGGAGTCCCCTTTCACGCTATCATCAAGGGTCCGACAAAGCCTGGCTTGGTGGTTGAACCCTCAGAATCTTCTAAAGGGAAGGTCCTTCAGCCCCGTTGTCTGGAAGGTAGTTACCACAGACGCCAGCCTGGCAGGCTGGGGGGCGGTCTTGGAGGGGTTCTCTCGCCAGGGAACTTGGGTGGAAGCAGAGAGGCAGCTACCCATCAATGTCTTGGAGATCAGAGCTGCTCGCCTAGCCCTCCTGGCATGGACCTCCAGATTACAGGGGTCCCCGGTGAGAATCCAGTCAGACAATGCCACAGCGGTGGCATACATAAACCACCAAGGGGGAACCAGGAGTCAGGCCGCTCAGAGGGAGGTGAGCTTGATTTTTCAGTGGGCAGAGGTTCATGTACCCTGCATTTCGGCGATATTCATTCCCGGAGTGGACAACCTGCAGGCAGACTTCTTAAGTCGCCAGATTCTGTCGCCGGGGGAGTGGTCTCTGCATCCCCAGGTCTTTCAGACAATCTGCCAGAAGTGGGGAATGCCAGACGTAGATATAATGGCATCCAGGTTCAACAAGAAACTAGACAGGTTCGTGTCTCGAGCGAGGGACCCTATGGCCTGCGGAACCGATGCGTTGGTTTGCCCTTGGCATCAATTCAAACTTCTATATGCATTCCCTCCGCTACAGTTACTTCCGCGCCTGTTGCGCAGGATCAGAGTGGAGCACAAGCCAGTCATTCTAGTAGCTCCAGCTTGGCCCCGGAGGACATGGTACTCACTAGTCCTAAGGATGGCAGTGGGAGACCCTTGGACTCTTCCTCTATGACCAGACCTACTCTCACAAGGCCCGATCCTCCACCCTACATTACAGCGTCTAAATTTGACGGCCTGGAGGCTGAATCCCTGATTCTCAGGGGTAGAGGTCTGTCTAGGCAGGTAATTCCTACCCTGATTAGGACTAGAAAGCCGGCCTCCAGGGTGATTTATTACAGGGTGTGGAGGAACTACGTAGGCTGGTGTGAATCCAAAAGGTGGAATTCCCGCAAATATACCATTGATAGGGTGTTAGGTTTTCTCCAGCTAGGAGTGGATAAAGGCCTGGCTTTAAGCACAATCAAGGGACAGATTTCAGCTCTCAGTGTGGTTTCAGAGGCCGCTGGCCACCCACTCGCTGGTAAAGACCTTCATACAGGGGGTCTTGCGTATTAATCCTCCTGTCAAGTCACCAATTTGTCCATGGGACTTAAATCTTGTCCTGTCCACTCTACAGAAACAACCCTTTGAGCCGTTGGCTGAGATTCCTTTAGTTTTACTGACAAGAAAGTTGGTATTCTTGGTCGCCATAGTTTCGGCCAGGAGAGTGTCAGAGTTGGCAGCCTTATCGTGTAAGGAACCATATCTCATTCTACATAAGGACAGGGCAGTTCTCCGGGCCCATCCTGCCTTTCTACCAAAGGTTATATCCAATTTTCACTTGAACCAGGATTTGGTACTTCCATCCTTCTTTCCGAAGCCCACATCTAGAAAGGAGGGGTTGCTGCATACCTTGGATATTGTCCGGGCCATGAAGGCCTATCTTAAAGCTACAGAAAAGATCCGGAAAACAGATGTGTTGTTCGTTCTACCAGATGGCCCCAAGAAGGGGCAGGCAGCTGCAAAATCCACCATCTCGAGATGGATTAGACAATTAATCATTCAGGCCTACGGTTTGAAGAGGTTGCCTCCTCCTTTGTCGGTAAAGGCCCATTCTACCAGGGCCATGGGCGCCTCCTGGGCAGCACACCATCAGATCTCTATGGCTCAGATATGCAAGGCGGCGACGTGGTCATCAGTCCACACGTTTACAAGGTTTTATCAACTAGACGTGAGAAGGAATGCGGATTCAGCCTTTGGGCAGGCAGTACTACAGGCTGCGGTTTAAGATCCTCGGGATCAGGGGCACCCTTGGGTGTAAAAAAAAAAAGAAAAAAAAAAAAGTTTTTCTTGACTAAGTTGGATTTATTATTATTATTTGAGTATACCTCTAAATTAAATCTCTTTTGAGAAGATGTCTCCCTCCCCTCATTAAAGCATTGCTTTCGGACATCCCATATAGTAATGAATATGCCGCTCTGTGTCCCGTGATGTACGAGAAAGAAAAAGGGATTTTTAAATACAGCTTACCTGTAAAATCCTTTTCTTGGAGTACATCACGGGACACAGAGCTCCCACCCCTCTTTTGGGGAACATTTTTGGGAGGCATACTGCTTGCTACAAAACTGAGGGACTCCCTCTAGGGGAGGGGGTTATATAGGGAGGGACTTCCTGTTTGAGATTGCCAGTGTCCACACCTGAAGGTACTCCATATAACCCATATAGTAATGAATATGCCGCTCTGTGTCCCGTGATGTACTCCAAGAAAAGGATTTTACAGGTAAGCTGTATTTAAAAATCCCTTTATTATGGAGTGTATGCATTTTTCTTATTGTAGATCCGGCTGCCCTTTGTCGGTGGTCGGATCCATTTTCTTTCTTTTGTTTTTGTCTGAAAACCTTCAATAAACACTTATTGAACCTAAAGCGTTCCACAAAGACCATTGATGTCATCCTTTCCACGAGTGGTTCAAGCCTCACTTTCAGATCGCTGTACTGGAGGATAGTCTTCTAGGTCACCATTGCAGACTGATAGCGGTGAGAGCTTACGGTGAGGAGGATGGTTTATGTGGATCACTTTACCCCAGATCCCTGCATACTTGGATGTGCCTGTTTTAATCATCAACCATGTAAGTTGCTAAATGTTGTACCTTCATTAAATGTAACCATATTGCTACACTTAGGGGAGCCTCTCTTTTCTTCTCTTTTATATTCTAGCTCCTGCTGGACTTGGCTTCCAATCCCCTTGTGGAGGCGGCCATTTGTGGACATTTTATGGTTGCACAACTTATGACATTGCTATAATTTTTTTATATGGACTATAAACTGAAGGACTTATGGATAAATGGTTGTGGAACGAATCATTTGAGTCTCCATATAGAAAATTTGCTTTGATATACAAGTGCTTTGGATTACAAGCATGCTTCTAGAACAAATTATGCTGGCAATCCAATGTTTTACTGTAGTTCCTATTCCGTCAGCGGTTTCTGTAAACATTGGCAAAGGAAAGGGTTGCTTTAGAGGCAATACAGAATTATTTTTAAAAGGATGCCAGTTTCCATATAAATGGCAATTTTGGGAAGGCCTGTTTGATTGTATTGGTTTTTCAAAATTCTTTTTACTCTCATCAAAATGCAATTCAAAGGACAGAGCTTTGCCAATAGGATATTATTGAGAACCGAAGGTTTTTCTGGTTTGCTTGTCTTGCAATTTATTTTCTTCAAGCAGCTGTTCAACAAAGATTCCAGTTAGATCTTTTGCAATACAAAAAGCCTAAACTTAATGGAGAATTTATAGATTTGTATGTTAAACATATTCATGGAAGCAAGCATGTAGAAACCCACGGAAATGTCTTCTATTTTACAGTAATGAATTAGAATGCAGGTACAATTAGGAAGAATTTTTCCATTTGTCATTACATTACCAGTCACCCTTTTTGTGTGCTGAACATTGTAAACAAACAAGCATTTTATCAGAGGCTGGAATAATTCAAGACCTCTTGTTCCACGAAGATTTTTTTTTTTTTTACAAGATTGACTGCATTCTTAGGGGTCCAGTCCTCAAGATGGATAATAAACCTTGTATACGTGATTTGCTCACTATGGTATTGGCAATATTTCTTACAAGACTTACTTTTCATAGGAGGTCACATTTGTAACTTCCTGTTCTCTTGCGTGTTGTTTTTTTTTTGATCATCTATTCTATGCTATTCTTTTGGCATTTCAGCAGAGCTTACTCGTTTAGTCTTTTGTAGTGGAGAAAGTGAGAGCTGCCCGTGTCGTGTATCTCAAAAGGTAAGCAATCAATATCTACCTGAGAGAGGTCACCAGTGGGCATCTGTGTCACTTATAGACATAATGAGAGCCTCTCGTGGTCCCATCAAAATAACTGGATGGGGAAGATAGGGCAGCTGTCATCATATTTCTGTTTGGCAGAATGTTTCCTTATCAAGTGGAACATTGCCCGTTGTTTTCTTTATTAGAAATGTAGGTCTTCTGCAATTCTTACACTTGGCACACTTCTTTACACTTGCTTTGACTTCAACACACAATAACATGCCTACCACTTCAACGTTCTTTTTATGATGTGTTTTTGATGCTTCGCTCGTGCTTCAGTGGTGCTTTGATGATGCTTCAGTGGTGCTTTGATGCTTCAGTGGTGCTTTGATGATGCTTCAGTGGTGCTTTGATGATGCTTCAGTGGTGCTTTGATGATGCTACAGTGGTGCTTTGATGATGCTACAGTGGTGCTTTGATGATGCTTCAGTGGTGCTTTGATGATGCTTCAGTGGTGCTTTGATGATGCTTCAGTGGTGCTTTGATGATGCTTCAGTGGTGCTTTGATGATGCTTCAGTGGTGCTTTGATGATGTTTCAGTGGTGCTTTGATGATGTTTCAGTGGTGCTTTGATGATGTTTCAGTGGTGCTTTGATGATGTTTCAGTGGTGCTTTGATGATGTTTCAGTGGTGCTTTGATGATGTTTCAGTGGTGCTTTGATGATGTTTCAGTGGTGCTTTGATGATGTTTCAGTGGTGCTTTGATGATGCTTCAGTGGTGCTTTGATGATGCTTCACTGGTGCTTTGATGATGCTTCACTGGTGCTTTGATGATGCTTCACTGGTGTTTTGATGATGCTTCACTGGCGCTTTCAAGTACCACTAAAGCAACATGGGGTATCATTTTTGAAGCAAAGCAAACACAAAGTGTAAACAGGACTGTGCGCCAACGAGCCCTTAGGGCTAGTTTACACTTGCTTCAAAACAAGGCTTCAGACGCGCTTTGTTAAAGCTCTCTGAACGCCAGTCAAAGCCCCTGTCCCTAAACAAAATAGTTTGCTTACAGTCCCATTTACACCTTGCTTTTACTTTGCTTCGCTTTGGCTTCACTTAAAAAATTATACCCCATGTTACTTTAGTGGTGCTTCAAAGCATCCATAGAAGTCAATGACAAAGCTTGCTCGAAGCATCAATGAAGCACCACTGCATCATCATCGAAGCACCACCTAAGCATCAAAAAAGCATGTTGAAGCGGTAGGCGCTTTAACCACTTAAGGACCTGCTCACACAGATATACGTCCTTTTTTTTAAAGATGGATATATCTGTAACTGCAGCAGCTGCTGCCACAACCGAGATATCTTATCTTTAGCGCGAGCGGTCCTGTTAACCATAACGGTGGTCTGGGGCGGATTCGCCACGAGATCACCGTTATCGGCGGCGGGAGAGGGCCCCCCCTCCCGCCACTCCTGCGCCCTCCACCGATTACCGGAGTGGTCGGTAGCGGCAGAGGCGATCGGGTCCTGTGGGGATGCGAGTGAGGGCAAGATGGCCCCCACCCGTCCCCATAGCAGCAGCGGGGCGGAAGTGATGTCAAAACGTCAGTCCCGCCCATGCGTCTTTAAAGGCTCATATTTTTTTTTTTTTTTTGTATTTAAGTCCAAATATGAGATCTGAGGTCTTTTTGACCCCAGATCTCATATTTAAGAGGCCCTGTCATGCTTTTTTCTATTACAAGGGATGTTTACATTCCTTGTAATAGGAATAAAAGTGATAATTTTTTTTTTTTTCAGTATAAAAAATAATATAAATTAATAAATAAGAAAACACAATTTTTTTTTAAAGTGCCCCATCCCGACTAGCTCGCGTGCAGATGCGAACACATACGTGAGATAGCGCCTGCATATGAAAACGGTGTTCAAACCACACAAGTGAGGTATCACCGCAATCGTTGGAGCGAGACTAATAATTCTAACCCTAGACCTACTCTGTAGCTCAAAAGATGCAACCTATAGAATTTTTTAAACGTCGCCTATCGAGATTTTTTATGGGTAAAAGTTTGAGGCCATGCCACGAGTGGGCGCAATTTTTAAGCGTGACATGTTGGGTATCATTTTACTCGGCGTAATATTATCTTTCACAATATATACAAAAATTGGGCCAAATTTATTGTTTTATTTTTTAATTAAAAAAAGTGCGCTTGTAAGACCGCTGCGCAAATACGGTGTAACTAAAAGTATTGCAATGACCGCCATTTTATTCTCTAGGGTGTTAGAAAATATATATATATATATAATGTTTGGGGGTTTTAAGTAATTTTCTAATAAAAAAAAAAACAGTTTTAGTCTTGTAAATGCCAAATCTGAAAAAACACCCAAGGTCCTTAAGTGGTTAATGTGTATTAAAGCCGAAGCAAGTCTAAATGAGCCCTTTAGAGCATAGGAGACTTCAGGCCAGGGAATGTGTCTCTATACTCGCATATTAACAGAAAGCTGTGCTAACAGTTGCTGACCATGGATAAAGGGTGATAAAACCTTTTATCTTTCCAGTAGAAAATGCTTTCAGGATCCTTTCTCTGCTGACTTTATGTTTGAGGAAATCCAGTAATAAAGTGATACCTTCAAATGGATAAAAAAAAAAGAAAACTCCTTCGCCATAAGCAGCCATTATGTTTAAAAACGCTGCAGTAAAGTCGCTGGACTGGATCCCAATGGATTACGGTAGGTGAACTTGCTGCTTTGCCCTGCATGGGTAAGGGTATGATTACTTTAATGACAATGTTTCTTTTTTTTTTTTGTGGTGAGAGACATGATCAGAAATAAGTTAGGGGGGAATGCCTTGTAGTTGATCAATAGGAGAGGTGTCTCCATTGGTCGTAAATTTCCCCTCGCCTCTTGTTCTGCTGAAACATTTAAATTTGCCATTATTTTCTGTCCTTGGGACAATAGTGATGAGGACAAATGGATAGTGTGAATCACTCTAGTGGAGATGCGTACAACCTAATACCCTAGAATACCCAAAAATGTTTGACTTTAGATCAGGGGTCTCCTAACTTTCTAAACAAAGGGCCAGTTTATGGTCCTTCAGACTTTAGGGGGGCCATTGGGAGTAAAAAATGTCCAGGTGTCCAGTGGGAGTAAATAATACCATATCTTTGGTGACAGTGGAAGGACTAGTGCCCTATCGTTGGTGTTAATGGAAAGAATTGATGGTGTCAGTTGGAGGAATAGTGCCCCATTGGTGTCGGCAACAAGAATTATGCCCCATTTATATTGGATGGAAAAATGGCCCAAGGGCCACATTAAGGCAACAAAGGGCCACATCTGGCCCCAGGGCCGCAGTTTGGAGACCCCTGCTTTTAGATGAACATTTTTCATCTGACTTGGCAACCTGTCCTCCCCTTCAGCAGAAATCACATGCCTGATTAAGCCATTATATTTCTCAATCCCAGCAAGACTGAAAAAGATAAGATTTGCCCTTGCTATGGGGAGATTTCCTCTTACCTCCTGTTGTGTCCTTAGGACAGGAGGTGACGGGGCATGGAGAGCAAAAAATAAATAAATAAAATCCAATACTCAACCCAAAATGAATAACATTTTGGCTTTTTATACACTTCAAGGATAAAGAGTTAGGTGCCAACTGTGGGTTTTAGATCCGCCGCTTACCTGGCTTGTGGCACATTGCAGTCCTTTTATGGAGCAATTTGTATATATTTTTTTATTTCGTTTTTTTTTTTTTTTTTTTTTCGGCAGTTGGATGCCAGAATATTCAGATGTATTTTCATTCCTTTTTCTTGAAGCCAACTTTACTTTAAGGCATCGGATCATAAACCTGTTCCTTCTCCAGGCTGCACTAGACTGTCTGTATGACTCCCAGTATACCTCTCACTCTGTCTGTTTCACTTGGGTGAGTTTCCTTTACAAGGTGGCCAATTAGACAGCAGAGATAATGGCTCAGGAAAAATAACGAGAAATGCGGTACAGAATAAAAAAAATACCCTATTTTTACTCGCATCACGTGTAGAGTTTTTCTTTTCTTGGGGCAGGTGGAAGGTAAAGAAAGCTTAGCTGTAACACAAAATTACATTTTAGCGTTCGAAAAATAAATGAATTTATTGCCCCCAGAGGTTGTATCAAATGATGTTGGCTATATTGAGCTTAGAGATAGGAGAGATGCAATTCAGCAGCACTTAGCTTGACGTTGGAAAAGAATTTAGCAGCTCAGTAAAATATTTTACACTTAAATATTTTTTCTTTGCAGTTTATCCTGGCTATGTAGCATGCAAGTCTGTTTTCTGCAAATGTTTGTTAGAAAGATGCTGGCTTGAGGAACACTTCATTGATAATGAACGGGTGATTTTTCAATCTTGGTCTTTTGAACGGTATTCTTATGTTAGCCTAATCATATATTCATAGGCGTGCTCAAGGGGTGTGCCTGGGCACACCCTAATCCTGGGATTGGCAACCTGTCAATGGTGGGCAGGTGACGGGTAAACCACAATCCTTCCTTGCCGACCCTCGGAACCTGGACAGGAGAAGTGGCGGAGGGTGGAATTTAGTGGAACCCATCTGTATTTTCCTCCTGCAGCAGCTGAAAGTAGGCTTCTCCTCCTCCTCTTTGTCAACATTCAGCTGCTACAGTAGGAAAATATAGGGGATCGGTACTAATATATGCCACCCCTCCTTTCCCTGTTACACTTCCTTCTGTTGCCTGGGTCCCCCATGTGCCCCCTTTTCACCCTCTTCATCTCATAGTTTCAGGCTAGAGAGCGGTGAAGAGGCTGGTAAATATTTCAAATGTGTTGGAGCTTTGGGGTGCACACCCTAATGCAATAGGCTGCGCACACCTATGCATATATTGGAAGATGTTTTGTGAGATATCTGCCCATTCTAAAATGCGCTGTCGGATCTCTGAGACCCAGCGCGATAATCTTAGACTTGGCCAACCATTTTTGAGTGTATGTTTAGTGAAAAATAAATTCCCTTTTTTTTATTTTCATAAAAAAGGTACAGTGATTGTCTGCAGCTAGCCTTCATTACTGTCACATGACTGCCACAACAATGATATGAAAAAATTGCCATTCAATTTGGTTATGTGTTCATCATTTTTGTATGCAGCAAGTAGTACCCTAAAGGGTTTGAAAAGTCAGAAGTTTTTTTTATTATGCATTAAGATAAAAAGCCTTCTGTGTGCATCAGCCCCCCCTAACACTTACCTGAGGTCCCTCTCTGTCAAGCAATGTCCATGAGTGTGTCAGCCGTCCGAGATTCTTCTTCCTGATTGACAGCAGTGGGTGCCAATGCCAATCAGGGAAGAGAGGGGACGGGGCCAGGGCTCTATGTCTGAATGAAGCTGCTTGCTGTGGGGTCATGGAACAGGAGGGAAAAGCCAGGATCACAGAAGAGGGACCTGAGAAGAAGGATCCAGGCTGCAACAAAATCCTCTGCAACAGAGCAGGCAAGTATAACATGTTTGTTATTTTATAGGGATAGAAAACGAGACTTTACAATCCCTTCAAAGTAGAACTAAACATTTTTATTTTTGGATATAGTAGGGAAAGGTTGTAAACCCTGTAATTTTGTTTGTCATCTGTGTCCCATTGAGTAGTTTTTCCATTCATTTACCACCATAGCCAAAACAGGAAGTGAGAGGAGATCCCAGGTTGCCACCAGAATTGCTGTACTTATTTGATCATGTCTCTCATTTTCCTGTTCTGGTGACAACCCAAAATTTGGGGATTTTCTCTCAATTCACTCTTGGTGATAACGTTAAATAGGATAAATGAAGAGAGAGAAAATAATTCTCCCTAATGGGTGCATTGACAGGAATAAAAACCTGACTGGTATTCTAATCCTTCTCTACTCTACTCCAAAACTAAAACCTTTTTTGCATAAGTTGAAATTCGTTTTCCCGAATCCCTGAATAAGAACACTGTAACAGGTGAAAGTCTGCACACTGAGCCAGTCCAGGTTCCATTGCTTTGTAGAATGTCAATACAATGCTATGAGCATCATAGAGAAGGGGTGAGCAGAGAGATGACCTCATCTGTATGCTGCTGCTCTTTCAGGCCACGTACACGCGATGAGACTGGTCCGACGGACTGTTTTAATCGGACCACGCTGAAGTGGTCTGATGTGCGTACACACCATCAGTCCAAAATCCCATCGGGCCAGAACGCGGTGACGTAGAACACAACGACGTGCTGAAAAAATGAAGTTCAATGCTTCCAAGCATGCGTCGACTTGATTCTGAGCATGTGCAGGTTTTTGGTCTGATGCTTTTGTGTACTAACCATCGTTTTGGTCCAACGGACAGGTGTCCATTGGACAGAATTTAAAGCAAGTTTTAAAACTTTGGTCCGATGGGCCGTACACGCGATCAATTTGGTCCGACCAGTTTCATCAGACCGGTCTGATCGTGTGTACGCGGCCTCACTGTCCTGTCACAGAGTGGGGCAGGTCTAGGAGCAGGTTATATTGTCTAAAGCTGGTCATCAAGGTGCAATTTTATTTCCACGCATTGCAAGAAGGAAAATCGATTGATTCCCCATCCACACAGTGTGAATGGGGGGAATCCTTCCTGCAGAGATTTGTGTTCTCATGGTGGGGGTAGCTGTCCCTGCTGAACACAGTAATGCTAGCGGCTATAGTCACTGGCAATAATCGCATGTAAATATCCAGCATGCTGGTTGTACATTTAGTCTGCTCATAGATGTTCACATCTCACCCAGTCCCTGCTGAACCGCCTGAGATTTGACTTTGTTAAAGTAGTGTAAACCTGAATCACACGCGAGTGTAAACCTGAATCACACGCGGTTTGATAAACCATGGCTGTTTGTTTTTTATTACATTTTTTATATGTCTTTGTTGCATTTCAGTCGCTGATCCGTGCAGCTGATTTGCAGCCACATTCTCTCTACTTGCATAAACTTCAGAATGGCATTTCCAGGGCAGGTTGCCATGTGGTGAAAATGGTGGCCCTTGTCTGCATGATGTGTGCTCAAAGGTCACCTCTGGTCTCCTTTAGAAGCCTGCAAGGAACAATGACAACACAGGGGCCTGGTTTGGCAATAAGCAGGGACACAGTATTGTAATTAGAGGAAGTGCCTGATGAATGACCTTCAAGAGGAAGCAAACGCTGATGGGTTTTGCTTAGTCTGTCATTCCCTGAAAAATATATGAGCATAATGGGCTAGTATACATTGCATACTAGCCCTTCTTGTGGCACATACCTGCAATTGAAGCCTGCACTATCCCTGCGCTATCCCTGCTGGTAAAAGCATCCATCTTCTGCCATCTTCCTTCGCCATGCGCCCCTAATGGACGGACCAAAAACGCACTATTTGAAATCCAGCCCATCCCTGCTGAACCAGACACATTTTGATTGGTCTATGGCAAACTTTAAATTGTCTGTATACTCAACAGTTTTTTTTTTCCAGTTTTGGACAGATTAGGGGAGGGTAAAATCCCCTATCCATTTATTTTTTGCTGTATTTGTCCTGTTGGAGATATATTAAAAGTGCATCTGCAGTTAGTTTTCCCTGAGTCTACCAGAAAAGTCCCAAAAATACCTGTTGATGCCACCAGTAAAATCCATTCACTATAACTTCGGTGATGCTCGCTGTTCCTGAATTCAGAGCAGCATTGTCTTTCTAGTGTAGCCTGTGCCTGCTTGTTCTACAGTGGGATAAGATGTTACGGGGGACATGGATTTCAGCTTGTCAGTCAGCACCTGGCCACGTGAATTCCAGCCCACTGCTTACTGACATGTCTGCACTGCCTCTATTGATGAAACCCTCCCACTGTGGGCTGCAGTCCCTGAGAGTGGAGTGTGTGAAATACAAATGAAGGCGGATATTACAGTGGGGGAGATGTCTGTGGATAGTACAGTGGGGAGATGTCTGTGGATATTACAGTGGGGAGATGTCTGTGGATAGTACAGTGGGGAGATGTCTGTGGATAGTACAGTGGGGAGATGTCTGTGGATAGTACAGTGGGGAGATGTCTGTGGATATTACAGTGGGGGAGATGTCTGTGGATATTACAGTGGGGGAGATGTCTGTGGATATTACAGTGGGGGAGATGTCTGTGGATATTACAGTGGGGGAGATGTCTGTGGATATTACAGTGGGGGAGATGTCTGTGGATATTAAATTGGGGAGATGTCTGTGGATATTACAGTGGGGGAGATGTCTGTGGATATTACAGTGGGGGAGATGTCTGATGATATTACAGTGGGGGAGATGTCTGTGGATATTACAGTGGGGGAGATGTCTGTGGATATTACAGTGGGGGAGATGTCTGTGGATATTACAGTGGGGGAGATGTCTGTGGATATTACAGTGGGGGAGATGTCTGTGGATATTACAGTGGGGGAGATGTCTGTGGATATTACAGTGGGGGAGATGTCTGTGGATATTACAGTGGTGGAGATGTCTGTGGATATTACAGTGGGGGAGATGTCTGTGGATATTACAGTGGGGGAGATGTCTGTGGATAGTACAGTGGGGAGATGTCTGTGGATAGTACAGTGGGGAGATGTCTGTGGATATTACAGTGGGGAGATGTCTGTGGATATTACAGTGGGGACTATATATGGTGGTGATCCCAAAAATGTATTAGCGTTTATAATTAATCTAAATTGGTCCATGTAATAGATAAAAAAAAAAACGATTAATCGAACATGAAAAATGTAATCAATAACAGCCCTACTTTAAAGAGGACCTGTCGCTATTATTGGCTTAATATTTTACCTGCTCGGATTTGCCTTCTTGGTTCTTTTTTTTTAGCCCTCTCAACATGATGATGATATATATATTTCATTTTAAAAAAAACTTTCCCATTTCCATTATATATAGTGTTGTAACCTTATCTCTTTAAACCCAAAGACATATTAATTACACATGTTCTCAGGCTAATTGAATGCAGTGTAATTAATAGGTGTTTGGTTTTAAAGGGATGTGGTGGCAACCTGAATTCCATACCTCTATTTTAGATCCAGTAATATCACTGGATCTCTGTGCTGTACAGGCAGATCATGGCTGGTTGACTGGGCTGGCAGGGTGTTTTAAATGTAAATGGCTTCTTGAAGGGCTATTCTGCCACTAGATGGAGCTAAGTGTTATAGGAAAGTTCTATACTACTTGGTGCTATCTAGTGGCTAAATGTGGTATTGCATGACAGGGCAATTTTTTCCTGTGCTGGTCAATGGGTCATTGACCAGCACAGGAAAAAATTGCCCTATGTTTGCTTTTGGCCCCATTAGCAGAGAATGAGTATTTTTACCAGGCAAATTGCTATCTTCTTCTTTTTTTTAATTTTTTTTAATTTATTGTTGGGACAATTGTGAATATTTAAAGCTATGGAGACACCTGGAATTCCTCCTGGCTAGGTAATAAATAGACAATGAGAATTAACCCCAAATGTATGTGTATATGCTTATACGTGAAACCTCATATATGTCATAAAGTGGTGTGCGCCTCCAGGAGCTATCCATAGTGTAGACAGGAGACGGGGAACTATAATTAAAATGTAACTGTAGTAAATGTGAATTTTGGCAAGCATGCTGTACACAGAGACAAAAAAAGCAATCATGCTTTTTGGAGTAGCTAGTTAAGGTTTAACACACAGATGATTTCACTGCATCTTTTATCTCCTCCATACTCTGTACAACTGTCTGAGGATATAAGGATTAATGATGTGTAAGTTGCATACACACAGGACATATCCTGCCCGTCGCACAGCACTGCTTCAAATAGAAGGTCATTACATGACGATATGGATTGCTTTACAACGTTCCATCAGAAAAAGCCGGGCCTTCACCTGTACTTGTAGATTAGGTGCCACTCTATCAAATATCTATTGACTCGTCATATTCAATAGTATATAATTGGTGCTTATACCACTTTTCATGCTTTCTAGATTATTGCATATTTCTTGAAGGCCATTCTCATTCAACTATTTTCAATGAAGGTTGCTGAAATGAAGATGTGAAAGCATGCCTGCTTTTCTGCTGTTTAGATGTTCAGAAGGTGGTGTGGTGGCCATTTCTACTAGAGAGATTTTAGTCTAGGGCACAGTTCTTCTGCAAGGTCCTCTCCTTGGAGGAACTACTCTGGGAAACAGTACTGGAGCCACGTTCAGCATTCCTGCAGCAGAAAGTGAGATGCAGCTGTGAAAATGACAGCAAAGTCCCGCTCTCTTGCAGGGTTACTGACAGCACTCCTGTTACCCTGCGGGGGCTTTGTTTACATTAGGGCCTCATTCACTCAGGCACTGATCTGGGAAGTATGAACAAGTTTTATGCCTCCCAGATCACTTTTCCTTTAAGATTTTCCTGTGATAAAGGTAGGTTTAAACACGTTTAGTCGCTTTTAGCTGCGTTTTAGTGTCTAGTTGGATCCTGGACGCACTGACTTCTATTTCTAAATGCACAAACTGACTGCAGCTAAATGCTCATTGTGAATGGCACCATTGGGAAATCATTACATGTGTTCATGTGCGTTTAGGAAGTTCCTCTAAGGCACAGGTGTCAAACACAAGGCCCGTGGGCCGAATCTGGCCCTCCAGGTCATTTCATGTGGCCCTCAGCTACAGGAGAGCTCCAGACCCTTACTTTCTACTTTCAAGCAATGCATCCAGCTTCTTCCCAGCAGCAGCATAAGGAAAGGGGGGTGCACTGTGATGTAAGTGAGAGTGGGGAACTCAACTTCTGATGGTGGGGTGGCTCTGAACATACCAATGTAAGGGGAGGGGATGCGCTGGACATCTAATCTTACAGATACAACCGGCCCTTTTAAAGACAATCATAATGCTGATGTGGCCCACAATGAAATTGAGTTTGACACCCCTGCTCTAAGGTGTGTCAGTGTAAATGAGGCCTTCTTTTAGTGCGCTGACAGTGGTTCTCTTATATTTTTGGCTCGTCTTGCTTTTTCACAAGAGCTGTTGTCAGTCCTCCTGTATAACTCTTTGATGGTGGCAACCTCTCTAGGTGCAAGTGAATATGTATTGTGTATTGCTGATAATCTTAAATGGTTCTAAAGGCAAGACATTTTTTATCTTTAATGCATTCCCTTCATTGGGGTAAAAAATGTCTCAGTAAGTGTATTGCCACCTCACCTCCATATATACTTGCCTGAGTCATATATTGATCCAGCACTGTGCCTGTCTGCAGCCAGTGCTGTTTTCGCTCCCTCTTCACACAGAGGCAGCAGCAGGAGCCATTGACTCCTTTTGCTGCCAAATACTGTATGGAGGGATCAGGGGGAGAGCCGAGCTGCACTTTGTGTGTCTATACCCTGCTCAGGAGCATCCCGCAGGTGCGCTGCCATAGAGGCAGAAGAGAAGGTTTGTGACCACTCTGTGCAATACTTTTGCACAGAGTAGGGTGAGTATAACTTGTTATAAAAAAAAAACACCAAAAAAACGTTAATAGAAGTATTATGAGTGCTGCCTGCGCTGATCATTTTCTGAAAAAAAAAAAAGCTTAAAGCGGAGTTCCAGCCTTTTTTTATGATTATTAAGTCAGCAGCTACAAAAAGCATAGCTGCTGGCTTTTAATAAACATACACTTACCTGCTCCACTGTCCAGCGCTGCACCACCCAGAGCTCCTCTCCCCCCCTCTCCGCCGGCGCCTCGATTCTAACTGTGGGCACCCAGCCGTGACAGCTTTCGGCTTCGCAGCCGGGCACTCACTGCGCATGCACGAGTGGCGCTGTGCTCTATGAGTGGTCACATGTCTCAGGCGATCACCTTCAGGGAGGGCCGGCATAGACGATATGGCGTATCGCCTAAGCAGTCCCTGGGCGGAAGGAGGAAGTGGGACAGGAAGTCTCACTCCCACTTTTGGGTGGAACTCTGCTTTAACCTCCCTGGCGGTATGATTCTTTCAGATTTTAGGTGCTGAAAGCGGTAACATTATTTTGCATGGGAATTTAGCGTTTTTATATTGTAGGCCTGTAATTCTTAAGAATAACTCACTTAAATCTGTCCAAACAAGAGTCTAGTAGACATCCCCAGTATAATAAAATTTGAAACACAAAATCATAAATTATAATATAATAAATATAAATAATTATAATATAATAATAATAAAAATTATTTATTTCAGTGTTTGATGACGAATTCCCCCACAAATCGCTATCGCTCAATTCTGCAAGTGATTCTAATTTATTATCGCTTTTTTCTAGCTGCTCTAAAACCACTTTTGACATATAGGGACACTTTTTGGTTGCTATGGACAATTTACAGTTTCCAGGCAGAAAGAACTGTTTTTATTATATAAAGGTGCATACAGGACACTGGGCAGACCACTAGGGACAAAGGGGGTGTGTAAGATTACAGTACTGTAATTATTTTTTTGAATTTGGCGCCGATTTCCGCCCCTGTGCGTCGTAACGTTACAGAAAACGGAGCTCGGCGGCACTCGGCACTGTGTGAATCAAGCAAGGAGGCAGCTCTATCACACAGCGGGGAGACATCGCAGGATCCAGGGACAAGGTAAGTAAACTCCGCCTGGATACTGCGATGCAATCCCAAGTCTGGCTCAGGGATACCACTAATGGTACTGGACTCGGGATTACGGCCAGAGTGGTTAAAGTGGTTGTAAAGGCAGAAGTTTTTTTTATCTTAATGCTTTTTATGCATCAAGATAAAAAGCCTTCTGTGTGCAGCAGCCCCCAGCACCCCTAAAACTTATATGAATCCCCTCTCTATCCATCGATGTCCACAAGTGTCTAGGCTGTCTGAGACTCATGATTGGCTGAGATACATCAGCGGCGCCATTGGCTCCTGCTGCTGTCAATCAAACGGCCAATTAGAAGAGAGAGAAGGTGGGGCTGAACCAGGGCTTTGTGTCTGAATGGACACATGGAGCTGAAGCTTGACTCGGGTGCCCCAATAGAAAGCTGTTTGCTGTGGGGGCACGCAACAGGAATGAGGGGCCAGGCATCCGAGAAGAGGAAGATCGGGGCTGCCCTGTGCAAAACCTCTGCACTGAGCAGATAATTATAACATGTTTGCTATTTTAAAAAAAAAACAAGACTTTATAATCACTTTAAAGTAGAGGTTCACCCCAAGTTTTTTTTTTAACATTGCATTCAGGCAAGTTTTTACAATGACAATCGGCTGTTTGTTTAAAAATCGTTGTGGTACATACCGTTTTCTATATAGATGTTCACTGCGGCTTCCGGGTATGATCTTTAGGGCTGGGCGTTCCTAATTGATTGACAAGCATCCTAACCGACGCATACAGCGCGTCACGAGTTGTCGAAAGAAGCCGAACACGTACAACAACCAAGGGCTGACCCTTATGCCAGTTGTTGCTATGTGTGTAGTACATGCAGTGTCTTGCAGTTTACTGTATACATTTTACATGATTGTGGTATTTAACGCAAAAATGTATGTAAAAAAAGCCTTCACCTGTGTTAATGACATTAGTCTTTCAGCTATAGTTTTCTTGAGCCAGCCAGACACAATCTGACAACACTGCTTGGCCTGAGCGGTGTACACAAAGCAGGACTCGTGTATAATTATAGTCTGAAGATGTGCTGATAGCGGGGTTCTGAACTCCTATTCCAACCACATTCATCAGCATGTTGGATGACTTACTCAGTTCTAGTCTGCGGCTTATTGTTATTAATGTAGTTGTATATTACTATTTATGTGTTGTACCATTTGGGAGTTTCCTATCTTAAACTGGAAACGCTGCATTAATTAAACGTTCAGTATTAAATTTAATATAATCTAACTTGTTCATAACTCATATGACTTTTATGAGTCACTGCATTTTATATATTGCTTTCTGCCTTTACAGATACTCCCGTTCATTTATCAAATATTGTGTGCAATTTGTTATATATATATGTTACTGATTAAAATTTGTGTTCAAAATCTGGTGTTCAATTAATCAATTTTTTTTTTAATTGATTGATCGACTAATTCAGATTAATTATAACTTGCATACATTTTTCGAATCACCACAATATATAGTCTCCACTGTAATATCCACAGACCTCTCCCCCACTGTAATATCCACAGACCTCTCCCCCACTGTAATATCCACAGACCTCTCCCCCACTGTAATATCCACAGACCTCTCCCCCACTGTAATATCCAGAGACCTCCCCCCACTGTAATATCCAGAGACGCCTCCCCCCCCACTGTAATATCCAGAGACGCCTCCCCCCCACTGTAATATCCAGAGACGCCTCCCCCCCACTGTAATATCCAGAGACGCCTCCCCCCCACTGTAATATCCAGAGACGCCTCCCCCCCACTGTAATATCCAGAGACGCCTCCCCCCCCCACTGTAATATCCACAGACGCCTCTCCCCCACTGTAATATCCACAGACGCCTCTCCCCCACTGTAATATCCACAGACGCCTCTCCCCCCACTGTAATATCCACAGACGCCTCTCCCCCCACTGTAATATCCACAGACGCCTCTCCCCCCACTGTAATATCCACAGACGCCTCTCCCCCCACTGTAATATCCACAGACGCCTCTCCCCCCACTGTAATATCCACAGACGCCTCTCCCCCCACTGTAATATCCACAGACGCCTCTCCCCCCACTGTAATATCCACAGACGCCTCCCCCCCACTGTAATATCCACAGACGCCTCCCCCCACTGTAATATCCACAGACACCTCCACTGTATAGGAAAAATAGTGCTTGCTTAGTCTTACCAGAGAAGCTGGCCGAACACGAGCAAGCCGGGTGATGACGTCAGCACGCCGCTCTAGGTTCACCTAGTCCTGTAAACACAGATCCATGTCCTGTCAGCGGTGAGGAGACCGATGTGTGTTCCCAGTACACACATCAGTCCCCTCCCCCCTACAGTTAGAACACACTTTAGGGAACATATTAACCCCTTCAACGCCCCCTAGTGTTAACCTTTTCACTGCCAGTCACATTTACACAGTAATCAGTGCAGTTTTATAGCACTAATCGCTGTATAAATGTGAATGGTCCCAAAAATGTGTCAAAAGTGTCCGATATGTCCGCCGCAATGTCACCGTCACAATAAATATCGCAGATCACTGCCATTATTAGTAAAAAAATAAAAATGCCATAATTCTATTCCCTATTTTGTAGATGCTAGAACTTTTGCGCAAACCGATCAAATACGCTTATTGCGTTTTTTTTTCTATTTGTGGGAAAAAAAGGGCGTCAATTTTGTTTGGGAGCCAGGTCGCAGGACCACGCAATTGTCATTCAAAATGCGACAGCGCTGAAAACTAAAAATTGGTTTGGGCAGGAAGGAGGTGAAAATGCCCTGTATGGAAGTGGTTAACATTGGTTAAGTTTTATTCAGCTTTCCTCTTCTTGGGTAAAGCGTGTGCAGTAACTACTAATAGAATATCATGAAGATTGACAATCCGCCTATTAACCTCCTTTGCCCTTCATCTAGACATACATTGCAGGATCTCAGCGAGATTTATGACTGTGCTTCTGCTATTATAAGCTGCTTTCATGTCATGCTGGACTCTGCTTACTAATCTATTAATCACACCTATTTGAGGCTCCATTATGTGGACAGACTGGCATGAAACCAAACCTATGTTTTTTAATGTGACAAGCTTTTTTTTTTTCCACAAAGGAGTCTGGCAGCGTATGATGGCTATATACAGCAAATTCTGCTCTTTTGGCCAGTAGGTTTAGAACATAAGCTATTTGTAGATAGGAGAGGGGTCACAGAACCTATTCTTTCTGTAGTCCTACAATAATGATACTGACTTGTTTTTGCTGTAGCTGTCCCCTGTGTGTGCAAATCTGTCTTCATTTTAATGTGTGCTGCAGCTGTGCAGACAGCTACATGAGTGATATGGTCATTCTCATTTCACTCTAAGCAATCAAAGCTGGCTGCCCCTTCTAGGGTCACCAAAATTGATTGCAGCTGAAACGCCATCAGTGATTTGAATGGGCTTGAGAACGGCACGTCATTTATGTACAGCATGTCGCTTAAGTCGTCAATACTTGAATCTGAATGAGTGATGTTGTGGGAGCTGCATTTACTTTCGGAGTCCCAGCAAGCTCATGTAGTTTGTATAATAGTGAAGTCCTTTCTACTTTCTTTTTTTTACTTCTGTGTACAAAGTTGATTCTAATGATCGTTCTGCATCACTGCAGTGAACTATAACTAGTTTCTTTGGGACCAGAAAGTACAGCCAGTGGTATATTTCAGGCAATACGACGGGAGAGCTGCGGCTTTTGCACGCACAAACCACAGTGTAATTTGTCCTCTCTCATTGCCCATTCACAGAACTTCTTGTATGATGTGAATACACTGTGAGTCCACTGAATACAAAGTGTTCTGTGAATGGGTAAGGGGAGAAGTAGAGCAGACAGTTAATACTTTGGCTTGTGCATACCACAGCTCTCCTGTTGCAGCCCTGGCTTAAATGGTTGTTCCAATGTCCTTTTATTAATCCATCTGTGGACAAACATGCAGTTAAATTTTCAATCACATTCATCGATATTTCTGATTGATGGAATGAGGCCCGTGTATTGCAGAGCATACCATGACATGTACAGTCCTACACTGGTAGATAAGACAGGAAAATACAGCCTGTGTCTTTAAATAAGAGGGAGGTGAAGCCTCTATCAATCTACTGTACATGCAATATCCCACCTCCTTAATGTTTAGCTAGTTAGTGGGCAGTCATTTACCACTGTGTGTACGCCCACATGTGTGACTCTTTAGTCACATGGGCTGCTCATATGCGACGGGAGAAAATCCTCAGCATAGAAACTCACTGAAAACTGAGCATGTGCAGAGCTGCCACCACTCCTCTGCAAAATTTCTAGCTGAATTTGGGACTTGGACAGAAGAGGAAGAGCATGAGCATCCAGGTTTCTTACAGAATACAGAAAACAAATCTCATAGTAAGTTTGAACAGCAAATACATTGTTTTTTTTTTTAATTATGTGGGTTTAGTGGCACTTTAACTTTCCTCAAATTTGTTTATAAACTGTTTATGCAAGTCATTTTAAGGCTCCATGCACACAGAAGCTAATAAACTGTAGTTTATTGTCATTTGTTTTTTAAACCACTTAAGCACCGGACCAAAATGCAGCTAAAGGCCCCTTTTTGCGATTCGGCACTGCGTCGCTTTAACTGACAATTGCGAGGTCGTGCGATGTTGTGCCAAACAAAATTGGCGTCCTATTTTTCCCACAAATAGAGCTTTATTTTGGTGGTATTTGATCACCTCTGCATTTTTTTTGGTGATATAAACAAAAATAGAGCGACCATTTTGAAAAAAATGCAATGTTTTTTACTTTTTGCTATATTAAATATCCCTCAAAAATATATAAAAATAAAAAAAAATTCCTCAGTTTAGGCCGACACGTATTCTTCTACCTTTTTTTGGTAAAAAAAAATCACAATAAGCGTTTATCGATTGGTTTGCGCAACATTTTTAGCGTTTACAAAATAGGGGATAGTTTTATTGCATTTTTATAAATTTTTTTTCTTTACTACTAATGGCGGCGATCAGTGATTTTTTTTTTTGTGACTGCGACATTATGGCGGACACTTCGGACAATATTGACACATTTTTGGGACCATTGTCATTTCCACAGCAAAAAATGCATTTAAATTGCATTGTTTACTGTGGAAATGACAGTTGCAGTTTGGGAGTTAACCACAGGGGGCGTTGTAGGAGTTAAGTGTGACCTAATACGTGTTTACAACTGTAGGGGGGTGTGGCTGTAGGTCTGACGTCATCGATTGTGTCCGCCCTACAACAGGGATGACACGATCGATGCAGCCGCCACAGTGAAGCACGGGGAAGCCGTGTTTACACACGGCTCTCCACGTTCTTTAGCCCAGGGGACCGATCGTGGCACTCCAGCAGCGACCGGGACACGGAGCTTCGGACCGGGTGGGCTTAAAGGGCAACGTACCTATACGTTGGTTTGCCCAGCCGTGCCATTCTGCCGACGTAAATCGGCGTTAGGCGGTCCTTAAGTGGTTAAAAAGCCCATAAACTGAACTCCATGTTAGCCTATGTGCCCATGCACACATGGGCGTTTTTTAGTGTTAATGAGCTTTGGAGTTTATTGGCTTTTTTCTGAATGCCCAAAATTTGCATTCAAAGTGCCGTTTTTCTGTGGGGAAAAAAACCTTTAACCACTTGCTTACTGGGCACATACACCCCCCTCCTGCCCAGGTGAAATTTCAAAGGACACTGCGTCGCTTTAACTGACAATTGCGCGGTCGTGCGACGTGGCTCCCAAACAAATTTTTTTTCGCCTCAAGTAGAGCTTTCTTTTGGTGGTATTTGATCGCCTGTGCGGTTTTTATTTTTTGCGCTATAAACAAAAAAGAGCGACAATTTTGAAGAAAAATACAATATTGCTATAATAAATATCCAAATTTTAAAAAAAAAAAAACATTTTTTTTCTCAGTTTAGGGTGATACGTATTCTTCTACATATTTTTGGTAAAAAAAAATAAAAATCGCAATAAGCGACTGGTTTGCGCCGTATTTCTCCGAGTCCTATTTCGGAGGGCGTGACGCGCCATAGCCGTAGGACTCGGAGAAATACGGCGCGTGCGCAGTCAGCTCCTAGGTCTGTGCGCAGGCGCCGCATTTTCGCCGAGATTACCCGAGTCCATATTGGGTATTTTCGGAAGATGTGACGCGCTATACTGGCGCCGTCCACCGCGGGGGAAAAAAAATAAATTCCAGGATAATACAGTAAGTGTGGGATTAAAAAAAAAAAAAACAGCATACTGGCGCTGACGCCAGTATGCTGGATCACATGGGAGATCTTATATTTAGGGTGAAACTCCGCTTTAAATGAAGCTTAAATATGTTTTGCAGTCTTGTAGCAGAGAGGAAGAGCATTACTAGGGAGCATTTTGGGCATTTGGCCTGTTATGTCTACTGCAGTCACTTCTGCCATTAGTTCAGATACAGGTCCGTGGCAGTATTTTGTAGTGACCTGTGGGTCTACAGGTGGCTCCATGGTGGTTGCCAGCAATCTATCGGTCCAGCATTGACAAGTATACTCCCTATAAAAGGCCCTGTCCTCCGTACTAAATAAAACCAGTCACCAACAGACTGTAAGAGAAGCTTTATCTGTACCCTTTTGGTGGACAGTGAGCAAAATGTGCTCTGGGTGCTGCCACTATTGGATACTTCAGGGTATGTTTCCGATTGCCCTAATGTTGGCCTTTTTTATTTTAGCATTATCTGTGTAGAAGTAGATGATTCTTAAATGGTCATAGCCCTGTTATAGCTTTTTCTTGAAGTATGCATTTCTGCTGAGATAAGTTTTAGGTCTCTGGGAAGCCCTGGAAAAAACAAAATTAATGGGTGAAAATGCCCCATTACATAAGTGTCCAATGGAAAGAGGAAAGATGGCCTTTTCACAGTGGTGGTCAGAATGCCACTTCTACAGTCAGGTAAAAGGATCACTTTTTTTAAGCTAAATAGCTTCCCTTACCTTACTGCTGTACTGGTTTCATGTCCTTATTGTTCGTTTTTGCTTTGAAGTTGCTGTAATCCTGCTCTGTTCTCCACACTTCCTGCTTGTCTGTTTCCTTATAACCCCAGTGCTGGGAGCTTTCTCACGATGGTTTAAGCCAAGGATCTCCAAACTACGGCCCTCCAGCTGTTTCGGAACTACATTTCCCATGAGGCATTGTAAAATTCTGACATTCACAGACATGACTAAGCATGATGGGAATTGTAGTTCCTGAACAACTGGAGGGCCGTAGTTTGGAGATCCCTGGTTTAAGCCATGGGTCTTCAAACTACTGCCCTCCAGTTGTTCAGGAACTACAATTCCCATAATGCCTAGTCATGTCTGTGAATGTCAGTGTGTTACAATGCCTCATGGGATGTGTAGTTCTACAACATCTGGAGGGCCGTAGTTTGAGGATCCCTGGAACTTTAAGCTGTCATTACTGTGTGTCTAAAACTTCCCAGAACCAATCAGATTCATTTTAAAAACAAAACACTGCCCTGGATTTGTTTGTTTTTGTTCTGTGTGTCTATTTCTACTTCACAGAAACATGAAGCCAGTTCAAAAGTGAAACTAACCTGCGGGCACATATATGATTGATTTTTATCTATTTTTAATCATTTTGAAAAGGAATCCGTTAACTTTTATGTCTCTATACCCTGTAAACAGTCATTTCAGCAAAAAAAATAAAAAATTCCTTTAGTGACCCTTTAAAAGACCATTGGTACCCTGCAGCTGGCTCTGAAAGTGGTGTTGGCCCTAGTTTTAGGGCTTGTTTTGACAGACATCTGTGCGGGTTCATGCACTGTCTATTCAAATCGGCCCCCGAAGTCGCAAAAGTAGTACAGGATTTATTTTTGGGAATCGGTGTGGCGTGCAAATACTAAGGAGATCCCCCAGACACTATATTTAAAAGACATTTTTTATTTTTATTTTTTAAGCATCGTTAAAATCACTGCTCCTGTAAAAAACAAAAAATAAATATATACTGTATATTTTTTTGTTTGCATTATGTCCCCCAGGGCAGTACCCAGGCCCCCATACCCTTTTGTTTATCACCAATAACTTGCATATAAGCCTTCAAAATGGGCAATTTTTATCTTTTCAATTTTGGGGTCCCAGAGACTTTAATAGGGTTCGGGTCCAAACTTTTGCGATGTTGGGGAGTTTTGGTGAGAACCAGACTGGGGGTTTGGCCCATCTCTATATAGGAGCAGGATGAGATAAGATACTGGCAAAATGGCAAGAAACAACTTGTGTGCTTCTGCTGTACACTTGGGGATACATTGCTTCATGGTATCTGTAGCTACAGGGCTTGCTCTTTAAAATATTGAAATATGAATGTTTGAACGCCCATACCCAAGCCACATGTTCTTGTACTGTCTTTGCCTGGTGCAGCAACTTTATTGCATAAGAAAATGTTTTACTATTGAAGGCTGACAGTTTTTTTTTTTCCAGCTTTCAGAGCCTTTAAAAATCGGAGTCATGTGCCAGGAGTTACCATAGAGCATAACATGGCAGCTAATGCCATTATTCTCTTCTACTGTCTCGTCGTCTCCATTCATTTTTTAATTCTAACAGTATTAAATCCAAAACCAAAAATGTTAAAAATTGCAGTTAATGAAACGAAACCCTTAGATGCAGTGGCTGCATTCCTTTTCTTTTTTAGTCTTTCCCACCTCTGTTTTCACCTGGAGTTCTGGCCAGTAACACACCTCCTGTATTAGAGTGCTCTGGGTGAGGGAGCACAAGGGGCACTATTAGATGGCATCATTTATTTTTACATAAATACAACTGATCATTGTAAGCACCCTGTCAGTGTTGAATGGTTTGGTTTGTCTCATACCTGTAAGCGATAAATCTGCAAGAGAGCTTATTCATTTAAAAAACAGAATTACTGGCGAGATCACCAGAAAAAGAGAAATAGAGAAATAATGCAGCCATGACATCTAAGAATTGGTAAGCTGCAATATAATACATGTTTGGTATGGGATTTAATACCACTTTAAGGATCCCATTTGAGTACTACATTCAGAAAACAAAGCATAGAGACTTGGCTTATGCTTCTTTCTACCACCACTACATTTTAAAAATAGAGAGGAAGTCTGAGTTGTTGGTGAAACACCCAGGGCTTGTGCTACCACTAGACAGCCGACTAGGGCACACTGCTGCTAAGGGCACCCTGCCGCTGGTTTCCCTCTGCGTTTGCATGCTCTGCAGCATGTAACTAACTCAGTCTCAGGCAGCTGCTCCGTCCAACCGGTAGTGTAATTAGAGGCGAAACACGGCACTGGAGCCAATGCTTCCTGTATAGTGGCTCCTTCTGTCAGATGAGCAGGGCAAAGGGGGTGGAGTCCAGGGCGGAGCCAATGGGGGCGGCAAAATTAGGTTTTGCCTAGCCTGTCAAAAAATCCTTGCACCAGCCCTGGAAACACCTTGTAGGGCAAATTAAGAGCCCTTTCCAATCAGGTCCGCCTGTCAGTTTTTCAGGTGGACCTGATCGGACACTCCATTCACCTCCTATGGAGCGGCGAATGTCAGCGGGACATGTCCTCTGACACGCGCTGCTATCTGATCCTGTCCGCCAAAACCAAACGGATGGTTATCCTTATTTCTATCTGTCTGGCGGATCGGATGGGATCAGATGAAAACACAGGCGGTCCACTTTCATCCAATCTCCCATAGAGGAGAGTGGGACTCTGTTTTTTTTTTTTTTTAAAGTGTATTTTTGTGCGTGAACTCGAGAGAGAGGAGCCGGACTGCAGGAGTTGGGAGTAGGCAGACCCTCCCCCCGGAGGCATTCGCCATCCTTCTCCATGCCCCTGGTGGCAATGGCGGGTGTGAAGGGGGGCCTCCCACTCACCCCGCCCTACCTGCTCCTCTTGGGAGCCCAACTGGGGCCCAACGGGACCCCAATGGGGCAGAGGGACTCCCCCTCTGAGGGAGTGAGGGGGCCTAGCCCACCCAGCCAGCCCCGTAGGTCCTTCGCCTCTCTTTATTTTAAGAGACCGCATGGCCAAAGTGCGTGTGTTTTTAAACCAATTTTGTGTGCGTGCAAGTGTGGTGGTTTTTGGGGGGGGGGGGGTGGGCGTACTAAGCACAGGCGTACCTTGCATAGCACACCCACCGGGAGGCGGGCTGAGACCACCAAACTCAATTCACATGTAGCCGAGACCGGGATCCGAACCCTTGGCTGCAGAGGTGAATGGCTTGTCAACGCAGTGCCAATCACGTTGAGCCACCACAGCTCCCTGTGGGAGAGTGGGACTCTGTTCATCTCCGCTCTGCACAGTGAGCGGAGATGGACCTGTCAGCTCATGGTCGGTTAAAATATTGAAAAATACAATGTGGTCAGAGTTGGGCCGGGGTTCACCCTGGTACGAAAAGCGCTCTGACATTGGAAGCTCGTGTTGCATGACGTGTGAAAATCAATGTTTCTCTTATTGTCCATGGACGGACACAGCTCCTTAAATCTTGACAAGTGGGTTATGTTCCCTGTTTACAGGAGAGGTCTAGGCAGAAACATGTTAGATAATTAAATACATGTCACATTAACAGAGTTGAACAGCCCCGCCTAGGGGGGCGGTCCCTCCAGACATAACCCTCCTCCCTGCAGTATGCAGTCTGTTTCGTTCTGCCTAGTAAAGGAGGAGGATGTATGGCTCCCTTTTGGGCCTAGCGCTTTGAGGAAAAAATGTATTTTATTTTTTCTTGAAAGAATCTTCTACCAACTGTTGGCTGAGAGACTCAGTCTGGCTAGCGAGCGTGAGCACACCTTTGCAAAAATGGCTGGGTCTGCCACGATATACCCCATGATTCCTGGGGTACATGACTGGGCTGTGCTGTTGTCTCACTCACAGTAGACCGGGCCGACAGCTACCTCCATTGCGGTTGTAAACCTGTCAGGAATGCGTCAGTGAGTCCTCGCTTGGACGGGTAAGTACAGTCCCTCCCGCTTTGGTGGGTTGGTACTGCTGGGGTTCGGGGGTCCTCCTATCCTCCCTCCCTGCTCCTTTTTCCTCTGCTGCATTACATTACTGCTGTCGGGAAGGGGGAGGCACCTTACTGAGGGGACTGTGGTATGGCCTGTGTTTTTAAAAGAGGAGTTTGGACACTGTTTAGCCTCTTTGGGCTTTCACTGTTCGAAATGCTGCGTTTTGCCACCATTTTTGCAGCGCTGTCGCCATTTTTTGGGTGATTTTCAGTTACTATTGAAAATCCCATTGGCGGACATTTTTTTGTATGGCGCAGATTACTATTGCGGTCGGCCATGTTGTGCTGGTCCCTACGGCGCGCAGCACAGGTCTCCTCACGAATTGAGTTTACCTTACGATTTTTCCTCTTCTCACACACGCTGTGTATTGAGGGTGGGCAGCGGTGTGCAGTCTTCTCCTGTGATGGTGAGTCCCCTGGGACCCCCCGTTCAGCGCAGCTAGAGGGTGGGTTTTCCGTCTAGCCTGAATAGGGCCTTGGGAGCTTTTGAAATGGAGTCAGTCTCTTCCCCAATCATGCCTGAGGTCGCAGCTGGTGCTCCTGCACCTGGGATTCCCACAGACACTTTGTCCGTAGTCCTGGAATCTTTTATTGCCAGGGTGGGAGCAGAGTGCAGGGTGTACAAAGCGCCCCCTCCCCCCGCTATCCCCTGAGGAATGATCTTTATCAGACAAGGACCTGGCTGCAGCTCAGGTCCCCCGATTCAATTTTATATGGAGACATGGATGGTGGTGTAGTGGTTCACTCCCTCACCTGGCAGCGAGAGAGTTACGGGTTTAAATCAGGACTAGAGTTTTGAGGGATTCTATCCGAATCTGTTCTTGGTCCCAAAGAGGTCCACTGTCAGTTTGTAGCCCTTCTTTTTGATCTAGCGTCGGCACTAAGAGTTTTTTCACCAGGGTGCTCGCACTTTTCCTAGCTTTGCTGGGACATCGAGGCTTTGCCATCATAGCTGCTTAGGCCGCGCAAACACGATTGGTCAAAACCGATGAAAACGGACTGAAGATCCGTTTTCATCGGTCCAAACCGATCGTGTGTGGGCACTCCAAGTTTTATACATTTCATGGCAGTGGCCTAAAATCAGAGATTGCAATGTTGTGTTTTTTCTGTAACATTGGGGAATAGTAACATTGTGGAGCTATAAAGCTGCACAAATATACTTTTGTTAAAAGTATAAAAAAATGTCTTCTTCTGACACGAGCTTCTGCCTAGGTGTGATGTCAGACCCACCTTCCCTCTGTATTCCGTTCAGTGTAAAGACTTTAATAAATTCAATATTAATCCCTCTTTTTATTATTATGAAAGGAATTATTGGAGCACAAGCACCAGGTACAGTTTAGATGAAAGGTCTGTTTTAAGCTGTTGCACAAACTTTTCTAAGTAGAAATGTAAGAAGGGCTGCGGTGGCTTGATGTAGAAGATGTTTAGCATAATCACGGCTGAGTAAGTGTATTTTTATTTTAGTACTTTCCTTGATTCGGTGGAACGGATTTGGCCGTGAATCAAGATGTTAGGAAATGCGGAATGATGAGGCGGCTGGAGAAGTTATATTGCAGCTTGCCATCAAGCACTTCTTTTTCCAGTCAAAGTTAATTTTAATACACCTCTAATTTCTCTAAAATTAGATGGGAGCTATGCGCACAGACAGAGATCTATATGTATGAGTATAGGCAAAGAGATCCACTGATTTATCTGCACATGGAATTTATTTCTGAATAAACCTTGGTGACTTTTTCTTACTGATATTCAAGGCATGATCTGCAATGAGGGGTATGACAAGTAATGTGCTGCTTATTAGCAGAACAGTCACTCAAGCAGTAGGAGGAAAATAAATTCCTTTTTTATAGGTATGTTTTTTTTTGGAGGTTGCATATTGCGCTGGCTCAGCATGTTGTGCGCATAGAAAGGATTTTGTTGCCCACGTGTGTCACCCATTTTTAAAGTGTTCCATAATGAAATAATAATGAAAGCTTAATTTGTGAAGGAAAACAAACCACATCTTGTAAATCTAGAAAGTTGGGAATGGCTGTAGAGGGAACAGCTATTTTGTGTATGTCAATATTTAGAAGGCTGTGGCAGGCATAATTGAAAGTGGAGGTTCACCCTCAAAAAAAATTCTGACATCACATGGAGTCAAGCCATCCTACCGACAGAATGGCAGTGTTTTTTTTTTTTCTCAGCACATACCTCGTTATCACGATTTTCACAGAACCCAAACGTCGGTGCGCAGGCGCCGTATAGAGCCGCACCGACGTTCGGTTTTTTTTCGGCAACCTGTGACGCGCAGTATCGGTCGGAAGCCTGTCAATCACAGGCAGTGCTTGGGAACGCCCAGTCCCGCGCGAGAGCCGGGGGGTGAAAATCGTGATAACGAGGTATGTGCTGAGAAAAAAAAAAAACATTAGCATTCTGTCGGTAGGATGGCTCGACTCCATGTGATGTCAGATTTTTTTTGGAGGGTGAACCTCCACTTTAACAAACGTCGCTGGGCAGAGCTGAATAGTAAGAGGTCATGTGGCCACTTCGTTGGGTAGCTGGCAGCTTAAAGGGGTTGTAAAGGTTTGTTTTTTATTTTCTAAATAGGTTCCTTTAAGCTAGTGCATTGTTGGTTCACGTACCTTTTTCCTTCGATTTCCCTTTTAAATGTTTTTTTTCTTTGTCTGAATTTCTCACTTTCTGTTCCTCCTTCAGTAAGCTTGCCCCCATCATCCGAGCCGTTCTAGCTGGGGGTTAGTCAGTGTGCTGCTCGCCCCCTCCCTTGGGACTACATACCTGCGGGGAGACACCGTGGAGGAAAAGGCTATACATCACAAATTCGAAAAATAAGTACAGTTCAAAGATGCTTTTCTGTTGCTCTCGTTCCCTACCAATGTAGAGAGAGCCTTAGTTACAGAGTTTAACAGTGTAAGGCAAAATTTACACACACATAAGCTTTTATCAGCATTTAGTGGCAGAAAAAAAAAAAACACTTTGTGCAGAAACAGCAGAGTTTGGGCATAAAATGCTTGAAGTTTGTAAATGTATTTAAGCCCAGGTTCACACTGAGCTGCGGGAATGAAGCCGTGCAAGTTCAGCTGAACTCGCACGATTTCACTCCCGCATGTCAGTCCTGATTTTAGCTGTGATTTGAGGGACGTCTGTGCAGGTTTCTGCACAGATATTAATATAAAGGCTACTCTGCATATGCAGCATCGCACTTATTAGGATGGTGCCATTGCCGCTGTTTTGACATTCAATTTGACATGTCAAATCGTACCAATGTGAACCAGGGCTAAATGCTTGTTAACGCTAGCCACGTTTAGAGCTTCAGCATTAATTCATTTAAAAAGCCAATGAAACAAGTTAACGCCCAAACAATTGATGCAGGCAAATGTGTTACAAGCCTCAAGCTTTTTTTTTTTCTTTCCAAAATTCTGCTCTCAGAAGGAAGGCTTCTAAAAGAGTAATGAGGCCTTAAAAGGAGCTACATATCCTGTACTTTGCTAAGTTATGCCCCATACGCACGATCAGGCTTTTGCACGGCCAAACTAACATCGGAATTCCATCAAAGTAAAAGAGACCATGTTCTCTATCTAAACTCTGAGGCCGCGTACACACGAGGGGATATGTCCGCTGAAAACGGTCCGATGGACCGTTTCAGCAGACATCTCCGCTCGTGTGTATGGGCTAGCGGACAGATTTCTCCACCCGACAGATTTCAAAGCAAGCTTTGAAATCTATCCGGTGGGAATCTGTCCGCCCGACATGTCTGCTGGTTAGTACACTTACCAGCAGACATGTCGTCCCCCACCGCCGCTGCGCCGCTGCCGAATGGATTCGGCGCATGCGCGGAAGTGTTTTACTTCCTGGTGCGGTGACGTGGCGGTGACGCGGCGGCGTCAACGTCACCGCCGCGTCACCGCTACGTCACCGCTACGTCACCGTGCCGTCCGGCGGCGGGGAATTTGATCCGATGGTGTGTACACGCCATCGGATCAAACTCCCGATCGGACATATCCGATGGAAATGGTCCGCGGACCGTTTTCATCGGATATGTCCGATCGTGTGTATGGGGCCTGATGGAATTCCTCCGAAAAAAGTTCGATGGGGCATACACTTTTTCCATCGGAAATTCCGATTGTGAATACGGGGCTTTACAGTGCTTTGGGTATTCTTTGATAGTAAATGATTGTAAAACAAAGAATGTTGGTAGTGTTTAAAGTGGTTGTAAAGCCAATATATGATGTTAATACAATATCCTTCGTTAGGTAACAACATGTGCTCCAGTGTCATTGCTTTATAAAAAAATATGCAGATTTCTATCTTTTTATATGAGAGCATTTCCAGGCGGTCACGTGACTCCTCATCTCTTCCCTCTCTGTTATCGACGGGAGAGACTCTCATATGAGGTAGAAATCGTCATTTTTTTGTAGCGCACAGACATTAGGGCACATGTCTACCAGAGGCTATTTTATTAACATCACAAAGTTTTGTAGCAGCGGGCAGGGGAGCAGAGCGGCGCTGGTAAGAGCCGACAGGCAGGGAGGGGAAGAGAACAGAGGAGAGCTGCAGATAGCTACAGATTACGGTATCAGGCAGCTATGATAAACTCTGGTCAGTTTACAGAGGGAAGGGCAGAATCAGACAGGATAAACCAGGTCATACAGGGGGGGCAAATTACACAGTACAAGCACTGTACTGTATAACCTGCTCTGGGATCCTTCTTTTTTTTTTTTTTTTAAGGTTACAAAAACTTTAAGCTTTTTGTGATTATATAAGTTTAAAATAAATTGGTCTAGTTATATTATTAGAATGAATCCCGCATTCCTATTGTGGAATGGTGTGAGAAACCCTGTTGGTCCTTTCAGAAATGACTATTGATATTGTAAGGAACTTTGTGCTTGGTGATGTAATAAGCCTTCCCCCCTCAGATTGCTCCCTAGACACAACATATGTTGAATCCAATGTCTCAGTACACATGAGTGCTTAGTGATGCTGAAGAACTTGTTCATGTAATGCCAGCTTAGTGATGCCAGCTTACTTGGTGTAAGAAATCGTAAAACACAAATGCTGCTCATGTATGTCAGCCCCAAGGGCAGAAAAATCCATTCTTCCTAGTCTTTCCATAGTTAGATAGAAAATATTTCCCGTATTTTCATCTTAAAGCCTTAAATACAAAAATTGTGACTGAAATATTTGAACACAATCAACACTTAGTCCATGGTGGTTTTCTTTTATTCATGTTTATATTTATTATAAAAATGTGTAACCAAATTTTATTGTTGGTTGGATCACTTTGAATTTACACAATTTATTCCTAATTGTATTTAATATTTACTTTTTGTAGCAAAAACAATGTTTATAAACCAGGTTTTTCGATTTCCCTAAAGGATTTAAAGCGGAGTTCCACTCTTAAAACCACTTGGTTTCATCCCATCCAGCATACTGGCGTCAGCGCCAGTATGCTGTTTTTTTTTTTTTTTAAATCCATGTACTTACTTTATAATAAATCATTTAATTTCGTGCGCACCGCGGTATGTCGCCGCTATTAGGCGTCACGCCTTCTGGAAACAGCCGATTAGCGTTCGGCTCTTCTCGGCGCCTGCGCACAGACCCAGAAGCTGACTGCGCAGGCGCCGTATATAGCCGCGTCACGCCCTCCGAAAAACCCCGAACTAGGACCGGCTATTTACGGCGCTTGCGCAGTCAGCTCCTGGGTCTGTGCGCAGGCGCCGAGAAGAGCCGAACGCTAATCGGCTGTTTCCGGAAGGCGTGATGCCTTATAGCGGCGACATACCGTGGTGCGCACGAAATTAAATGATTTATTATAAAGTAAGTACATGGATTAAAAAAAAAAAAAACAGCATACTGGCGCTGACGCCAGTATGCTGGATGGGATGAAACCAAGTGGTTTTAAGGGTGGAACTCCGCTTTAAATCTGACAGATTATATTAGGCCTTAAAGTACATTATGAGGAATGATTTTGTCCCTCCGTTCATGTCATTTATCAGAATATTGACTATTTTATTCATTGTCGTAATGTTTTTTTTCTATTTTTATATATATTAAAAAAAAATCTTGTCACGAAGCTAGCTGCCCGGGGTGAGCGTGGTGTGAGAATGTAGATCCAGAACAATACTGTGTCCTTTGCACTGGTGATTTTCTGCTGTATGCTGACAAACTGTCTCTGAAATCAAGCTTTCCGCAGATGCTACATGAAGACGTTCAGTGCGCTGACATCTTTTACTCCTGCTAAGCTCAGTGCTTTACAGATTTGATCCTAGTATTGACCTATTTGATTTATTTTTTAACTGAAGTCCGAAAGAAAAGTTGTCCAATTTTCGTGACTGTTAGAAAGTAAAATCGTTTTCTTTTGTGTTTTAGAGCTTGGTGTAGAAGTATACAGATAGGTTTGCTTTACCAACTAGAGAAAAAAGATGAAGCAATAATAATTATTATTATTATTATTTATTTGAAGCATTCCCATTGTATTTCATATTTTGATTGATTAAATATATATCTATATTAAAATTAAATTTGACAACAACTGTTGATCTTCAAGATCAAGAAATGTAGGCAGCTGAAGTTTTCCACTTTTTCTGTTAAAATCTAGCCTGGCCATACTGCTTCTGCCTCCCGAGCCCCCCTATTGGCTCTTTACTTTGACGACTGTGCTCAGTGACCAATATAGAGGATTGGGAAGAGGAGGTGGCAGGAGTCAGAC
Source organism: Rana kukunoris (assembly GCA_029574335.1). Lineage (NCBI taxonomy): Eukaryota > Metazoa > Chordata > Amphibia > Anura > Ranidae > Rana > Rana kukunoris. The sequence goes on from CM056049.1 coordinate 591,985,722, forward strand.
TAAGCTTGTCTTTTTTTTTATTTTGTAAAGAACTTTATCTTTTGACTGTTTTGATGTGAGGTTCTCAAAGAATTTAGACTTCTTCTATAATGTATCACCTGCTCAGAGTTTACTTTACGGCCCCTTTCACACTGGGGCGTTGGGGGGTGGCGCGTCGGCGGTAAAGCGTCGCTGTTTTTAGCAGCGTTTTAACATCAATTTTGCGACGCTATTCGGCCGCTAGCGGGGTGCTTTTACCCCCGCTAGCGGCCAAGAAAGGGTTAAAACTACCACAAAGACACTTTGCCGGCGGTATAGCCATTGTGCCCATTGATTTTAATGGGCAGGAGTGGTGGAGGAGCGGTATACACACTGCTCTTTCACTGCCACAAAGATGCTAGCAGGACTTTTTTTTACCTCCGGGCTTTCACACTGGAGAGGCAGCAGCGGCTGTTTCAGGGCGCTTTGCAGGCGCTATTTTTAGCATTATAGCGTCTGCAAACCGACCCAGTATGAAGGGGTCTAAAAGAGAATTTTTTCCTCTCTCTGGCTATTAATAGCCACAACTAGTTTAAGGCCCAACTCTGGGCCACCAATCATTCTCCTTTTAGGCCTCTTGAAGGGGAATGTTTGTTTTTATGCTTTTTAAAATAAGTTTTCCAGATGTCCTCGGGCTAGTCTCGTTGCGTATTGGATCTTTGGATCTTCTCTGCGTAGTGCACGCTCCACAATGATCCATAGACTGTTGCTGACTTGATGTCTTCATCAGTACACTGTAATGGCAAGGTGCTTTGGTGACCATGACTCCCTGCACTCACAATATGTCTTCTGGGTTGTCGTTCAATTTGGAAGACTAAATCTGTCTAGTAGCAGAATTGACTGCTGAGGACAGTGGAGGCCGGAGCTGCATTTTTTTTTAAGTGGAAGTTCACCCAACAAAATGTTTTTAACATTGCATTCAGGGAAGTTTTTACAATGACAATTGGCTGTTGGTTTAAAAATCGTTGCGGTACATACCGTTTTCTATATAGATCTTCACCGTGGCTTCCGGGTATGATCGTCGGGGCTGGGCGTTCCTAATTGACAGGCATCCTGACCGACGCATACAGCGCGTCACGAGTTGCCGAAAGAAGCCGAACGTCGGTGCGGCTCTATACGACGCCTGCGCACCGACGTTCGGCTTCTTTCGGCAACTCGTGACGCGCTGTATGCGTCGGTCAGGATGCCTGTCAATCAATTAGAAACGCCCAGCCCCGACGATCATACCCGGAAGCCGCGGTGAACATCTATATAGAAAACGGTATGTACCGCAACTATTTTTTAACAAACAGCCTGAATGCAATGTTAAAAATTTTGGGGTGAACTTCCACTTTAAACTGTATACATCTCCAGGTTTTGAGTTCTGTATGGAGTAGCGCTTTCTGTTGCGGCAACTGCTTTGTGGCTAGACATGTCTGTAATCCCTTTGCAAATGATCAGCTTTCTTAAAGTTGATACAGTTTACTGTGCTCCCACCCCCATTTGGCAGCACTTTAACGTGGATGTAAACCCAAATTTTTATTTCCACAATGTACAGTATAAGATTTCCTATCCTCTGTGCCCAGTCTTGCCACACAGAGTTAATCCAGCTCAAGTGAAATAAAACGGACTTGCAGAGAAAAACCTTAGTCCGTTCCGCCCCCTTGTTGTGAGTGACAGGTTATTTACATATCTCATGTGCTAGCCTGGAGATTGCGCATTATTTTTTAATTCCCACCCCCACTCCTTTTCTAAAGTCATGTGGTTACGTTTCTGGATTTTGACTGGATGTTAGTGATCATAGCAGAATTTAGTGTGAGGAATACACAGGAAAAAATGCATGTTGACAAGGGGAGTGTAGAGGTGGGCGGGGAGTCTACTGACATCACGACTCCACCCACAGAGCTCCTGACAACAGATCCACCCACAGAATCGGCAGAACCACAGATACGTTATAATGTCAAGCTCTTTGAGTTCAACAGTTTTACATACAAGTTCATCTCCAAAATAAATTTGTATTATTTTTGATAGTGTACATTCAAACCTTCTTGTTAAGTTTAAAAAGATATTCAAATTACTTCCTGTTGAACTAAAAATCAAATTACCTAATAAATTGTCAGCTTGACCTACCCCTATGTATGTATAATTTGCTGCTTAAAAGCATCCTTCTCTCTTGTCAGTGGCTGGATCCTTATCTATTCTGCAACTGACATCAACCTCCTTTCCTCACTATGACAGTTGCTGTAAATTCTGGTTAGCCAGATCCCTATCCTGATAGCTTTATGCTCTGGAGTAATGCCTTTACCACCCTGATGGCAGCACTGAGTGGAAGGATATCTAATGCAGGATTAATCAAATTATTTTTCAGGCCTGTCTAGAAGAATCAGTTTATATATAGCCCAACACTATATAGCCCAAACCTCATCAATCTTCCTCACTCTCCGTACTTTCTAAGGAAGTCTTGGAAACCATGTGGTGAATAAAACTCTATAGTCCACAGTAGGGCACACTATGCTCTAAAACTGTGTTTCTTAACCTTTTCTCAGTCAAGGCACGCTTTAAATCTCTGCACAATGTCAAGGTACCCCAAAATGTATAAACTAACAGTTTTATACAAGGCAGCAACATCCACACATGTAGGACACCCAACAATAGAGGCAATTTATTCTTCGGATGGAAATACATGTTTGCACACCGGTACTGACTAGTGCTGACGGAAAGGGGCGGGAGGGGCAATCAAAGATGCTGTGCAAGCGCCCGACCTCCTCCTCCTCCTCCTCCTCCTTATCAACCGACCATTTCATTGGTTGTTACACCAGCACAATGAATACCTGTGAAAAACGGAGTAGCCGCTCCAGGTGGGAACCTAAATGAAAATCCACCTTCGCAGGCAATGCATTCAGCAAGGCAGGATACTACTGTTGCTGTGACACTACAAGTCACAGCAACAAGATGAAATGAAACCTTGGCAACTGCCCCGTTTTGCACTGGAACTAGTGCTTCGTCATAGCTTATAACTAAGCACTAGTTCCAGTGTCAAACGCGTCAGTTGCCAAGGTTTCATTTTATCTTGTTGCTGTGACTTGTAGTGCTGTCCGTATTTTAATAAAGGCTACCATTTATTCAGAGTGCGGCTGTCCAGAAACACCTTTTTGTTCTCACAATCAATCCCTGTGGCTTGATGTACCCCTGGCTTGTATACAAGTTTTGGGTAATTTTTAGGCATTTTGCCAAGGCACCCCTGAAGAAGTCTGGAGGCACTGCAGGGTTGCCTGGACGCCTTGGTTAAAAAAAGGGTCTGCCCTAAACACCTGAAATACTAAGTAAACATTCATCTATTAGAGCTTTGTAGTCCATATAAAAATGATGTAATCATTATGTAACTCATAGCAATACTGTTTCTTTGCTTAACTACTTAAGACCCGGACCAAAATGCTGCTAAATGACCTTGCCCCTTTTTGCGATTCGGCACTGCGTCGCTTTAACTAACAATTGCGCGGTTGTGCAACGTGGCTCCCAAACAAAATTTGCGTCCTTTTCTTCTCACAAATAGAGCTTTCTTTTGGTGGTATTTGATCGCCTCTGTGATTTTTATTTTTTGCGCTATATACAAAAATAGAGCGACATTTTTGAAAAAAAAAACAATATTTTTTACTTTTTGTTATAAGAAAAATCAAATAAACTACATTTTAGTCAATCATTTAGGCCAAAATGTATTTAGCCATATGTCTTTAGTAAAAAAAAAAAAAAAATCGCAATAAAAAAAAAAGTTAGCTACCTAGGGGGAACAGCGACACTAATACACCGATCAGAAAAATGATCGCTTAGTGACGCTGGCAATAGGGAGTGAAAGGGTTGACTAGGGTGGTGATCAAGGGGTTAAAACTTTATTAGGGGGGGTACGGGGGCTACCCTGAACCTAACACTAACTGCCTGTCACACTGACACTAAATACAGTAATCATACATGATGTGATCTCTCCTCAGCGGTGTTTGAAAAAAATGCTGAAGGGAGAGATCACATCGCTTCCTCCTTCCTGTGTTTACACAGGAGGAGGAAGTGACACTGCAGGGGAGCGCGCGGATTGGCTGAGAGCGATCCGGAGGGGGTGGACAAAAACGAATAGCCGCTCCCTCATCCCGGATCGCTCGGCCAGCAAAACGGACCTCCGCATGTACCGGGGGGGGGGGGGGGTCCCGATCGGACCCCCGAACCCCCTCAAGGCACCAACGTATATATACATTGATGTGCCTGTCGGTGCCATTCTGCCGACGTAAATGTACATTCGACGGTCCTTAACTGGTTAATCTGAGCTGCTTTATGTCCTTGCACGTTGAAAGGCTTCAGATGACATCTTACAGTAGGAGTGCCCTACAGTTAGTGATAGCTTTTGGAGGCTCTTGATTTCTTATGCTACATTTATAACTCTGCGTTTCTGTGTTTTATGAGTGTTGTCATTCTTTCCTATAGAAGACGTGTCAAACGCAAAGCCCACGGGCCGAATCCGGCCCTCTAGGCCATTTTATGTGGCACTTGCACTTCTCCTGTTGCTGTGACCACTCCCTTGTCTCTTCCCCCACTTTTTCTCACCATTAAACAGCAGAGAGGACGACAGAAATACCCCTTGCCCTCTTTCATGTCTCAGCAGCAGAGAGGAGTACAGAACTCCTTCAACAGATTCTGTGCAGCCACAGTACCCCCTCATCTCTGCTTACCACTGGTCTCAGAATTCAGCAGACGCCAGCCCTCCTCTGGTCCTACTCCAGACCCTGCACTTTCTGCCTCCTGGCTCCACCCCCAGCTTTTTCCCAGCAGCAGCACAAGGTAAAGGGTGTGCACTGTAATGTCAGGGAGATGACTTCTGATGGTGGAGGAGGCACTTAATGTAAGAGGGAGTGGGTTGCTCTGGACATCTAGTCTTGCAGATACAACGTGCCATAATGCTTAGAATGGATTTGAGTTTGACACCACTTCTATAGAAGGTAGGTTTTGATGGATGTCGCAAATGTAGCCTGTCAGCGTGTTACAGGGTGGGGGCCATGTCTAATCCTCATCCGCTCAGTCCTAGTAGGCTGCTGCATCCAGACTTTTTCCGGTCTCTGCTAAGGGCCCTTTCACATGGGCTTATCTGTTTGACGAATGCCCCTTGCTCATCGGTCGATCCGCTGTTCCCCCTGAGCAGGCGGATGACAGGTCCATCTCCGCTCACTGTGCTGAGACAGACCTGTCAGAGCTCTGCTCTCCTCTATAGGGAGATCGAATGAAAACGGACAGAATGTCCTTTTTTATCCAGACAGATGCAAAATAGGGTCCCTGTTTGTCTGGATTTCACAGACAGGATCGGATAACAGCGGGTGTCGGCAGACATGTCACTGCTGACATCCGCCGATTCATAGAAGTGAATGGAGCGTCCGATCAGGTCCCCCTGAAAAGATTGACAGGCGGACCTGATCGTAAAGACCGTGTGAAAGGGGCTTAAATTGTCTTCTGAAATGAAAAAAAAAAAATGTAAAAAGCATTTTTGCATTTTATTAAAGTGGAGTTCCACCCATTTTTTTATGTTTGTCTGTGCTGCATGCCCTAATCTTATAGTGTTCAGAATGGACAATTTTTATTTATTTTGTTGCTTGTAAATACGTTTATTTTGTAGTCCTTTGTTACTTCCTCCTCCTTATTAGCCTGGCCTATTAAGTCACAAGGCTATTTGCAAGGGTTTCTGGGATAGGCATCATGTTTCCCAGTAGTCCTTGCAAACCTGACTGAAACCTATTACATTGCTTGTGCAGCACTGAGCATGTGCGAGATATGCAAAGCTGAAATCCAGGAAGTCGTACAGTCTGGCTTCATGATGCCCACACTTAAGATGGCCACGGTCTATTTCTAGATTATAAACTTCTAAATGCTGTAACAACCTAACAAAACGGACCTTAGTTTACAGACTAACTTTACTAGAATACATTAGGCTTGTGTATTACAGGGGTATTTATATTTAAAAAGTGAAATTGTGGGTGGAACTCCCCTTTAAATACCCTTTTTAAAGAAGGTGTCAGATCAACCGATTTTATGTACCGGATTGTATATTGCAGCCTCTTGTTTCCTTAGCATGAAGCTTCATCCTGTAAAGTGCATCTTTGTATTCCTATCTTTCTGCTTGAGATGAGAATAAAAATCTCTGCGGAATTACCTTCCAGACCCCCAAGGGGGAAACTCCAATACAAAAAAAACAAGCCTGTTCATTTCAGTAATATTTTCTACCACATGTTCATCGATAATGCTTCACTCTGTAACACTGTTGTGTGAATACAGATAATCTGACAACTGCACAAAAAATAAAGTAATTGGTTTGGAATCCAACATTACCATGTTTATTTTTTCAGTTGATTAGCTTTGATCATGAACGATGGAGGGGAGCAGCAGTGGCTCCAAGTGAAGTCGTGTCCTTCATTAGCTAGACAATGCAATAATAAAATCGCTGTTTAATTAATATTAACACCTCTGATAAGCAAGATGCTTTTAAAAACTAATTTGTGTTAACTCTACGTCCTGTTCTTTAAATATTTATCATTTCTAAATTTTTAACATGCGCTTTTATTTCCCCCAAGTTTAATTAAGACTGTCTTCCATGCACTGTGCAGATCTTAGATAGCATCATGTTCGGGATCCTTAGGCCCTCCTCCCGCTCGCTGCAGTTGGTCTTGATTATTGTCTGCAATAAAATGTTTTCAGTTAAAACTATAAATAGAACAGTGCAGGTGGAAAAAAAGATGTATGAAAGCTTTTTGTGCACACCGGAGCTCATAAAATTGTCCTGGGCGGCCGCCTTAAAGCCTAAACTGCAAAGTGGTTTGCATTTGAAGGCTCTGACACGTTATTTTTATGTTCTCAAACCTCCTTGTGTACTTTGGGTTTACCTGCTTTTCATTTATCCCTTTTTAAAGCAATTTACTTTCCAGAATGTGAAAAGAACAGAATATAAAAACATTTTGTACAATTTTACGTTTTTATTTTATTTTTTACGTTTTTAGAACAGAGATTTTTAAGCTCAGATGACCCACTTTTCCATTTAGTGAATCTTGTATATATGAACCTTTGCCTTTTGTTCCGTTATATTAGACAACCCTTCAAATCATGTAACGGAAGTCATGTTCCGTCACGGCTATTATGGTACTTCCCACGCTGTTTGAATTTTAAAAGCAGCGGTCTTCTTTTAGATTAGCAAACGTGTGAGATCAGCGAGCTTGCCGCTGCTTTTAAAATTCAACATCAAAACCAGTATTTTATAAGAACGGAGAGGAAATGGAATTTTGGGACTTTATTGAGGAAAAGGCCTGGTAGGGTCAAATACCTCCATCCCTGTAACTGTGGAAGAAATGGAAAAATAATAATCCCTCCCTTATTTTCCCATTTAACATCAAAACAGTGTCACTGACTTCTAAATACTGTGTTTCATGATATAAGCTCAGTTTAGTGGTAAAAATAAGTAGGGTTGTCCCGATACCGATACTAGTATCGGTATCGGGACCGATACTGAGCATTTGCGTGAGTACTTGTACTCACGCAAATGCTCCCGATGCCTGGCCGAATACTTTTTTTTTTTCGAGAGGGGGCGGAGAGCGGAGCAGAGCAGTCCTCATATGGGGAGAGGAGAGCTGCTGCCGCTGCCGCCTAGTCCCCTTAGACCAGTGGTTCTCAACCTTCTAGTGTTGTGACCCCTTAATAAAATTTCCCAAGCTGTAAGGACCCCTAACAGTAAAATTTGTCAGCACCCGAGGCAAGACAAGTAATTTGCGCCCCTAACCCACGGACATTTATCGCTACCTGAGTCCTTTTGATGGCAACTATAATCACAAGTAGAGTTACTCACTGTGTCTCCAACTTTGTGGTGTCTCGTAGCGGTGAAACCTATGCCAAAATCAGGAGATAGGGTCTCCAGCCTCTCCCACTTCACATTCCTTACCAGTCAGCTGACTAGTCTTTGCCCCCCCAGCCATGCTGTGAACTGAATGGGCACCTGCGAAGAGGCTGAGTGAGTGGCTGTGGGCTCCAGGGACACCACAGCTGGGCGGCCACAGGCTCCAGGGATAGCCCTGCTGGGTGGCCGCAAAAAGGCTGGGAGAGTGGTGTGAGCTTCAGGAACAGCCCAGAATTAGGTGACCCCTGGCAAATCATCATTCGACCCCCAAAAGGGTCCCGACCCCCAGGTTGAGAACCACTGCCTTAGACAAAGCCAAGTCCATCCCCCCCCTCCTCCCGCCATTGCCGACATCTTGTTAATATGTGCTAGGGGAACACAACAGCTTTCATTTGAATAGCTGTGTGTTCCCCTGCTGCGCCTCGTCATGTATAGCCCCTCCCCTTGCCCAGAAACTTTGATAGACAGGTCACCCGTCCCAGGATTAGACGGGTAATCTGTTTATCAAAGTGCCCGGGCAAGGGGGAGGGGTTATACATGACGAGGCGCGGTGGGGATAACACACAGCTATTCAAATTAAAACTGTTGTGTTCCCCCAGCGCATATTAACTAAATGTCGGCAGGGGGAAGGGGGGGGACTTGGCTTTGTCTTAGGGGACACAAGGCTGCATTAGGGACATGGCTGCATCTAGGGACAAGGCTGCATTTGGGGACACGTGGCTGCATTTAAAAAAAAGTATCGGTAATCGGTATCGGCGAGTACATGGGGAAAAAAAGTATCGGTACTTGTACTCAGTCCTAAAAAAGTGATATCGGGACAACCCTAAAAATAAGTGTAAAATGCAAGATTTCGGTGGGTGTAAAAAGATGTTCGTTTGACTTCAGACTGTAAGCTTAGTATGGCCGAGTGCGGGGGTGTACCAAGATGGCCGTGTCAGAACATTACTTCATCACAATCTGACGGGTCGCCTAATCTGATGGAACACCTTCTTGCAGAAAAAGTAAAGTTGTGTTTAAAAATAGTATAAAGTGAATTATAGTGCAGAAATTAAAAATCACTTGGTGCCTTGCCCCTAAAGTATATGGAAACCCAGTCACTAAAGCCTGGTACACCCTAAGGCAGGGGTGTCAAACTCAATTTAATTTTGGGCCGCACCAGAATTATGATTGCCCTCAAAAGGGCTGGTTGTATCTGTAACAGTAGATGTCCAACGCATCCCCTCCCCTTACATTAGATGTCAAGAGCCCCCACTGTCAGATGTTGAGTCCCCCACTCTTCCTTACATCACAGTGCACCCCCTTATCTTATGCTGCTGCTGGGATGAAGATGGATCCATTGCTTGAAAGCAGAAAGTACAGGAGGAGGATTGGAGCTCTCCTGCTGCAGGAGAGATGTAAGGGCCCTAGGAAATGGCCTGGAGGGTCGGATTTGGCCCGCAGGCCTTGTGTTTGACACCTGTGCCCTTAGGGCTCGTTTACACTTGCTTAAGAACAAGGCTTCGGACATGCTTTGTTAAAGCTCGCTGAACGCCAGTCAAAGCCTCTGTCCCTAAATAAAATGGTTAGCTTACAGTCCTGCTTACACCTTGCTTTTGCTTTGATTTGCTTCATCTTTGCTCCAAAATTTAGCTTTGCTTTGTTTTGGAGAAATTGCAGGTATTAGATATCAACACACATAGAGCGCATCTGCCAAGCTTCATTAAAGCTTCAAAAAGCACCACCGAAACACCACTAAAGCATCAAAAAAGCATGTTGAAGCAGTAGGCGCTTTGACTGGGTTAAAGTCAAAGCAAGTGTAAATGAGCCCTACTAGTTTTTAAAGTGGTAGTAAACTGAACATGATCAATTTTCTGCTTTTAAAATCCTGAAAAAATAAGTATGTTTTTTTTTTTTTTGTAGCGGCCTGCTATTTTCTATCTGGCGCTGCTTTAAATTTAGCATTGACGCAGACTGGGTGATTTCTCACAAAATTTGGGCCTCTGTTCCAGCCATGGCTGTACTGTGAGTGACCACTATTGTTACCAAAAGAAGAGAGGGGAAGAGGCTGCTTGGGGCCTATCACCCATCAATAATCAATGGTCAAGAGGTGGTGTTAATAACATAACCATAAGATCATATATAAAAAATATATTTATTAACATAAAACAAATGACATGTTTAAAAACAAAAGGGACAGGCCCCACAGATCAAGAAGGCAATGTAATTGAACAGAACCGTCCAAAATCTAGTTAGTGGAGCCAGCCAGCAACCTCGACCGACTTTGCGGTAGTAACCGCTTCTTTAGGAGGGTCTATAGAATACATAGAAAAGATATACAGTAGAGACAAGCAAATTAGATACAATAAATGAAATAACATAACAACAAAGCAGTGATATAATATCAAATGTCGAAAAGAGTCACGTCCGCTCACCTAGGCTGGTTTTTCAACATTTGATATTGTATCGCTGCTTTGTTATGTTATGTTATTTCATTTATTGTATCTAATTTGCTTGTATCTACTGTATATCTTTTCTATGTATTCTATAGACCCTCCTAAAGAAGCGGTTACTACCGCAAAATCGGTTGAGGTTGCTGGCTGGCTCCACTAACTAGATTTTGGACGGTTCTGTTTAATTACATTGCCTTCTTGATCTGTGGGGCCTGTCCCTTTTGTTTTTAAACATGTCATTTGTTTTATGTTAATAAATATATTTTTTATATATGATCTTATGGTTATGTTATTAGTGCCTCTAAAATCCTAGTCAACACCACCTCTTGACCATTGATTATTGATAGGTGATAGGCCTCAATCAGCCTCTTCCCCTCTCTTCTTTTGGTCTCATTTTTCCAAATAACCATTCTGGATGATGGCACATTATATACTACTTACCAAGTCTAATTGAGGCTATACTCTCCCTTTTTTGACCACTATTGTTGTCTGGGGTGTTATCATCCTAGGCCAAAGGTGGCAACAGTCAGGTCAAGGTGTTTTGGATGTTCCCTTTCGGCAGCCAATCAGAGGGAGTTGATCATCCCACTGTGCATGCTGGGGAGGAGTACTTAAGCGACACACGTCATTAGTCTGAGGTCATCGTTGATCCTGGGTCTGTCGTCCCACCACCCCCCATGTGTGGCCCTCCTGGCCGGTGGTGGGGGGTGTGTGTTCAAGTGTTCCTGGCTCCAGAACCACGTTGGTCCGGGGTTGTGATCTACTAAGTAGGCCTGATAGTCAGACTGGGTCAACGCTTGCAGAGTGGTCCTGTGCTGTCCATCCTGAGGGAGGAAGCCACTTGGTGAAGCACCTTGGAGAGCACCGAGCACAAGGCTGGTATCTCAGGAGAGGCCTTAAATTTCCTCCAAGGACGCACCATTACTCAAAGGCTGAATGATGGTCGCCTGTCAGTTCTAAGTTTGCAAGAAGTTATTTGGGAGAGATCCGGGTGCTTCATTCTGTGCTGAGAGGATTTTGGACCAAATATACCTCCATCGTTTCCGTGTGACATCCTGGCTGCTAGGTTGCTGAGAGGCCTATCCAGGTGCACAATACCCGCTCTGGCTAGTGTGGCGACGAAAGCTTAGTTGCTGGAAGCAGGCGTGTTTCCAAACAGAAGTTATACACCTAAACCTATTACCCTTCCACCTCTTCAACTACTACTTTTATTCTTTTACCAAGTTTGGCAAATAAAGCAAAGAAAAAAGTCTAGGTGTGGACATTGAACTTTTTCTCAACTCTCATCTCATACCCTAGATGGCAAGGAAACATGCAGCCCAAAACAATCCATTAGCTCCTTCGGGGGTAGTGCTACATATATTTATACTTGCCTAGGTGGATGCAGCAGCTTCGGAAGTCGGGATAACGCGTTGCTTCGACTGATGGCAGTGACGTCAGCGGAGAGCAGACTTCAGACCGCTCTCCGCTGAAATCAGGTCACAGGAGTGCAAAACGAATTGCACTCCTGTGACCCAGAGGAGAAGCCCAGCCTAAAAAGCTCAGGCTGGACGTCTCCTTTTTAATAATCGATGCATATAGTGCTAGGTTTACATTTTTTTTTCTAACCTTTTCTATTTTCTTGCAATCGGGGCAGGAGAAGTTCCATGATGTCACTGGCGCATGCGCATATCTGTGGCTATTCATGGCATGTTCTGTCAGTCTGTTTGGTATGATGCCTGGTCCAACACATTAGTGATGATGTCAAAAAGTTTAATCAGGTTAGACTGAGATGATCTGCCTTCAGTAAAGCCATGCTGCTTTGGGTCCAGCAAGTTGTGGGTTTTGAGCAATAATCCTTTGTTTTAGGAGTGATTCCATTAACATGACTACAACCGATGTTAAACTCAATAGCCTGTAATTGTCATCTTTTACCTTACTCCCTTAGCTACTATAGCCACCATAGCATACATCCATAGATCTCAAACTTTATGCATTGGGGGAGATGAGAACTTAACCTCAATTCTGGACCAAAATCTAAGCTTCCCTTGGCATATAATGTAATGGCTTGGTGATAATAATAAAGTCACTGCTCAGACAAAGTGTTGCCCAATGACATGGCATCAGTGTCCTTGTGTGTCCATAAATTGCACCAGAATCTTCACATCATTTTCATACTCACACCCATTATTGATGCAGTAATGTTGCAAGTTGTGGACATAGACTATACCATATTCCACCTTAATTTGTAATCCCCTTTGGAAGGGGGGGGGGGGGGTATTAACTGGTAACTGGTTTAGTCGTCTACATCTGGCTTTATCAGAGGTCAAGGGGTTTTAAAGGATTTTTTTTTTTTTCATAATAAGCATCCTTTACCTGCAGACATTCCTCTTTTCACTTGCTCATTGTTCGTTTTTGCTCAGAAGTTGCTCTATTTCTTCTCTGTTCTGTTCACTTCCTGCTTGTCTGATTGTTACTCACCACAGTGAAGGGAGACTTTACTGCGGTGGTCAGTGATGTGCTCGCCCCCTCCTGGGAACTACATCTGTGCGGTAGGACGCTCTCTACATGTTAGAGACTTCAAGGAGATGTGAATTACTTGGTGTGCCGCAATGCATGCTGGGAAATGTAGTTCTTACATGAATGAGCGCCGCAAACCAGAAAGTGAATGAGATAACTAGAATTCCGGAAGTGATATAGATGAAGGAATTTAATAGGCATTTACTTTTTTTTAACAGAATCATTACACTTACACATTAATTTTAGGCAATTTTTTTTTTCCTTTACAACTCCTTTTAAGTCTGAGTTTCCTCTTATGGGGTCCTGGACAAAATAGCAGCGTACCTATTCTTTAATGTGGTGACTGCATTGTTATCTTTTCCCTTTTTTTTTATTTAGGCTTTTTATCTATTTTCACCTGGTGATCCTGCAACTGACACACTTTCTGTCCTAGGGTGACAACATCCACTGTACTGTAGTAGTAAGGTGCTGCCATTTTGTAAATATGGTCAACAATTTAAATGCTTTTGGACATTTTTGTCTATTTTTATTTTATTTTGGATTTAGAAAGTGTGTGTTCCTGCTGCTTGTGCCAACTTGTTATATGCACTCCCCTTAAAGGGTCACTAAAGTCAGGGATTTTTTTAAAAAAAAATAACAAACATGTGATACTTACCTCCACTGTGCAGTTCGTTTTGCACAGAGTGGCCCGGAAACCTGTCTTCTGGTGTCCCTCGGCGGCTGTCTGGGCTCCTCCTCGCAAAAGCTTTCCTTCTTCATGCGAGGGCGCTCGCATGGAGGAAAGCTTTTGCGAGCGCGCTCCCGTGATACAGCGGCGGCCATAGCCGCCGACTGTATCACTCGGCTCCGCCCCCCAGCGCGCCGCGTCATCCACCCTGATTGACAGCAGCGCTAGCCAATGGCTGCGCTGCTATCAATCCGCCCAGCCTAGCCAATCAACGGCCAGGCTGGGAACCGAAGAGGACGACGTGGACGCGCCCGGGAGATTCGAACGGTCAGGTAAGTACAACGGTGGCTCGGGGGGGGCCGGTGCTGCTAGATGTTTTTTTACCTTCATGCATAGGATGCATGAAGGTAAAAAAACTTGTACCTTTAGAACCCCTTTAAAAAAGAATTGATGGCAAAAAGTCAATACCCCCTAAATGTCGCTGCCACCATTTTTGTTTTTTTCCCATTAAACTCACAGCACTGTCCTTGCATTGTAGAGTGCCATTTGTTTGGAATTTGGGACACTAAAGTGCCAAAGAAAGGACTCCCTCATTTAATAATAATCAAGGCTGTTAGGAGTCAAGTGCTTTTTTAATAAGCATTTTTCTGGTTTTCAGTGAGCAAAGGGTACTCATCAGAGACCTGCCACAATCTAGAAATAATTGCACTTTGTTCAACTCCTCTTTAAGGTGCTCAGATCAATTGCTTTGTGCTTAACTATACTCGAGTCGTTCAAACATTTCCTCATGACTGCACAGTTGGGTGTGTTTAAATGAATACTTAAGAGCTTAGTATCACAATTCCACACAGAGGCTTGTCGATCAAACACACTCTGTGCAAGGGTCATTGTCTGAGTTATTAACTATTCCGTGATACTACAATTCCCCCAAGGCCTAGCTCGTGAGTGATACTAAGCTATTGTTACAAAGGAGCCTGTACATTACTTGCCCTGAGGATACTGATAAGCGCACGTGTTTTGTTTCAATACCTTATATTCGATCTGTTATCATTAATACAATTTACATTTTCAGGAATTACCACTTTCAAAGTGTACTTAGAAGTTTTCTATGCAGAGTAGGATGTATTATTAAAGAAGGCTACTTGCGTTGTACTATGTTTTATCTTTTGATGTGTAAAATTAAACAAGATGTCACAATGTAGAGTATAAGATTTCCTATCATCTGTGCCCAGTCTTGCCACACAGAGTTAATCCAGTGCTGATTAATCCTCTTTTAGGCCGGGTTCACACCTATGCGAATTGGTTGCGGCTTAAACCGCATCTAATACGCAGAACATTTTTAAATACATTGTTTTCAATGAGGCTGGTTCACATATGTGCGATGCATTCGCACTGCGCATTGCCGGAAATCCGTATGCGTTGTGGAGGCCTTGCGGTGCGGCTCAGGTGCGAATTCAGTCCCATTATCTTCTATGGGTACGCAGCTGATTCGCAGATGTGTTCAGTTCTCTTCAGGAATTTCTCTCATTCAGCTCAATACATTTCTCCCCCACTCTCCTCTCACTCAGAACTTCCCCCAGGTCTCCAAATTCGCAGCAGAAACGGAGCTAATCTGCTGAACACTTCCCTTATCTTTGCAGAGACATTACAGAGCTGAAATTCCCACCGCACAAGTGTGAACCCAGCCTTAATGTTCAGCAAAATGAACAGCCTTCCAGATAAAGACCTGCCTAAATAAGTCAGTTTTCTCTCTTCTTGCTTTGAATGACAGGTTATTTACAAATATAGCTTGGACATGTTTATCATATGTTATGTTATAGCAAAACAGTGTATTTTCAAGGCCTACAATACACTCCTCAGCGCCCAACAGACAATACCCTTGAAGGAAAATAAGGATATGTTATGTTATGTTTATCATAACATGAGGTATAAAATGTGAGAAATCCACCCCTCCCCCACATAACACATCCTGGTAATATACAATGAACTTTGGATCACCTCATGTTATAATAAACATAACATATGATAAACATGTCCAAGCTAGATATGTAAATAACCTGTCACTGAAAGCAAAAACAGAGAAACGGACTTTATAATTTGGCAGGTTTTTATTTAATTATATCCTCCTTTGTGAAGCAGGTGTAAACCCTTAGGGCCAGTCACACCATACAAATACAGTCTGGATACATTTCTGCATGCACGTTTTGAGGTGTTTTCCATGCGTTCCAGTGTGTTTGTTTTTTTCCCTCAAAGTTTCCTATGTTATTTTCTTTTGTAATGCATTCAGCGCGTTTTGATGCATTTTAATTTTTCTGCGTTCCAGCATAGTTCTTTGCAGAAAAAATGCAGCATGTTGTACTTCTGTTGACTGTACTGGAATGCACTGAAATGGTGTAAGCTTGCATTTTTTTATGTAAAAAATAAATGCACTGACCTGCATGTGGTGTGAACCAGCCCTTAAAGTGGTTCACAACACTCAAGGGCCCAGATTCACAAAGCGATTACGCGTGCGCAACTGCTGTTGCGCGTGCGTAAGTGTAAATGTGCGCGTGCGTATAGTTGCACGCGATTCACAAAACAATATACGCCAGAAATCTACGTTTTTTGGTCCGGCGTAATTGAGTTAGACCTTCGCTTCCCTTCGCGCAAAACTGCGCTAGACACACCATTGATTTGCTAGTCAAATATGCTAATGAGGGAGTTACGGGGATTCACAAAAAAGCTGCGCAGGCTACGCGATGTGCGCAACAGCAAAATGTCCTGTCTAAAGTTAGAGGACCTAAAAGCTGGTCTAAATTTTGAAAAAAAGTCTACTTGTCAGATAAAGCAACACTGTTAGTGAGGAGTTCAGCAGTCACACGTGTTGCCCAACAATCTGTATGCCAACATGCCAGGGGCATCGTCGCGCATAGCTATACTACTGACTTTAGATGAACAAAGAAGGATGAGGGCACGGAGGATGGCACTAAGGAGGGCACGGGAGATGTTTTTTTTTATTTTTTTTATTTGCTTATATAAAATTTACAATTTAATCTAATCTAATACAATATTCTTATCTGATACAAGCCCCTCACTCTTCACTTGATATATCACACACGCATAGACATCTTTGGCATGAGAGATTCTGAGGTGTCTCGCATCTTCAGATTCACCCCTCATGCCATCATGGAATTACCACAACCTTGCAGGAGGACATCAGCAGTCCAACACATGGCACCACCCATGACACCCATGACAGCTACATATACAATCAGAGCCCCATCCCCACAGATTTCAAACAGAACATGTATGGGGACAGCTGGCTGGTTGGTGAGTGACATGGGAGTCAGGCATGACTATCCCCTCCCGTGATGCACACATCACAAGTGGCACATGCATGACTAACATCCTCCTGTCTTTTCCCTTCAAGGTGACTCTGCATATGCACTGGTACCCCATCTCATGACCCCATCTCATGCCAGCTCACATTATGCATCTTTGCACGGTAAACACACACATTAATCATGGCACAATGAGAATGCATGCATGCACACCACTGTGGTCCCTAGCACACACACCCCACATCCTCATCAAATTGGATTGGCACCAGTCCACCATGCAAGACTGGTGAGCAGTAACGCCACGTCAAGGCTCCAATTATGTCACTGTACATTCATACACCATTCACACGGACCTGGGAATCACTTCTCCCTGGTCCTGGGGAACCCTTCTCCACCCAAATTGAGGATGACACCCCTTTTCCAGCAGGAATGTCACCCCCACATTCAAACATCATTCACAACCCAAAATATGCCAAAAATGTCAGAAAAAAAAAATGCATAGAAAAAAAAAATGCATAGAAAAAAAAAATGCAGAGAACAAAAATAAAAATGCTTTCAAACCAAAAAAAGGGGGAAAAAAAAATTAATGCCCTCTGCCTGAGCCACGCCTGGGGCGCCCCCGGCCACGGCCCCGGACCCTCAGGGGAGACGCATGGGGGAGGGGAAAAGCCGGGGAAGGAGGAGCAGCCCCTGAGATCTGCCCACCTGGCGGCCTGCCCTCCAAGGCCACGGCTATTCTGTCCAGGGCAGCACCAAGTGTTGCCGTGTTGCCCTGGATAGCCTGGGTAAGGGCCCTCACATCCTGCCCAACGCCTGCTGCTGTAGTTTGCAGGTCATTTAGGCAGGTTGTGGAGGCCCGGGAGTGGGAGTCCAGGTTACCCAGCCTATCGTTGATGGAGGACAGGCTCTGATCCACCCGCCCCATAGTCTGGCAGAGCTGTCTCAGAAGGCGGGTCTGGGTGGCCAGGTTCCTTCTCAGACAGGCGGGCAGGAGATTGGGCGCCCCCCTGGTGCTCTGGGATGACCTCCTGGCTCCAGCTGATGGTTGTGGCCGGGGAGAAGGGGAGGCCCTTGTGAGGGGAGCCATGTTGGGGGAGGAGGGGGGGGGCTCACCCTTAGGGAGGGCAGGCTTCTTGCAGCCAGAGGGGAAGAGTCCGCAGAAACCAAACGTCCAGTGCCTGCCATGGACTCCTCCTCCTCATGATTCTCCTCCTCCGCATGATCATCCTCCTCCTCTTGTTCCTCCTCTGCGGACTCTGGCCTTGTTGGGGGGGCCTCATTAGGCTGCTGTCCTGGCGTTGGAGCGGTCAGGCCAGATGGCCCTGCACCCTCCTGCACATCTGTGGATGACACAAACCATTCACAGGTTGGAGGATCCACACACTTGCAACATATTCCCTTTCACCCCCTCCCCCACACATGCTACACACCTGAGAGAAATAAAAACCTTACCTGGCACCGCGGGGACCGGACTTGTGTCAAAGCCTGGCAGGCCCTCCACTTCATGACGGTGAAAGGTCAGGGCCACCACACGCTCCGTCGCTGTAAATCTAACCCGGCATGGTGGGCCCCCTCCTGTGCCCCTGGCGTGGGCATTTATTGCGGCCAGTTTTTTTTTCACCTCACGCCGGAGGTCATTTATTTTCTTTTCAATCCCAGACCGGGTCCGTGTCTCCCCCTCCCCCGATGAATTGACCTGCTCCGTGATCATATCCAATATCTCCCTCCTCCTGGCCGGGGTGGTGGTGGCACTCTGCGGGCCGTGGAGGTAACGCCCATAGTCGGTAATGGCCCGGGCAAGAATTCTTTTTTCCCCCACTGTAAAATTAAAGGGGTGTTCCAGCCCTAAGTTGTGTTTATTAAAAGTCAGCAGCTACAAAAAGTGTAGCTGCTGGCTTTTAATAAACACTCACTTACCTGCTCCTGCGTTCCAGCGACGCGCCGACCGGGGCTCCGCTCCTCTGCCCCCCTCCCCGGCCGGCGTCTCCATCCTGACTGTGGGCACCCAGCCGTGACAGCCTTCGGCTTCACGGCCGGGCACCCACTGCGCATGCGCGAGCCATACTGCGCATGCGTGCGCGGCGCGGCTCGCCGCTGATTGGAGAGGCGATCGCATGGGACCTGTCAGTGTCCCATGTGATCGCCTACAGGGAGGGGGCTGGTGTAGGCGATTAAGCTTAATCGCCTAACCAGCCCCTCGGCGGAAGCAGGAAGTGGGACAGGAAGTCCCACTCCTACTGAAGCCCCCACTCCCCCCCCAAAAAAATTACATGCCAAATGTGGCATGTATGGGGGTGAGAAGTGGATTGAGAAGGGGTCATTTTTTTGGGTGGAACACCCCTTTAAGCTTTCTTTTTCTCTCAGTCATACTTCCAAACAAACTCACTAGCAGTCACCAAAAATCAGTCACAAATACAAGCACAACCAATCAGACAAGAACACACACAAAGAGAAAAAGAACACCCAAAAATCACACTAGCACTCAGCAAGAAACAGACACAAAAAAATCAGATGAAAAAATAAAGCAAGAAAACAAACGCTCAGAAATCTATCAATCAAACAAACAGTCTCAAACACTTATCAAAACTCACTTTCACAAAACTACCAACAAGCACTAGATCACACAGAACACTAATCTGACAACTACAAAACACACTCTAACGAACAACAGAGCAAAAGCACTTGATTCAATGGGAAGGGACACAAAGGGATGTACTTTTGCAATGGAAGTGCGTTTGTGTGTGTCTATTTATGCTGTCTGCGTAGTTCACAACGTTGCCCTAGTCCATTTCCAATTTCACTGATTGCGCTGCTCCCGAGTTGTGAGCATGCGCACAACGGAGCTGACATGGTTTCCTTCACGCGCGCATGCGCGAGTCGGCCGGCCCTTCATTTGCATGGGGTCACGGCTCATTTCAATGTAACACGCCCACGTCCCTCCCAATTTGTATTACTCCTCCTTACGCCTCCGGAAAAAACCTTATGCTTGCGCAATCTCTTGCGCAAAAGCTACGTGAATCGCGGGATTACGCGGCTAGATTGCGCAAGTCTAACGGAAAAGTGGTGCGCTACGCCGGACCGATAATGCGCCGATCTACGTGAATCTGGGCCAAGGTTTTTACCTTTTATGCATTCTATGATCATTGGCTGAGACAGCAGCGGAAGCCATTGGCTAACAATCCTAGCTAGTGAGCCAATAAGGGTAGAGAGGGGCGGGGGCGAGCCACAGCTCTGTGTGTGAATGGAGCAGGAGTGAGCCTGTTTGGGTGCCCCCATTGCAATGTGCTTGCTCTGTGGGCATGTGGCAGGAGGGAGGGGCAGGAGCTCTGGCAATGGACCCAACGAAAAAAGAAAAAAAAAAGCTTAGGGACCTAATTTTACCACAAAAAAAATTAGACAACGTATTGACATGAGTATAAGCCTAGGGTGAGAAATGCAGCAGCTACTGTAAGTGGAAAAGAGGGTCAACAATGCCCATCTGCATGCCTCACTGTGTCCATCTCCCTACCTGATCTGTGCCTCATGTACCGCTGTGTCCATCTGCAGCCTTATGATCTCCGGCGCTGTGATATGCAGTCTAGTTGAAGGCCGTGTAGTGTAACAAAGCAGCGCCTCCTCCTTGTCCTCGTCCGTGACGAAACACTGATGTACCTTATACCCTATACCATGGGTCTTCAAACTATGGCCCTCCAGTTGTTCACAAACTACCATTCCCATCACGCCTAGTCATGTCTGTGAATGTTAGAGTTTTACAATGCCTCATGGGATGTGTAGTTCCGCAACAGCTGGAGGGCCGTAGTTTGAGAATCCCTTCCCTATACATTGTATGATACAGTGGAAGTCTATGGGTTAAGCTACATGGTTAATATAGAGGCATGATCAGAAGATGTTCATAGATACATAATGCTTGTTTACTCATGGCTCTCTGCATCGAGTTTTAAGCTGGATTGGTGCTATAGTGATGTAAATGCACTGAGTTTTAGTTTGAATCTCATTTTGCTGCTCCTTAATGCAAACGCGTGTTGTATTGCAGTGGCGTGCAGCAGAATGGAATATGGTAAATCACGCATTACAGATACATGCTGAAGTGCATAGTTTTGAGCTCTCTATTATGTGAATCCAGTCGTAAATAAACCTATGCCGAGAGGAATACAAGAGGTGCCAATGCGGACCTGTTAGGAAAGCAAGGTGTCCGTCTGTCCCTGCCTTCAATGCTTATTGAGTCACTGACTAGGAATAGGCTTGGAAAGAGGAAAGGATTGCAGCTAATCCTGACCAGCTCAGGTGAATAAACGATGAAGAGCAGCCTCAGCCTACTTGTCTCCACCAAACCACACACCCTGATGCATTTCACCTCCTCACCAGACTTTATCATATGTTTAAGCCCATGTGGGAGGAGGCGAAATGTATGACAGTGTGGAGACATGTAGGCTAAGGCCGCTCTCATTCACCTGAGCTGGTCTGGAGTAGTGGCAATCCTTTCCTCTTTACATTTACTACCCCCCTGGATTGGTATTGGGACAAACCTGCACCTTCAGGGACACAGGGATATGCTTTCACCTCTACTTTGTAAGACGCCATAAGCATGCACAGGTGCTTGGTACTGTTATAACAGAAAGGGGCCATACCCCAAACTGTTCCCACAAAGTTGGGGGCATGAAATTGTCCAAAATGCCTTGGTGTAGTCATGTCTTAAGAGCAGGGGCGGACTGACAACTCATGGGGCCCTCGGGCAATAGAAGATTATGGGGCCCCCGGGCTTACAGATGGCCACCAAGCCAGGAGGCAGGGCAGCTAAAATCCCAGGATTTTCACATCAAAAGCATGTCGGTTTCAGACATATCAGGGACAGATGTAAAAAAAAAAAATTTTTACATACTGTCCCTTTTTTTTTTTTTAACCTGGCAACCCTGATGGGGCCTCCTAGTGGCATGGGGCCCTCGGGCAGTGCCTGAGAGCTCCAATGGTCAGTCCGCCCCTGCTTAAGAGTTCCCTTTACTGGAAAGAAGGGGTCAAGCCCAACCCCTGAAAAACATCCCCACACCATAATCCTCCCTTTTCCAAAGTATTTGGATCAGTGCACAAAGCAAGGTCCATAAAGACATGGATGAGCAAGTTTGGGGTGGAGAAACTTGACTGACCTGAACAGAGCTCTTATCTCAACCCAGCAGAACACATTTTAGGATGAATTAGTATGGAGACTGTGAGTCGGTCCTTCTCACCCACATCAGTGCTTGACCTCACAAATGTGCTTCTGGAAGAATGGTCAAGCATTCACATGTGTGTGCCCCATTGGAGTTTTTCTATCAGAAATTCCGACGGACTTGGAAAGAGAACATTTCGATCAGAAATTTCGTTCATCTGTATGGAACTCCAACGGAGAAGAAAACATGCATGCTCAGAAGCATTGAACTTAATTTTTCTCGACCGGTCGTAGTGTTGTATGTCACCGCGTTATGGACGGTCGGTATTTGGTGTGACAGTGTTTATACAAGACAGCTTGAACGGAATTCCGTCTGAAAATTCCATCAGAGTTTATCCCGACGGGAATTCCGATTGTGTGTACAGGGCATAAGGCTAGGGTGCCGTTAAATTCATGTGTGTGTGTATAGGCAGGCGTCTCAATACTTTTGGTAATATATCGTATGTCCGAACTTGCTGAATCCATTAGGGAAGCCCAATGCCATCATTTGGATGTGTAGTGGCTAAAGCAGTTGGGGAATTCTGGTGCTGAGATCTCGCCATGAGAGATGCAATAAGCCAGCAACCATGTAAAACTGAAATGTTTGCTTTTTTTGTGGCCTTTACATAAAATGTTTCTAATGTTATTGTGTAGCTAGATGGCCTATGATCTCAGGGCATTACATTCTTTTTAATTTTTAAAAATCTGAGCAACTAAATAACATAAATGTCTGAATCTGCAGAGGCTTTTAGCAAAGTAAAGTAGAGCATTGGTGACATGTCAACCCCAAGGCCAACTAGAAAGACAACTCTGGCCTTTTCAGTACATTTACTATCGGCTCTAATGATTCCTTTTCAAATACCATACATTACAGCACACCTTCTTTACAGTACAACTTGACCTTTCTGCATTGTCTAATGTAAATGTACTGTGAATGCCATCTGCTGCTTGATGCTAAACATAAAAGAAAATATCTGAGTCGCACTCCCACAGATTTGTCTAGTAACTATTTTAGATTTTGCTTTACTAGCTTCTCCGACACATCCGAGCATGAATGATCATTTCTACTACCCACCTAAGACTGGTCACTGGCATTGTCAGAGGTAATCATACCGCTTGTTATGTTGTAAGAAGGTAGAATAGATGTAGCAGGGCTGTCTTAATGAGAGGGCACACCTGGGCACTGCCCAGGGGTCCTAGCTGCAAAGGGTGTCCCTGCACTTCCCCAAAGCAGCTGGTCCTTGAGCCCACGCTGGCCCATAATTGGGGGGGGGGCCCATGATGGCACTGAGTGATAGATACACAGGGGAGGCAGTCTGCCTCCTACCTACTTGATGTCTGTTTACCTGCACTGTCATCATTGTAGGGGCCCCGGAGCATTACTTTGCTTAGGGGCTCATGATGCTATTAACCACTTAAGGACCGCCTCCTGCACATATACGTCGGCAGAATGGCACAGCTGGGCAGATCCATGTACAGGTACGTACTGTACTACTGCCCAGCCGAGGGTCACGGGCGCGCACCCGCGGCACGCTCCCGTGACCCGGTCCGAAGCTCAGGGACTCGTGGGCTTGTATGGGCCGACTGCCCTCCTTGGTCTCTAACTCGGGAGTATGTCCTTGTGCGGGCAATCCGAAAGAGTTCCCAGGGGGCGGTCAGGGCAAACTTTCCAGTGACGTATTTTGTAGATAGTACTCAAGCAGGATTCACTCAGGGAGAAGGTAAAAAAGAGAGAAAAGAGGGGAGCACAAAAGGTCAGAGGAGAAGCCACTGCGGGACAGAGATGAGTTGCTCTCTAAAAATTATGATTTAAATCAAGCCTTTAAGTTTGCTTGATTTAAATCAAATCCACCCTGTTGAGAACCACAACCTGACAGTCGATAAGAATGACAGAGATTTGTGTATGAATGATGCAGCCATGTGGGCGGAGCCCCCTGCCCAGCTGCGATGCTTTCAAAAGCTGACATTCAGTACGTGTAACTTCTCCCCGTACTGCTGCCATGGGGGTGGGGGGGGCTGTAGCACTAGTAAATTTACACCCAAAGTGAATCTGTTGGCACACTATAGCTATTACAGTATTCACATATTCTGAACAATGGTTAAATGGCCTTTAAAAATAAACCCTCACTGACCTTGGTAGCTAAAGGCACTGTGGAGCAGTTTGTTCTCAAAGTTCACAATATAAGCACTGAAGTCCTTCAAATTATTCTCTGGGCAGCACAGCTCACTCTGCTTTCCCATCCTAAGCACCTGGTCTTTGTTTACATTCGAGATTGGAAAACCGCCATGGGAGAGGGGGAAATAGTCTGGGAGAACAATTTAATCAACGTCTGTGCTTCTGCTGTGAACTTTTAAGAATGAATTGCTCCACAGTGCATGCAGCCACAATGATCTGAGATTTTGTTTTATAGCTCATGCACTGTTTGTTGGGATTATTTAAAATATTTGAATGTACATAGTCTGTTTTCATTTGAATTAACAACCCTGCCTGGTGGCTTACAGTCTAAATTGTTAGAAGGCTCATTCTCATCTAACTTCGGATGACTCGGCACCACCAAAAACTCAGTAAATATCAACTTTTTAAAATTAGTTCTTAGTATATATCACATTGCGAATACAATGATTTACTAAAACTGGAGAGTGCAAAATCTGGTGCAGCTCTCCATAGAAACCAATCTGCTTCCAGCTTTTTTAAAGTTATAAGCCGATTGGCTACCATGCACAGCTGCCCTACATTCTGCAGTCTCCAGTTTTAGTAAATCAACCCCATAGTCTGCTTGCATTGGGTGATGGGGTTGGGTTAGGACAGTGTTTCTCAATTCCAGTCCTCACGCCCCCCCAACAGGTCATGTTTTCAGGATTTTCCTCAGATGAAAAGGCTGTGGGAATTACTAAGGCAGTGAAACTGATCAAATCACCTGTGCAAAATAATGGAAATCCTGAAAACTTGACCTGTGAGGGGGGCGTGAGGACTGGAGTTGAGAAACACTGGGTTAGGAGAACATCTGTGTGATTTCCACTACATGGAGGGGGTAGAATTTGGATGGAATGGTGCTCAATGACGGCTCATTCTAACATTATTCAATCACTTTGTGAAGCCCCCACATTTGCTTCAAGCTTGGTTGATAATCACATTTCCCTGGTCTAAAGAAGTCTACTAGAGGGAGCATTTTATTTATCTATTTATAAATTGTAATAATCAAAATATGGAACACAAAGTTAAAATTTGAAAGTCACATCAAAAATGACTTTCAGTTACAAATATTACTGTTTACTAAAAAAGAGCAGTATTGTTCCTCCTTCTGAACACTATTAAAGGATTGCTGTGTCAGAAAATACTGTATTCTGATAACACGAGAAGTGTAATACGTGTAATGATAATATTCAGCATATTTCCGCACAGATTTACACAAAGGGATAAATGTGAAAATCCATTCTGTCATTGATTTAACAGGCTTGCTGCATGGGGCTACATGGACCATTGTGCCTCCCAGACAGATGAACTCAGCCCTCTGCATGGGTTTATGAAAATCCTGTGATTACCACAACACAGTGACACATATTATTTCTGTGTTGCTATATGCATATCCAGTGTGTTTTTCATACATTGAGGGCCATTTAGAGTGAATGCCCCCCCCCCCCCCCCCCCACTTGCATAGGTGTGCATTGGTCCTTCTAGTTAGGGCAGTAGTCACCAACCTCATGGGCCACTAAACTCACAATTTGCCAACATGATTTTTAACAGGCCTTATTTACACAATAATCCAGCTCTTTGCCCCTCTCCCCTTGGATCACAATGCTGCCTTATACACACAATGCTGCGGGTCTCTGCCTTCACCCCTTCACCCCCCCCCCCTACACACACACTTTGCATCGCACTGCTGCCTTTTATAGCCAATGCTCCCCCCCCCCCCCCCACACACTGCATCCCACTGCTGCCTGCCTGAGTCTGTGATTAGCACTTCCATTAGAACACCCCTCCTTCTTCACCTCTTGCTCTCTGCACTACTCCCAGTGCCTCCCTCTGAGTTCACAGGAACAGGAACCAGAACTACAGAGAAGGCACCGGGTTTCAGTGCACTGGAAACAACATTAGGTGGTATACATTTGCTACAATGTTGATTTGCGGCAGAACCCTGGGGACCATCAAAATTTTCTCAAATTTAACAACCCCTAACCAGTAATCTATGGACAACTAGTTGGCGACTGTTGATTTAAGGCATTGAAATTAGTGTGCATGTAAATGAGGAATGCACTATAAAGAAAAGACTGTAATAAATAGAATTTGTTAGTTCTTATCATTGCATGTATTGCCCTGAGATTGCAATATATTTCAAAATGATTATTTTAAAACCAATAAAAGTTGCATACTTATGTGTGATTCAGTATAAGTGAGCTATTGCTAATCGCAGCTTGTTTGTTTTTTGCCCATTTACAGGAAGAAAATGCCAACCTCCCTCAGCCTGGTAAAGTAGAAAAACATATTGACTCCAAACATGACTTTAAGCCTGTGGTACCATGGCCCCATGTGGAGGGTGTGGAGGTAGATCTGGATTCTATCAGGCGGAAGAATAAAGTTCAGAATGACCATAATCGCATAGAAGGGAAGCCAAACAACCAGCAGAATGTTCCACAGCGACAGTTTGTCACTTTTAAACCACAAACTCTTGTGTATTCTGAACCCGTTCTTCGCCCTGGAGTCTTGGGGAATTTTGAACCCAAAGAACCAGAACCCCAGGGTGTGGTTGGTGGTCCTGGAGAAGGAGGAAAGCCATTTATTCTGGCCTCTGAATATAAGGAGTCCGTTCAAGCCAGCATTAAAGAATTTGGATTTAACATGGTCGCAAGTGACATGATCTCACTAGACAGAACAGTCAATGACTTACGGCAGGATGAGTAAGTAAAAACATTTGAATTTTTAAATATTGTTAAGATTATTTAAAAAAAAATTGTGCTCTATATGATCTTTTAATTTGGTTGATGTTTTCCAAGCTTCTTGACTTGCTCCAGAATAAGTAACTTGTTTCAATTAATGTTTACGGACTTAAAGGGGTTGTAAGGGTTTGTTTTTTATTTTCTAAATAGGTACCTTTTTAAGCTAGTGCATTGTTTCACTTACTCTTTCCTTCCATTTCCCTTTTAAATGTTTTTTTTCTTTGTCTGAATTTCTCACTTCCTCACAAGGCAGATTGTCGTTCTGCCAATAGGGAATGCATAGATTCTGTGGCCCAGATTCACAGAGCAATTACGCCTGTCTAACTGGTGTTAGACAGGAGTAATTTCAAATTTCGCGCGCCGTATCACTAGTTTGAATCCTCAAACCATGATACGGCGGCTTCGGGCTTCGATCCGAGAGGCTTACGTCCTCGTAAGCCTTCGGATCTACACTGCGATATTTTTGCGGCCGCTGGGAGGAGTTCGCGTCGTTTTTATGCGTCGGGATATGCAAATGACTTTTTACGGCGATCCACGAAGGTACGAGTGTCCCTCGCAATCGCCTACGTCATTTTTTGGCTACGTAATGTTAGAGGAGCTTTTTGCTGGTCTAACAGTGCGTAACCCATGTAAAGTATGGCCGTCGTTCCCGTGTCGATTTGAAAGTATTTTTTTTTTTTTTAACGTAACTCGTTCGGGAATAGGAATGTACGTAAACGACGCTACTACGACGTGACGACGTGTTTTCGCGCAATGCACGGCGGGAAATTTGCGAACGGAGCATGCGCAGTTCGATCGCCGCGGGAACGCGCCTATTTTAAATGCTTCACGCCCCCTACTCGCGCAGACTGATTGCGACGGGAGAAATACACTACGCCGCCGTCGTTTACTGGACAAAATCTACCTGGATTCCACGTAGAGCCAGGTAAAAAACGGCAGCGTAGTGTATTTCTGATACTCTACGAGAATCTAATTCTCTGTGAATCTGCCCCTGTGTTTCTGTAAAGCAGGGACAAGGATCCCTGTCTTCCCATAGTAAAAGCACCTCCCTCAGTAAACGGACACACTGGATAGGCACAAAGTTAACCATTTAATTGCCCCTGTTAACCCCTTCCCAGCCAGCGTCAGTACTAGTGGTGCAGCGGATCATCATTGATCGTGATCCGCACGGATCAACAGCTTTGGATCAGCAAACACGTGATCCACGGGATCGCAGAGCGGTAAAACAGGCTGTAACAGCTGACATTGAAATTGTCTCCGCTCTGCTCGCACTCGCACAGCCCGGCCTCTTCATAACCCCATGCTTGTGATAGACAGAATGCGGGTCCAATGCTGGGATGTGTTCTGTCTATCACAGCGTGGGGTTAGGAGGAGGTGGGGCGGTGTGAGCAGTTTTAATGTCAGCTGTTACAGCGTGTTTTACAGCTCTGCAATCCCATGACTCTAATCTTGCTCCAGTCATGTCCTGGCCACCCTCTCACTTCCTCCTTCCTGGCTGCAATTTGGGGCACAGTGAGGCTGCGATTTTGGGGCACAGTGAGGCTGTGATTTTGGGGCTCAATGAGGCTGCAATGTGGGGCACATTTCTAAATGGGGCCGTGACGGTGTGTAATTGTCTTGTTTTTTTTATTTATTTTTTTATTTTGCTGATCCGAGGAACGATCCGAACCGTGAGTATTTTGATCCGTTGCACCCGTAGTCGGTACAGTGTCAGTGACAGTATTAGTGTCAATGGTCACAAAAACTTTTTAAAAGGGTCATTGTCCAACTGTCTGCCGCAATGTCACAGGCCTGTTTATTATTTTTTGAAAATCAATGAATATACACCTATTGTGATTTTTTTTTTTTTTTTTACCAAAAATGATGGCAGTATACATATTGGCCTAAATTTATGAAGAATGAAATATAATTTCTCTTTCGTTCATGGACAGACACAGCCTCAATCTTGACAAAGTGGGTATTGGCTTTCCTTTAGGAGTGACTAGGCAGAAACTTATAGAAGTGTTAAAGCGGATGTCGGCTCCAAAAAAAGTATTAAAAGCCAGCAGCTACAAATACTGCAGCTGCTGACTTTTAATATTAGGACACTTACATGTCCTGGAGTCCAGCGGCATCCGCAGCAGAGGACGAGCGATCGCTCGTCACCCTGCTGCTCCCCCCTCCATCTACGGTGAGGGAACCAGGAAGTGAAGCGCTCCGGCTTCACTGCCCGGTTCCCTACGGCGCATGCGCAAGTTGCGCTGCGCCCGCCAATTGGCTCCCGCTGTGTGCTGGGAGCCAAGTGTTCCCAGCACACAACGTGGGACAGATGGGATGCCAGAAAATACCCGTCTTTTGCCCGAGACGTTTGGCCAGAACTGGGTGCAAATACCTGTCTTTAGACAGGTATCTGCACCCCCCTCCCCCCTGAAAGGTGTCAAATGTGACACCGAGGGGGGGGGGGGGTTCCGATCAGCGCAAGTTCCACTTTAGGGTGGAGCTCCGCTTTAAACACATCACACACCATACAGTCCCGCCCAGGGGGGGTGGTCCCTCTGGGTAGAACCCCTCTCTCTGCATCTCGCAGATCAGTTCATCAAAAAGCAGTGCAAACATAAAAAGGAGGGGTTGGTGTAAAAGGATTTTACAGTGAGTATAAAAATCCTATTTCTTTAAAAAAAAAATTATCGGCTATGTTTTATGTTTTAAAAACTTGTCTGTCTTCTTTTGTCTATGGCGCAAAAAAATAAAACCTGCAGAGGTGACTAAATAGCACCAAAAGTAAGCGCTATTTTTGGGGAAAAAGGACATGCATTTTATTTGGGTACAGCGTCACACGAGTGCGCAATCATCAGGTAATATAATGCAGTGTCGTATTGCAAAAAATGGCCTGGTCGTTAAAGGGGCTAAATCTTCCGGTCAAGTGAAATTTTCCGAGGTCAAGCAGAATTAATGGCACTACCCTGTGCGTCTGCTAAAGGGCCGCACTTGTGATAAAGGGCCGCACTTGTGGGAAAGGGCCGCACTTGTGGGAAAGGGCCGCACTTGTGGGAAAGGGCCGCACTTGTGGGAAAGGGCCGCACTTGTGGGAAAGGGCCGCACTTGTGGGAAAGGGCCGCACTTGTGGGATAGGGCCGCACTTGTGGGATAGGGCCGCACTTGTTGGAAAGTGCCTGATTTTCACTCCTGTGAACGTGTATCCTAAACCAGATGCTGAAAAATGCTGTTTACATTTATGTTAACTTTGGCTGCTGCAAGGAGAGCTGAGAACTTTTTAGTTGGCACTCATGTAATATACTCATGCGTTTGTAAACCACCCTAAAGGTTGCAAATCAAAGGCTTCGCCTGCAGCTTTGCTAGGGTAGATTGTTTTTTATGAAGAAGAGCTTCCTCCATTATACATTACAGCACAGAAGTTTCCTATTCTTGGAGAAGAACATGCTGTGTGTTTGTTATGGAAGCACTTTGCCCTGAGCACCCTCTTGCCTCACCTTCACTTAGCGTTCTACTTTCACAGATGCTACAGAAAGGCTTTATTTGTTTGTCATGTTCTCAAATACTAAAGTTGCTTCAAAAGCGATGTTCAAAGTGAACACAAGTGACTTAATCAGCTAGGACGCATGCAGAGAACCGGTACTAGGAAAATAGTGCAGCCAGGGTGAAGTAAATTTTCCGCTAGTCGCCCAGAAACAAATGCGTATTGCTATAAAGGAAACAAGCACAAAAGACGCAGTGTGGGAGATTGCAGGCCATAAACATGATGTTTTAGACATTGTAAGTTAGGCACTGAGCCTTCTCTTCTGCCTAGGTAGTAAAGCTCAGCATTTATCCTCCTTCTACTTCTCAAATCATGCGTTTTCAGCCTCGGATATCAATGGTGCTGCCAGATTTTGAAGCAATTTTATTTTCCTGTTCTAAACTTCTTTAAAGTGGATGTAAACCCCCAATTAATTTTTTTTGTATGTCTCAATGTAGAGTATAAGATTTCCTATCATCTGTGCCCAGTCTTGCCACACAGAGTTAATCCAGCGCTGAGTAATCCTCTTTTAAAGTTCAGTGCAAATTAACAGAATTCCAGATAAAAACTTGCCAAATTATAAAGTCCGTTTCTCTGTTATTGCTTTCAGTAACAGGTTATTTACAAATCTAGCTTGGACATGTTTATCATAACAAGAGGTGATCCAAAGTTCATTGTATATTACTAGGATGTGTTATGATGTTATATCACCTCATATTATGATAAACAAAACATAACATATGATAAACATGTCCTAGCTAGATATGTAAATAACCTGTCACTCAAAGCAAGAAAAGAGAAAACTGACTTTTTATCTAGGCAGAGTTTTATCTGGAAGGCTGTTCATTTTCACTGAACATAAAAGAGGATTTCTCAGATCTGGATTAACTCTGTGTGGCAAGACTGGGCACAGATGATAGGAAATATTATACTCTACATTGTGACATAAAAAAATAAAAACGTTTTTTGGGGTTTACATCCACTTTAAATCTGTGGAGAAACAGACATGGTTGCTCTACCCTCTTATTCAGAAGCTGTGCAATCATTTCACATTCAGTGCACATAGGTTCATATCTATGCGTGTGCAGTTGCTGCGTTTTTTAAAGCCCACTTTCAAGCACGTTTTGTGTTTTTCATGCACATTTTTGATGCGTTTTTTTAAGCTTTTTGTATTTTTAGAATGTGTTAATATTGATGAGGAGGTGCCTGTTGTCATGCAGGAAACACACCAAAAATTCATGCTCTTGTAATTTTTAATGCACTTTTGATGTGATTGAATTGATGTCTATGGAGCCAAAAATGCACTATGCTACATGTAAAAAAAAAAGAGAATCCCTGCACCTTTCCAAAAAACCGCACTGGTGGAAACTGCATAGATGTGAACGTGACCCACAGGAACTAACGTTAAATGGAATGTAGTGTGTTTCTGCAAACACACTGCAAAATGCATAGGTGTTTAGCTGCCGCCACTGATCGTTGGAGCATTTTCCAACATGCCCCTTTTCACAGTCAGTTAAAGTGGTTGTAAACCCAATCTAAAAAAACAAAACAAAGACCCTGCAAGACAAAGGCATAATGAGCTAGTATGCATAGCATACTAGCTCATTATGAATTACTTACCTGAGATTGCAGCTCCTGCAGCGGTCCTAGTGTCCCCCCCCCCCCCCCTTCGGCGACAACATCTCTCCCGGGGGTTACTTCTAGGTATCGCGGCTCCGGCACTGTGATTGGCCGGAGCCACAATGACGCCTGCGTGCGGGAGCCGCCGGTAACTGCATATGGATTGAAGCAATGGAACATGTGTGTCATTGCTTCAGTTTGCCCCAGTGCACATGTGCTGATGACATGGGCACATGCAGGGCACAGGGGATATCCTAAATCGTAAAGGTTGAAGCCGCGTACACACGGCAGAGAACCTCGACGGGCAGAACACATCGTTTCGGCCGTCAGATTCGGCGACCCGCCCGTCGGGAATGGCAACCAGCCATTCATCCAGGCGGGCCGTCGAGCAAAAAGAGAGCGTGCTCTCTTTTCGCTCGACGGGATTCCCGACGGGCGGGGCGAGCCAAAAGCGTACACACGGCCGAGGTCCTCGCTGGAATGCAGCTTCGTTCGTGTGTACGCCGCCTCGAACCTCGGTCGTGTGTACGCCGCCTTAGGAGATATCCTAGGTAGCTACAGGTAAGCCTTAATATAGGCTTACCTGTGTTGTAAAGCAGTGGTCATCAACCCTGTCCTCAGGGCCCACTAACAGGCCAGGTTTTAGGTATTACCTTGGAGAGATGCAGACTAGAATACTGCAATCACTGAGCAGCAAATGATATCACCTGTCATGTATTTCAGTTATCTTGCAAACCTGGTATGTTAGTGGACCCTGAGGACGGGGTTGATGACCACTGTTGTAAAGGGTTTTTCAACCACTTTAAATGATCAACTTCTGTCAAGTGAGGGAACCAACACACTGATCAAAATTCAGCCAGTCCCAGACAAATATTGACTGTATAGCCAGCTTAAAGTGATAAGAAAAGCAAATTTTTTTTTTTAAATAACTAACAAACATGTTATACTTGCACAGAGTAGCTTCAATCCTCCTCTCCTGGGGTCCCCTGCCGGCACTCCTGGCCTCTCTCCTGCCAAGTGCCCCCAGAGCAAACAGTTTGTTGTGGGTGCACCCAAGCAGGCTCACTCCTAAGCCACGACTCTGTGTCCATTTAGACATAGAGTCCCTAGAGAGTGGAGGCTCTTGTGCGCATCACTGTATTGCAGTACGGCTCTGTTAAGTATTAGGGGGGCTGATGTTTTATTATCTTCATGTATAGAATGCATGAAGGTGTAAGACCTTGAGCATTTATAACCACTTTAGCCTTCTTTCCTCTACTTCCCAATCTTATCTTCTAACTCGTGTTTCAGCCTATAGTATAGTTAAAAAAAAAAGGTCCCAGGAAGACCCAGTATAATGATCCATGGACCATCTACATTCTATTAACACCCAGGAGAAAAAAAAAGTTCCCTACAAGTGAACTGTATACATTGCTTTCCCACACGCGCGCCCTCTAGTGGCTCACCTGGGCAATGCCGTATATGTATGAGATTTGTAGTGTATTTGCATGGGTTGGTCAGGAACCGGTTAATACATTCTCTGCATTAGGGTGTAAAAACTTCTGTGCACAGATTCCCTCCCCCCCACCCTATACTTACCTGAGCCAGATCTCGATCCAGCGATGTGCCCCAGAGCAGCAGATCTCTCCATCCTCACAGAACAGAGAGGCAGCATCGGCTTCTGTTGCATTCCATCAAATCTTGTGACGAGGGAGTGGGGGGGGGGGGGGGGAGTATGAGCCAAAGGCAGCACAACTCAGGATCAAGCCCACATGAGAGCCTCTAAAGCAGGGGTTCTTAACCTGGGGGTCGAATGATGATTTGCCAGGGATCACCAAATCCTGCCCTGTTGCTGAAGCCCACACCGCTCTCCCAGCCTTTTCTCGGCCGCCTAGCTGCTCCTAGAGCCCGCGGCCGCCCACTCAGCCTCTTTGCAGTCATTCAGTTCACGGCATGGCTGGGAGCAGAGACTATAAGTCAGCTGAGGATAGTGAAGTGGGAGGGGCTGAAGAAGACCCTATCTCCTGATTTCAGCATAGGTGTCACTGTTGCGAGACACCACTCTACGAAAATTATTTTACGGTTAGGGGTCCCCACAATTTGTGAAATGTTATCAAGGGGTCACGACACTAGAAAGGTTGAGAACCACTGCTCTATAGGAAGCCGCTGTCTATAGGGACACTCGCAGAAGAGGTGGAGCCAGGAGCGCTGGCAGTGGACTTTAGAAGAGGAGGATCAGGTTGCTCTGTGCAAAACCATTACACAGAGCAGAAAAGTGTGACATGTTTAATATTTAAAAATAAAATAAAAGGTTTGTTCTCACTTTCACTCACAATCAAGCTTTAAAAATGCTCCAGTTTTGATAAATTCCCCTCAGTATCTGCAGGTGTTCTGTACCCAAGCATTGTACAGAATGTCCTCCAGTTTGCGCTTCTGCAAAAAGAGATTGTCGAATTTAAGAAATTCACAGCAGCTGCAGATTGAAAGTATAAGATGAGTGTCCAAAATATAAATATACACACACATATATTTAGTGTGTGTGTGTGTGTTTGCCTCCAAGATATTTATAAACGTCTTTTTTCTTCCCCTGCTGAGCGCTCTCCCACATGTTTCCTCCCACTGAGACCAGCTGTCAACTTGACAGCTGGAGTCCCAGCCTGTGAGCATGAGCCAATCAGAGCGGCTTCTGTTTGAATGATCACCATGCCAGTCAGTTTCAGTGATTATTTCCTGAAATCTTATAAAACTTGAATTGTTAGTGCAGGTCACTAGCTTGCTCTGTCATCTGATATTAACCACTTGTGACCGGCCCCACGTCCAAAGACGTCACGTTTTTGAAGATGGATATCTCGGTAACGGCAGCAGCTGCTGCCACAACCGAGATATCCATCTCTTCGTGGGGCGGTCCTGTTAACGATAACGGCGGTCATCGCGGCGGATTCGCCGCGAGATCGCCGTTACCGGCGGCGGGAGAGGGTGCCCCCCCCTCCCGCCGCTCTCCCGCGCCCTCCGCCGCTTACCGTAGCCGTCGGTAGCGGCGGAGGCGATCGGGTCCGCTCGTTGTCTGTCCGGGGATGTGACTGAGGGAAAAAATGTCCCTCAGCCGTCCCCCTCTCTCTGCTGGGCGGAAGTGACGTCAAAACGTCATTTCCGCCCAGCGTCTTAAAGAGACATTTAATATGTTTACATTTTGACTTATTTTTTTTTTTTTTTTTTTTTTTTTTTTTTTGCATTTAAGCCTGAATATGAGATCTGAGGTCTTTTTGACCCCAGATCTCATATATAAGGGGACCTGTCATGCTTTTTTCTATTACAAGGGATGTTTACATTCCTTGTAATAGGAATAAAAGTGATAATTTTTTTTTTTTTTTTTTTTTTCAGTGTTAAAAATTATAAAATAAATAAAAAGAAAAACCAAAACCAAAAAAAAAATTTTTTAAAGTGCCCCGTCCCGACGAGCTCGCGCGCAGAAGCAAACGCATACGCGAGTAGCGCCCGCATATGAAAACGGTGTTCAAACCACACAAGTGAGGTATCGCCGCGATCGTTAGAGCGAGAGCAATAATTCTAGCCCTAGACCTCCTCGTCATCTCAAAAAATGCAACCTGTAGAATTTTTTAAACGTCGCATATCGAGATTTTTAAGGGTAAAAGTTTGACGCCATGCCACGAGCGGGCGCAATTTTTATGCGTGACATGTTGGGTATCATTTTACTCGGCGTAACATTATCTTTCACAATATATAAAAAAATTGGGCCAAATTTATTGTTGTCTTATTTTTTAATTCAAGAAAGTGAATTTTTTCCAAAAAAAGTGCGCTTGTAAGACCGCTGCGCAAATACGGTGTGAGAAAAAGTATTGCAATGACCGCCATTTTATTCTCTAGGGTGTTAGAAAAAAAAATATATATAATGTTTGGGGGTTTTAAATAATTTTCTAGCAAAAAAAACTGTTTTAGTCTCGTAAGCACCGAATCTGAAAAACAGGCTCGGTAATGAAGTGGTTAAGGGGTCCATTCACATGTGCACAGTTATTAAAAAATAAATTCCTTCTGGGATAAATGATAATGCCTGAAATGCACTGCAACACATGAAAAGCAATGATCTATTCAGATGTCCTTCCTATTTAACCCCTAGTTTCCCCATTCATCTCCCTTCCTTGCCTTAACTAGTTTTCTTTACATATTTTTTAATGCTGAATTCTTTGTTGCATACTTATAGGGGTTGTAAGGTTTTTTTTTTTTTTTTTTTTTTCTAAATAGGTTCCTTTAAGCTAGTGCATTGTTGGTTCACTTACCTTTTTCCTTTGATTTCCCTGCTAAATGTTTTTTTTTCTTTGTCTGAATTTCTCACTTCCTGTAAGCTTGCCCCTCATCATCCGAGCCGTTCTGGGTGGGGGTTAGTCAGCCAGAACCGCTTACTGAGGAGGAACAGGAAGTGAGAAATTCAGACAAAGAAAAAAAACTGTTAGAAGGAAAATCAAAGGAAAAGATAAGTAAACCAACATAGCTTAAAGGAACCCATTTAGAAAATAAAAAACAAACCTTTACAACCCTTTTAATTTGGTCCAGACTGAACCATTGTAAGTACGTATATCTCATACTTGAGGGCCCACTAAGAAAACTGGAGATCACTGTAGTAGCTAGTGCAACCACAATGATGGCTGCAAACTTCGGGGTCCTGTCCCGGGTCGCTCCCCTTCTGCACACTGACCACAAGAGGTCGCTCACCCTGCATTGCCACCATTCACAGGACGCCTTGTATGAATGTTAAATGAATACATGGGGCCAGATTCAGGTAGATGGGAGCATCTTTGCTCTGGAGTAACGCATCTCATTTACGTTACGCTGCAGAAATTTTAGGAGCAAGTGCTGTTATTCATGAAGCACTTGCTCCTAAAGTTGCGGCAGCGTATCGCAAATGAGCCGGCGGAATTCAAATTGGGCGGGTACGGGGCGCGTATTATTTAAAATAAGCGCGATCCCGCGGCGAACGTACTGCGCATGCGTCGAGTGTCAATGCATCCCAGTGCGCATGCTCCAAGTTCTGTCAGTGAACGTCAATGACGTCACGTCCCCATTCATAAATGTTTTACGCAAACGACGCGATTTTTTTTTTTTCCGACGCGATGACGACGCCTATACCTAACATAGGATATTCCACTAGGGGGCTGCTTTATCTATACGCCGCGTATCGCTTCCGGAAACGTCGTAAAGTCACTGCGTCGCGCCCGAAAAAGATTGTGAATTGCCGATTTCCGCTCATTAACATATTTTTTGAGCGTAAATCGGCGGGAACGCCCCCGGCGCCATTTTTAAGTTGAAGTAACGATGCGATGGCGAAATTCAATTACGCCGATCGCATCGGAACTCCAACCCGGCGTTTCTTGTTTTCTGGTTACAGAAAACAAAAACGCCGGCTTAAAGTGACAGTTAGGCTGGCGGATCCATTGATCCGCCAGCCTAACTCTACCTGAATCTGGCCCATGGTGTTCTCTGATTGGACGAGGTGGAGAATGTGACATCGCCTCCTGAGTTCATTGCTAGCCTCTGTTAACTTCAGGCTGAGGATCCTTTCTCAGAGGCCATGTTGGCTCATAAATGTGGTTCTGATATGATTGCTTCAGCTTTCCCCTGGACAACATGAGCAGTTGGCACCACTACGAGTTTACGGGCAATTTCAGACTTTCCATTTGCAGTTGACACATTTAGATCTTCATCACGCCAGGCTAGAACTTTGATAGCATATGCATAGCTTTTAGACTTCAATTCCATTGTTTTATTCATGAAGAGATGAACTCCTGCTGTGATTATTGGGGTGATTTTCTAGAACGCAGTAGAAGGCAGATAGGACCGTTGTGACAAATGAATGGCACTGGACATTTTAGTGTGAATACAGTGTTCCTCCTGTGAGAACAGCAGTTAATACTTGTTCAGACTCTATCACAGTTGCATTGTTTCTGGTAGCTGATTCCGTCCTCCTGGGAGATAGATGGGAATGCTGCTTGTCTGGTTTTATCTTCAAAGCATCTGTTTTTGCCTTTGGATGTAATTGTATGCTGTGAGGTCATTCTGCTATGTAAAGTGATGGTGTGTGCTTCATTTGCACAACAAAGAAGCACTCCCGCTTTTTCTCCTCTCCTCCTTTGGTTTTACAACAGCTCACCCCTGTGTAGTGATGCTGTAATGTTTACATTTGTACAGATCCAGCATTATCAGAGGGATCAGATATTCAATAATTAAAGCGGCAAACAGGTAATTTATATATCCTGACCATAATAAAGACCAGGGGGCAGCGCATGTGCTAAAGGGCATCTGTCACCCACGTGGAATTCTAGCACTGTTGGTCTGTTTGACCCCCCATCCATCTGATTGATGGGTAAGCAAATCCTGTAAAACACCACAGCTAATTCATGAAGTTAAAGGATCACTAAAGGAATTTTTTTTTTTTTTAACTAAATAGCTTCCTTTACCTTAATGCAGTGCTGTTTTCATGTTCTCATTGTTCGTTTTTGCTGTGAAGTTACTGTAATTCTGCTCTGATCTCCACACTTCCTGCTTGTCTGGCTCCTTATGAAAAATCTCATGGCAGCTTTTCACTGTGGTCCAAGCTGTGTGTCTAAAACTCCTCAGAACCAATCAGATTCAATTTAAAAACAAAACACTGCCCTGGGATTCAATTTAAAAACAAAACACTGCCCTGGATTTGTTTGTTTTTGTTCTGTCTCTCTCTCTACTTCACATAAACACAAAACCAGTTTAAAAACGAAAGTGAAACTAGAGGAATATTATATGATTGATTTTTATCTATTTGTAATCATTTTTAAAAGGAATCCGTTAACTTTTATGTCTCTATACCCTGTAAACAGTCATTTCAGCAAAAAAAAATGTTTTCCTTTAGTGATCAGTTGGGCATAGATTTTTACACTGGTCATAGACGGTTCAAATAAGATTTTAAAACAGGCAGAATGTAATTAAGTTGATGGAGCGATCAACTTGGGTACAACCAGCTTTCCAGATGCATGCAATTATTGCTAGCGGCTACTATAGTGTGTATTGTGTGAATACAATGTCTGCGCGGATAGGGATTGTGTTGACGGGCAATAAAGTGACTTTCTTTCCTGCAACCTGTGGTTGCAGGAAAGATCAGTCCAGCCAGCGGGCTAAACAAAAAAACAAACAAATTCCTCTATCCACACAAGCGAAGGGGATCAAGGAATTCCGCCCAATGTGACATTCATTTCTGACAGTGGCTTCTGGTGTTGTCAGAATACACTGATCAGTCACTGGAACCACTGATCAACAAGCTTTCCAGCCTGTCTGCTCAACAGAAGTTGATCTTATGCCCCGTACACACGATCAGAGTAAATAAACTGACGGGTTTTTCTGAAGGATTGCCGCTCAAGCTGTCTTGCATACACATGGTCACACCAAATTCCGACCGTCGAAAACGCGGTGACGTACAACACTACGACAAGCCTAGAATAATGAAGTTCAATGCTTCCAAGCATGCGTTGAATTGTTTCCGAGCATGCGTGTTTTTTTCTCCGTCTGTATTCCATACAGATGAACGGAATTTACGATAGAAAATGTTTCCGTTGGGGGGGGGGGGGGGGGTTCTCTTTCTAAGTCCGTCGGAATTTCTGACAGAAAAAGTCAGATGGGGCATACACACGGTCGGAATATCCGATGAAAAAATTCTGTCTGACTTTTTTCATTGGAAATTCCGATCGTGTGTACAAGGCATAAGAATCCACTTTTGTCAAACAGGGAGGGGGGGGGGGAACACTCATATCGAAATTCAGTTGCTCCCAGCTTAAAGCTGAACTCCAGCTTTTGATACACTTTACATACTTAATTTGGGCCAAGCTGTTCTATGTCCCTCACTAACAATTGAGGCCGCTGGATGTGTAGCTGTGGCTATATACAGCATAACCCACTGTGTTCCGGATTCAATCCGAGACTTCCTGTCTCGTACCCAGAACGTAAGAGAGTCTAACGGATCAGCGCTCAGCCATCCAAAGAAAGTGATGTATTCTAGCAATGACTACAAAGCTTCCTCTGGCTGAGTCATAGAAGCAGGCTGATGATGTCACAATCTCTGACTCGCTGAATGGCTGAGCACCTTCACTTTAAGAGGGAAGTTTCAGGAAAAATATAACATTTTAAAGAAAGAGCTGTGAAGCAAAATAAGGGTCAGTGCCCATCAATGCAACCTAATCAGTGCCCATATGCAGCCTCACCATTACCAGGAATGGAGCCTCTCTGTTTGCCATGAGTGCAGCCTCTCTGTTTGCCATTAATGCAGCCTCTCTGTTTGCCATGAGTGCAGCCTCTCTGTTTGCCATGAGTGCAGCCTCTCTGTTTGCCATGAGTGCAGCCCCACCATTGCCATGAGTGCAGCCCCACCATTGCCATGAGTGCAGCCTCTCTGTTTGCCATGAGTGCAGCCTCTCTGTTTGCCATGAGTGCAGCCTCTCTGTTTGCCATGAGTGCAGCCTCTCTGTTTGCCATGAGTGCAGCCTCTCTGTTTGCCATGAGTGCAGCCTCTCTGTTTGCCATGAGTGCAGCCTCTCTGTTTGCCATGAGTGCAGCCTCTCTGTTTGCCATGAGTGCAGCCTCTCTGTTTGCAATGAGTGCAGCCTCTCTGTTTGCAATGAGTGCAGCCTCTCTGTTTGCCATGAGTGCAGCCTCTCTGTTTGCCATGAGTGCAGCCTCTCTGTTTGCCATGAGTGCAGCCCCACCATTGCCATGAATGCAGCCCCACTATTGCCATGAATGCAGCCCCACAGTTACCAGGTATGCATCCTGATCTATGCCCATCTGCAGCCTCTGAGGGGACAGAGAGGAGGGCGGGACGAGCACCCACAGATGACATGCAGGAGAATATCCTGTTTACATCTTTAATACAAAGTCCCGCCTTCTATGATAGAACAGTCGTCCAATGCCAGCCCTGGAGACGGGATTTCCTATTACAGACGTCGCCCAGTAAACGGGAGATTCTCCTGTATGTAATCTGACGGCACTCGTCCCTCCCCGTCCCCTCCAAGGCTGCCAGAACTGAACGATAAATGCGTTATTTATAAAATTTTTGGCCCCAACAAATTTGTTGGGGGTCACAGAATATATATACATTTGCAAATTACCAGTGGGGCCATATTAAACTCGAACATGGGCAGCAATTGGCCTGCCTGGTTTAGTGCAAATGAAGCCCAGGACTGTTGGGTACGTTAGTACGTTAATTAGGTACACATTTTTTGAAGTTGGGAAATCTTCAATTTGACTATAATCACTTTCTCTGGTGAAAATGCTCCTATATATTAGGGAGCAGGTATCAGAAGGCCGTAAGAAGGGGGATTGATAAAACTAAGTATTGCAGTAATATCAAGGTATTGAATCGTTTTCAGTTGATAACCGCGGGTATGACAACCTTAGGATTTCTGAAAGAAACAGGAAACTCCCATAGGGAGGAATGGCATTTAGCAGAGCCGACCTGGCTGATTCATTGTAGCTCAGTACCGGTAATATTCACAGATCTCTACTGTTGATGAGTAGATGGAAAGCAGAACACAAGGCCACCAGGGAAATGCAGTGGTTGTTTCTAGTTCTTAGTAATGTGCCCCAATGACACCCAGTATACAGTATTTTCTTTTGTAATAGTTGGACAAATTGTCCTGTCCATTTTGAATGCAAAGGATAGCTTATTTTTAACGGTGTTTATTTTCACTGGATGTTCCTACGTATTTTCAGAAAAACATATGGCTGTAACTCATTCTGCTTAGAGAATTTGCATATTTGCTTTTATTAGCAAAAATGGGACGTCTTCCAGCGTTCTCTGCCAAGATCATTTACATTCCAGCAGCAGACATTTAATGCCCACAATTTTTCTGGGTAAAATTGTGTAATAAAAGTCTGTGTCTAAATATTTTCTGTTGCCATTGTCACACTAGTGATTTTTTTTATCTGCTATTGTGATTGATGGGAGAATCTTTTGCCGAATAATGCTGCCCATGTGACATGATTAGAGCAGTGGTCATTATTCCTGCACTGCAATGATTGTTACTGCTGGATCCCCGTTATGCTTGTCATCCTCCCCATTCAGGGTCAAGGGACACTGCCTTTGGAAAGGTCACCCCTTACCCCATATGGATTAAACTCGCCTAACCAGTGCCCCTCACTACTCCTGCCTCTGTCACAGCAGTAACAATACTCGAGTAACTATTGCCATGTTCCTTGTTTTACCAATAAAAACAAATTTTTGATATCTACTCCTCTTCTAGCTATGTAAACTCACCTAATTTAAAGTCCCAACCCCCCTGTAACGGTCACCACCGTTTACGATTTTCCATCATCCCACCCAAGACCGCTTATCCGACACTCCGACTAACCAGCAGACAAGATCCATTCCATTTCCCAGAATAAAGACCAGACAAGCTCTGTTCTCTTAATCAAATGTTTAAAAAACTTTTAATGGTACATGTAAGGATTAAATACTGACCACCTTGATTCGATGACCCCTCGGTACCGGGAGAATGAATTTAACCCTGCAGTAACGACACACACGATGATAGGTTAAACTCACTCTGCTTTATTCTGTTCCAGCAGCTCTCTTTTATAGGGGTAGAGTTGTACA
The DNA here is from genome assembly GCA_029574335.1 of Rana kukunoris. Lineage (NCBI taxonomy): Eukaryota > Metazoa > Chordata > Amphibia > Anura > Ranidae > Rana > Rana kukunoris. Next base: position 592,028,388 of record CM056049.1, read on the forward strand.
AAAATATACATGTAAGCTGATTGGACGATTATTGCTGCAAAGATGAACTTCTCTTATTAGGCACTGCTAGCTGTAAAAGGATATTACTGTACATAGGTCAAGTGTGACTTAGAACATATGAGTTGGCTGTGTGATACTTGATCTCTGCAGGGATATATATATACATCCAAAGATATATTTTCCTTCAGTCAGCTCTGTGACATTTGTTAATGCAAAAGACACTCACATACAGTATGAGGCTTTTTGATACATTCATTATCCTTCAATCCCCTCTTAGAACCACAAAATCCATCAGATTATATGGTTCTCCATTTCTTTTAGATTTTCTCTATATTTGGCTAAATATTTCTGATAATGACTGGGCGTGGTGGAATCCCTTTTTCTATCATAATACATACTCGGATAAATCCTATTTGCTGCAACAGGATCAGGCGTTCGGGATGTCTTGGAAATTATGCACACAATAAGCTTATAACAAGCATATAGGAACAAAACAAAAAGAATAATCATAATAACGGTTATGGCAACCATGTCAGTATTCCTAATCCAGAATCTATGTTTGCAAAAGGGTCCCATGTTTTAGCAATATTTCTAGCTTCCTCTTGTGTCTGTCATGTGTATTATTCTGTTGTTGAGTGTTGGATGCTCCACAAATACTTTTTATGTGTCCCAAATCTTCAGGATGATAAATACAGTTAGTTGTGATCCAGACTAGGGAAAAGATTGAAACCGAAACCAGTCCTATCAGTAGCCACAGTTTGCCAGAGTTCGGTGATAGCAGGATCGTCATGGTCTTCTGGGTCAGGGCTGTCTTCCTCTGTTAATATCCTAGGTTCAGACTGTTGGAGGTCAGGACTTTCTGTCCCCGTTATTACCTCTTGCAGGTCCTGATGGAGGTCAGGGTTATCTACCCTTGTTAGTACTTCTTGTAGGGGGTCAGGGCTGTCTGCCCTCGTTAATACCCCTTCGTGTCGTCTGGGTACCAATTTCACTCGAGTAGCGTGGATCCAGGTCGGACTTTCTTCAGTCAAAACGGCAGTGCGGGTCACGGCTACCACGGTGGTTTCTGGTCCATAAGCAAAATCCTTGGCCTTTTTGTCCTTGGACAACCTTCTTATCACCACAGCGTCTCCTGGTCTGAAGGGGTGGGTGTTGTCCTGAGGGAGAGAAGGAGACTTACAGATAATATTTTGCTCTATTTCATCTAGTTTTGTTATAAGTGACCTGACATAATGATCCTGAATCTGCTCTAAATCTCCTTCTTGTAGAGTGAGGGGTTTCTTGGCCCAAGGTGTGGGGAATGGCCTTCCCATTAAAATCTCGAATGGCGAGAATTTTTAAAGATTTGTGAGGTGTCATTCTTATTTCTGCTAAAATAATTGGCAGCACCTCCTTCCACTTATGAAAGGTACCTCCTGTGGCTTTTCTCAGTTTATCCTTGAATGTGCGATTAATTTTCTCTACAATTCCTGAACTCTGGGAATGATATGGTACATGGAACTTCCAATTTATTTTGAGGGCTTTTACCAATTCCAGATTTACCTTAGAGGTAAAAGCCGGTCCCTTGTCGCTATTTATTTCAAGTGGACATCCCCACCTGGGAATAATGTGTTGGGTTAAAATTCTGGCAACTGTTTTTGCATCTTCGGCTTTTGTGGGATATATCTCTGGCCATCGTGAGAACATGTCCACCATTACCAGAGCATATTCCTGTTTGCCCTTTTCATGGGGAATGTGGGTGAAATCTATTTGTAAGTGAGTAAAAGGGGTTGTTGGGTATTTTAGATGTTGATGAGTTGCTTTGTTCGGGTTATTCGGGTTGTTTCGAAGACAGGTGATGCATCGCTGCACAAACCCTTTTACTAACTGTGCAAGGTCAGTGATATAAAAATCTTGTTTCAGTAACGTAATTGTGTTCGCTATACTGTTGTGTCCCACCCCGTGGTATTGGGCTATAAACACTGGTGCACTGGCCTGTGGTATACATGGTTTCCCCTCTTTGCAAATTAGTCCACTCTTTGGACTCTTTTGCAATACTGGGTAACACCAGTCATTAAGATCTGCTTGGCTGGCAGAGAACTGTAATTCAACAAACAGTTGTGTTTCATCTAAAGAGGGAGGTTTCAAAATGGGCAGTTGCAGAGTAGCTAGTTGTTGTAGTGCAGCTTCTTTCGCTACCTTGTCAGCTAGTGCATTTCCTCTTGAAATTGGGTCCCCTCCCCCTGTGTGAGCTCGACAATGTAAAATAGCTATCTCTGAAGGGAGGTGGACCGCTGAAAGTAAGTCATTTATTAATTGTGAGTGGGAGATGCGTTTTCCATCTGCACCCACAAATCCTCGTCTTGCCCAGATGACTCCGTGGTCATGTACCACCCCGAAGGCATATTTGGAGTCAGTATAGATCGTTACTGGTTGGTCCTTGAACAACTCACAGGCCCTTGTTAAGGCTATTAGTTCAGCTGCTTGGGCAGATTGGTAGGGGATAGGTTTAGCTTCGTGAACTATGTCTGGTAGGCTGACAATAGCATAACCTGCATTATATGTGTTGTCGTTTGGCCTTGTACATGAACCATCTACAAACACAATCTGTGAGTCAGGTATGGGTGTAGTAGCCATGTCTAGTCTGGGTGAAGTCTCGGTGGAAACTGTGGCTATACAGTCATGGTCAAGTGGAATATTATCTGATTCTCCTTTTAACCCTAGTAGGGCATTGAGAATAGTTGCGGGACCTGAATTTGGAGCACAATACTTGATTGAAAGGGAAGGGTTTCCTAAAAGGGTGACTTCGTAGCCGCTCAGGCGTTGGGCAGACATATGTTGAGTGTGCACTCCTTTAAGGAGATGGATCACATGGTGAGTTGTGTACAGTACAGTAGGGTGTCCTAGAGTAAAAGTAACAGCCATTTCAACCATCATTGCACAGGCTGCCAATGCCCTTAGACAGGCCGGCATGCCCTGAACAGACACCGGCATTACCTTTGAGAAAAAAGCTACAGGTCTAAATTTGCCTCCGTGTTCTTGTGTCAGAACCCCCGCCATGGTTTTACAATTGTCCCTTGCATATAGCTGGAATGGCTTTACATAATCAGGGAGGCCCAAAGCGGGACTACATGTCATGGCTAATTTTAAAATTTCAAAAGCTTTAGACATTTCTTGTGACCATACAACCTCTCTGGGCTTATCTGACAGTGTGCTTTGTCTCAGAATATTGTCATAATAGGAACAATCCGGTATCCACTGTCTACAGTAATTTATCATACCCAGAAAGGATAACATTTCCTTCTGAGTGGTTGGGTTGACCAGGCCCAAGACAGATCGGATACGGCTAGGACTGATTTTCCTCTCTCCTTGGCTGAGAACAAAGCCTAAATATTCAACCTGTTTTGAACACCATTGTAATTTCTTGGATGACACTTTGTGTCCACATTTATGTAACCATTTTAACAGTGATAAACCATCTTCCCTGCAGGCCTCCTCTGATGGACTACAAATGATGAGATCATCTTCATATTGTAGCAGGACAGAACCTTGGGGGGGGTGCCATGGTTTTAATGTGGCTTGGAGGACTATGCTGTACACAACAGGTGAATCAGCATATCCCTGGGGCATACGGCACCAGGTTAACTGTTGACCATCAAAGGTAAATGCAAAAATAGGTCGGGTGTCTTTGTGAACAGGTATCCTAAAAAATGCGTTTTTTAAATCAATTACAGAAAAATATTCAGCGTGTGCCGGAATGGAGGAAAGAAGCGTGGTGACGTCTGGTACTATTGGGGCTAGGGGCACAATTAAGTTATTTATTGCCCGTAGGTCTTGCACAAATCTAGTTGTTCCATCTGCCTTTGATATAGGGTTTATTGGAGTGCAGTATGGTGAACAGATAGGGATCAGTATGCCTTGTTTTAAAAAATCTTGTATCATTGGCCTGATACCATCTAATTTTTCTTTTGACAGTGGGTATTGTTTGTGGAATACCGGCTGGACATTTGGTTTTAACGTGACTTGATATGGGGAACAATTTATAAGGCCTGTATCGAAATCATTCTTTGACCAAATTTCACTGTCAACAGTGCCTAATTCGTCAAAGGCAGCAAGACTGACAAAGATGGGACGGACAATGGATATGACTTCCGATTCCACTTTCAGTCCCTCTGGACCGGAGTGGATACTGAGTCCAAGTTTTTCAAAAAGGTCTCTCCCCAGGAGATTAACAGGACATCCTGGTATTAGTTTGAATACATGGTGGGTGACATATTTACCATTTAAATCATGTATTGGAAGGGGAATTGTTTCATATGTTTTGGTGGATATCCCATTTATTCCCATTGAAGGATCGGACCTTTTTAGGGGACCTTGGTATTGATCCCTACATAATACACTGGTAGTTGCCCCGCTGTCTACTAGGAATTTTGCATACTTCCCATGGACTTGTAACGCGATAAAAGGAGATTCCTCCCAACTGTCAGTGATTTGTGTAAAGGCCTGGGAGCAATCCTCCGGGCCCCATCAACGGGTACGTTGGGTCCAGTCTATGTCAAATCTGGGTTGTGCCTCTACCTTGCGACGGTCTGCGGTAGTTCGGGAACTGTCTTGTACCCGTCTGTCCGGTAGAGGGCAATTTCTTGCCCAGTGGCCGGGAACGACCACAATTATAACAAGGTCTGTCTTGTACCTCTCTATTACCTTGTTCCCTGGTAATATTATTTCGAGGGAAGGATTGTCCTCTAGGTGGCCGTCTCCCTTTGTTTGATCTGTAGCCTTCAGTTCCATCTCCCTGATAATTGTGTGTTGTGACAGCGGGTTTCTTTATTTCAAAAACCCCCGCTGCTTCTTTTTCATGTAGGTGTTTTTCAAATTCCTTTTCAGTGTCTGAGGGCCAGGTGGATATAGCTTGTTTGACTGTGAGGCTTATGTGAGATGATAGGTTACTAATAAAAAAGGTGGAGATGAGTAAATGTTCGTTGTCTACCTTTGGGAGCCCTGCGTCTTCTGTCCAACATTTCACAAATCTCCTCCAAAATTCAATAACTCCCTCTCCCGATTTCTGCTTACATGATACCGCAATGGGGAGGGAGGATCGAGACTTAAAAATCTCTATCATATACTTTTCTAATTCCTCCCACATAGCCTTTCGTCCTTCTTCCGTATTAAGTGGGTAGGTACTAGCGGTCTGTTTTGTAGGGTCTATAGTACTGATGGTAGGGACATTTGTCCAATCCCATTCGGAATGGGTTTCTATAATTCCATGAATTACAAGTCTCATATCTTCTTGTGTAAAATTTCTGCCGTCGCAAGCCTTTTTCAAATAGTTAATACAGCCTTTGGGTGCTATATTTGGTTTGGGACAATGTTTTAGAATTCTGTTGATATCTTCAATATCCATAGCCTTTTTTAACAGTTGATCACCAACTGTCATAAAAGGTAGATGGGAAGCCTGAGTAGAACTCTCTGGTTTCCTCCTTCGGACAACACCATCTGTCCTTACCTTACCTGACCTAGTACTATTGGGACTAAGCATATTGCCAATCCCTATAGTATTTAGGGCATTTACAAGGAGTGAACCACCAGAGGCTCTCTGACTATTATCTTCAGGGTCACTCTCTTCTGAGTCATCTACTCCGGAACTTTCTGGTATTTGTACTGTGGGGGAAGTGGCTGTGGCCTGCGTTGGAAGTGGCTGTGTCCGTATGGGGGTCCCTGTACCTTGCACAGGGGGATTTACAGGGGCAGATGGTGTTGGCCTCAAAACTCCATTTCCTATTATGCCTGAAACAATTTCATCTTCAGTGAATTGTGGATAAAGGGCTTGGTATTTAGGTGGACAGGTTTGTCCTGGGTTAGGAACTGGTTTAGTTTGAAATTGTGTCCTCTCTAATTCATATTTCTTCATGCAGTTAGTAGTTTTTTGATCGCCAATACTTGGTTTAGGTCTATCATACCAATAGGGGGAAACCTCTATCCATTGTTCCCCCCCCCTTTCCTCATGTATTCCTGATCCCACCCAGGGTCTGGGCCATAATATGGCCAAGCCTCCTTGTCTCCCAGACAGAGACCTTTTACCATGTCCATATGAAAGGGGTCGTTTGCGCCATCCCTTGGGAAGGGCGAACAACTATGTAATCCCTCTGTCCATCTGGCCAGATTATCCACCCATGGGTTTATGAGGTAATAATCTGTGCCTCCTACTCGGGCAACATATTCTTTACAGGTTTCTTGGACATTTGGTGGTAGGAAGTAATTTTACTATGTTTGGTCCCCATTGGTTTAAACAACGGAGTTCATCAGTGGGATAAACACACCCTAATCTGTGACTGATTGTAGTATCAACACAATCAAAATCGTCGTGCCAATCACACTGGAAGCACGACCCCACTTTGCTTGGATTATATATGGTACAAATCTTATTGGGAATTCTAACTATTGCCTGGATAATACAATTTGCATAAGTATTTTTGCAAAATATAAGTAACTCGTAGTTCTTTATCTGTACATAACTGGCAGGTCATTTGTTACACAATATAGTAGAATATTGGTTTTGATTATATATTCATAATTTGTCGGTAAGTTAGCCCGAGTTTACTACAATCTATAGCTTCGTGGAAATTTACCCTGAAATAAACTGTCTTACACTCGGGACAGGTGGAAATAACTTGTTTGCCTAAGGTTCTTAGGAGCAGTAACTGAAACTAATTTAGCTGATTTTAGATCCCAATTAGAAATATCAAAACTCAAACAATTTCTACAACATTGTTAAGTCATTAGATACACAGACGACTGACTTGGTATCACTTGCGTTCGTCTGACACGGGTCAACAGCTTTCGCCTAGCCGTGGAGACGGGGCGTCTTATACCTTGTCACAAACGTCTCACGTGGTCTTGGTCTAGCTCACCTTCTAGACTCTTGTTCCACACAAACAAATAATGCTTATACTCTAAAAATGTTATCTTATACTTTAAAAGCAGCAATAATATGAGCGATCGAATCAAGGTGTCTTAAATCTCCCAGAGATTCACTAGATATCCCCGATATCATAAAATTATGGCGCCAACCACCCTTACATATGTCCCTGACATAAACTTAAGTCAGTCCCTGACTGACAAGACTATGGGATATAGGATTTGATCCGAGCCCTCCAGCCGCACAACAAAGGCTGCAGCAGATAGAGGGAGATCACCTAAAACCCGGAAGAGCCCCCAAAATTGTAAGGATTAAATACTGACCACCTTGATTCGATGACCCCTCGGTACCGGGAGAATGAATTTAACCCTGCAGTAACGACACACACGATGATAGGTTAAACTCACTCTGCTTTATTCTGTTCCAGCAGCTCTCTTTTATAGGGGTAGAGTTGTACAAAAATATACATGTAAGCTGATTGGACGATTATTGCTGCAAAGATGAACTTCTCTTATTAGGCACTGCTAGCTGTAAAAGGATATTACTGTACATAGGTCAAGTGTGACTTAGAACATATGAGTTGGCTGTGTGATACTTGATCTCTGCAGGGATATATATATACATCCAAAGATATATTTTCCTTCAGTCAGCTCTGTGACATTTGTTAATGCAAAAGACACTCACATACAGTATGAGGCTTTTTGATACATTCATTATCCTTCAGTACACTCAGCTGGTTATATACAGTTTTAGAAACCAAGTGAACAATGAATAAACTCCTCCCACCACATTACACAATGAACTTCATACACAATTTTTTTAGATAATGACATTCAGGTGAGTTAATTATCCCACAGATATCCCGACTCCGACAACAGCTATTCACCTGCATAATACACATTCCTATGTCAGACGTTCTGGCACCGGTCTGACATAATTAACATGACCTAATTACTACACCTGAGAAGTCACGTTCCACATCTATTTTCAATAGTATCTTCACACCAAACAGTGTCATTAGCATACACAATGAAAGATCTTGGAAGCAGACCTAATTAGCACCTCAACAGTCTGTTACACAGAGGAATGAGTCACTATTGACCGGTAGGGTCAGAATAAGCCAACAACTTGTAATATATCAAGATATCCTGCAAACATGAATCATCATTTCTCAGTCACTTTATGCCCAAAAGGGGCACAGGGTGACCCTAGACCCAAGAGTCATTAGTGACGCTGGCACAGGAGTACCCCCCATCCTTCAAAAGTCTCTGGGTGTCACGGGCCAGTCCGTTATACCCCCCTCTCAATACTCAGGTAACGGGGAACACGTGACCTCCTTTGTGAGTACACTGAGGTGCAGCAGTTAGGCCCGAGTACTGTCACATGACCTAGGGAAGGGCATCCAGCACCAGCCGACATCATAGGACAGTGATGGCGAACGCGTGGCACGCGTGCCGCTCCCGACACGGCAAGCTGTTTCGGTGGGCACGCCATGAAAAATTGAAAAGCACACACTTAAAATACATTTGTCCGCACCGCTAACTACAACTCCCACAGGTCTCTAGGGCTATTAATGACGTGTCTGTGTGGGAGTGACAAAGAAAAAACTCCTGTGGGTGACGTGCGTGCGTGCGTTTATCCAATCAAAGAAGCTGTCTCATCCACACCGCATTGAACATTAAACAAATCAGCAGTGACGTGACTGGGAGCACACGCTGGAATCAGAGGAGCCTTAGCTGCTGGAGCAAGGTCAGACACTGGGAGACAGGCGTTAATGTGGAGTGTACAGTACAGTTATCTTGTTAGTCCTAATCCTGCCCCACTCTCAGATATCGGGTGCTAGCTCTGCAAACAATCAATTGTGCAAAAAAAAAAAAAAGCCTTATTAGTGTCATTGGGAAACATTGTGCCCCATCATTAGTGTTGTTCAACCTCATTATTGGTGTCATTGGGAAACATTGTGTGTCATCATTGGTGTCATTGTGCCTCATTATTGGTGTCCTTAGGGAACATTGTCTCATTATTGGTGTCGTTGTGCCTCATTATTGGTGTCATTGCAAAACATTGTGCCTCAATATTGATGTCATTGGGAAACATTGTGCTCCCCCATTTTTTGTCATCATTGTGCCTCATTATTGGTGTCCTTAGGAAACATTGTGCCCAATCATTGGTGTCATTGTGCCTCATTATTGGTGTCAGGGAACATTGTGCCTTATTATTGGTGTCATTGGAAAACATTGTGCCTCATTATTGGTGTCATTGTGGCTCATTATTAGTGTCATTGGAAAATATTGTGCCTCATTATTGGTGGGTGCAATTGTCAGGTAGGTGAGTGTAATGGTAAGTGTATGTTGCACAGTGCATTCTGAGCACAATGTATTCCTGATCCCTACAGTCTGAGCGAATCTGTCAGAATCGTACATTTCTAGTCCCTTATGGCTCATTTACAGAGGGGTGATCAGTCCCATCCTCTGGTAGGTTTAATTCTGTGTTGGCACTTTGCAAGAAATAAATTGCTCTTGTGGTTTGGGCACTCGGGCTCAAAAAGGTTCGCCATCACTGTCATAGGACCTGCCAAGAAATGCTTGCAAAGTCTGCATAGCTAGTGCAGGGGCCCCTTTACAAAGACAATGCTATCATGCCCTACATGGGCAAGGGGTCAGTATATCTTTAGGCCCCTTTCACACATGTGTGACTTTTCCTGTGACTTTGGACAGAGTCGCATGACAAGTCGTACCCCATGATTCACAATGATAACCATTCATATCTGTGCAACTTCAAAGTAGTCCCTCTACTACTTTGGCCCGACTTTTATGCAGCAAAGAACAAGGAGAAGCACACTGCTCCAGGCAGAATCGGGTGTAAGGTAGATCACAGGTGCAGACCTCGGCTCACCACCGCAGAAGGCGAATAAAACAAGAAATTGGTCACTCACTGGAACTCCAACTTATCTTGATGTCATCTTTATTGTCAAAAGGGCCAAACAAATGGGCAATGGTAGACACATTTCACAAGCGGTAGCTTGCTTGTTCACAAGCAACTTTGATGTGAGTTGAGGTCCATAGACCTCCTTTTTACACATTCCATGAAATCGCTGCAAAGTCCTGCAACTTTAAAGTCGCGACAGTAGCCTTAATTATCTTCTTATTAAGGCCTCATAAACACCGTATATCAAAAACAGGCGTTTGATGTTTTTTTCTGCTCTAAATGCCCCTCTATATTAGTCTATATCCATGCACATAAGTGTTTAGAGGCAGAAAAAAAAATCCATCACTTGCATGTTCAGAAGAGAAGCATTTGGGTGTAAAAAAGAGTGGTCAGTAACGACAGACGCGCTTAGACACATTTGTATGTTAATGCGTTCTAATGGGCAGAATAAATTAATATTCTGGCCATAAAAGAGCTGCCTTTTCCTCCCCTGGAGCAAAGGTGTCAATGGGGAGGCAGGCAAGGACAGTTGTGTCAGACGGCAGACAGTAGTAGGAGGGTACCCAGACACAGAACAGAAAGACTGGAATAGTAAAGTAATATAGATAAAGTGTGAAGTATACAGGTAAGGATAGGAAGCATACACCGGCCATACACTGAGATTTTAATATATATATTTTTTTTAGTTAGCCTGCAACTCAATTAAAGAAAACAAATGAAATCCTCCCTCCATGCCAAACAGCCTGGATCAATGAATCTTCCACTGTGGCTATTGTGTCTAAGCAGTGCCTGCAGCTGACTGAATGCTGGTCCTGTTTGTCAGACAATTTTCTACATCGGGCAGTTGTGCCAATAGGGCCACCCACTGATCGAATCTGTGCAAATCTTAAGGCTTCATGTACGCTTTGCCATGATGCACCACAGCCGCCCCAAAACCCAAAACGCGGCAAAATGGCACAGCGATATTGACGTGGTTTTGCGGTTTCCCGCAATCAAATCGTTCTATCCTAAACGCAATTCTTCCGCATTCAGGAGAGGGAGGTTAAACCTCCCCTAACTGCAGCAGCACCTACACAATCTTAAAAGCCTAGGTGTGCAGTGCATTGACACATAGGCTTTTATGGAGTTGACTTTAGGAGCTTTGGCCAAAAAATGGCAAAAGCTCTTATGCCGCGTCCGATTTCTGTGAACTTTTGGACAGAAATTCTGACCGTGTGTATGCTCCATCGGACTTTTGCTGTCAGGATTTCCACCAAAAAAAGATTGAGAGCAGGTTCTCTCTTTTTCCAAGGGAAAAAGTTCCTGTCGGAAAATACACTTGTCTGTGTGCAATTCCAACGTGCAATTCCAACGCGCAATTCCAACGCGCAAGAAACCATGCATGCTCAGAATCAAGCAGAAGAGCCGAACTGCCTATTGAACTTCATTGATCGCGGCTAGTTGTATGTACGTCACGCGTTCTTGACGGTCGGAATTTCTGACAAGATTTGTGTAACCGTGTGCATGCAACAGAAGTTTGAGCCAACATTCCGTCAGCAAAAATCCACGGTTTTCTGTTGGAAATTTCCGATCATGTGTACGCGGCATTAAACTCAAGTTCAGAAGCTGTCGTGTACATGAAGCCTAATGATGTTGGGAGGACATGGGGCAACCAACGGATCAAATTTGCTCTTAGTGATTTTGGAAACGATTTGTGCCAATTAGGCTACCCACTGATTGCATTTCAGCTGGCTCATTTAGTGAGAAACAGATAAGGATGGAGGAATCCCTCCCACATGTTAGGATGGAGGAATCCCTCCCACATGTTAGGATGGAGGAATCCCTCCCACATGTTAGGATGGGGGAATCCCTCCCACATGTTAGGATGGGGGAATCCCTCCCACATGTTAGGATGGAGGAATCCCTCCCACATGTTAGGATGGAGGAATCCCTCCCACATGTTAGGATGGAGGAATCCCTCCCACATGTTAGGATGGGGGAATCCCTCCCACATGTTAGGATGGAGGAATCCCTCCCACATGTTAGGATGGAGGAATCCCTCCCACATGTTAGGATGGAGGAATCCCTCCCACATGTTAGGATGGAGGAATCCCTCCCACATGTTAGGATGGGGGAATCCCTCCCACATGTTAGGATGGGGGAATCCCTTCCACATGTTAGGATGGAGGAATCCCTCCCACATGTTAGGATGGAGGAATCCCTCCCACATGTTAGGATGGAGGAATCCCTCCCACATGTTAGGATGGGGGAATCCCTCCCACATGTTAGGATGGAGGAATCCCTCCCTCATGTTAGGATGGAGGAATCCCTCCCTCATGTTAGGATGGAGGAATCCCTCCCTTATGTTAGGATGGAGGAATCCCTCCCACATGTTAGGATGGGGGAATCCCTCCCACATGTTAGGATGGAGGAATCCCTCCCACATGTTAGGATGGAGGAATCCCTCCCACATGTTAGGATGGGGAAATCCCTCCCACATGTTAGGATGGGGGAATCCCTCCCACAGGTTAGGATGGGGGAATCCCTCCCACAGGTTAAGATGGGGGAATCCCTCCCACATGTTAGGATGGGGGAATCCCTCCCACATGTTAGGATGGGGGAATCCCTCCCACAGGTTAGGATGGGGGAATCCCTCCCACAGGTTAAGATGGGGGAATCCCTCCCGCTAAGCTATTGTATTCTGTTAGTGGGGAGACTTCCCCCACCGTCAGAATACACTGATCAACACTGCCATCTATAGTGGCAGTACTAATCAAAAGAAAAGTTTCCAACAGGCTGATTGTACACAATGCGTGGATAGAAACTCAGCTGGTCCCTACTAAACCAGACACATTTTGATCAGTGTATGGCCGGCTTAAAGTGGAGTTCCAGCCAAATTTTGTGTTTATTAAAAGTGTAGCTGCTGGTTTTTAATAAACACACACTCACCTGCTCCACGATCCAGCGACGCGCCGGCCAGGGGGTCCGCTCCTCTCCCCCCCTCCCCGGCCGGCGTCTTCATCTTCAGTGTGGGCACCCGACCGTGACAGCCTTTGGCTTCACGGCCGGGCACCCACTGCGCATGTGCGAGCGGCACTGCGCATGCGCGAGCGCCGCGGCCTGCCGCTGATTGGACAGGCGATCGCATGGGACCTGTCAGTGTCCCATGCGATCGCCTACAGGGAGGGACTGCTGTAGGCGATTAAGCCTAATTGCCTAACCAGCCCCTCGGCGGAAGGAGGAAGTGGGACAGGAAGTCCCACTCCTCCTGAAGCCCCCACTCCCCCCCCCCCCCCCCCCCCAAAAAAAAATGACATGACAAATGTGGCATGTAAGGGGGTTAGGACTGGGATAAGCGGAAGTTCCATTTTTGGGTGGAACTCCGCTTTAAGGCTGGTGGAGAATGGTTTATATTGCCTGGAGATTGCCATTAGTATGGCCAGTTAAATTACATATTGGTCACGGGACAGTTAGGCTGATGACACGTGGGCGACTCTGCCGCCATTGATGATACTACTGACAATTTGGCAAAATTGACAGTGATCGGACTACTAAGAGGCAGCCGGTTTAGCCCCTAAAGCAGGTATATGCAATTAGCGGACCTCCAGCTGTTGCAAAACTACAAGTCCCATCATGCTTCTGCCTTAGTCATGCTGGTGGCTGTCAGTCTTGCTGTGCCTCATGGGACTTGTAGTTCTGAAACAGCTGGAGATCCTCTACTTGCATATCCATGCCCTAAAGAATTGCTCCTCCATCAGCTGAGGCAGCAAGATGTTGGTGATCAGGATTCAGCAACATATGGGCCAGTAATAGAGTGATGTCTCGCTGTGTGTGACTGAAGAGCAAGCTATTCCATAGGGACACACAGGTGACCTTTTTAGGGACCCTGTCGATGGCGATTGTCACTAGTGGCAAATGTGTCATTAGCCTTGGACATATTGTAGAATAATTGTTTTTATGCTTTAAAATTTTCTTTTGTTAAAGACTATGCACTTCACTGGTATAGAATTTTCTGCTTTGGATTTACTCTTCTAAAAAAATGTGCTTATACAAATCCATGTGATTTATTCACATCTGCAGCCGAGCCCATAACAGCAAGTCAGCTTCCTGATTGGTTGTTGAGTGACAGTTCCAGGTTATATAATCGCCATCTCCATTATGATCTGACATTTCCTTATTTGTAACATTTTCACAGGGGCAGACGTATGAAAGCACCGGGTCTGATGACTGACTGCCACTTTCTCTATACAAGATTACCACTGACACCGAGGCACGCAGAGCCGCTTGCAACCGTTCAGCTATATATCGGGGCCAAGCAATTAGAAAGAAGGCTGTAGCCTGTGAAGTGATAAGGCGTTTGTTTTATTTTCTATAGTCTGCCTCTATGTAGATTGACACTCCTACACCTTTTTATGATGAGGCCAGAAAGGTCAGTTTATCTGTCTCACATACTGACCTGTCCATCACATTTATCTAAAGCTTTCCATATACAGCTAGATCCTAAACGACAGAAAATCAATAGATTCCTCTATCTACACTAAACAGTGAGGGTGGAGGAATTTACACTACCAGCCAGATACTGTAACACCAGTGACTGCTTGAATAAAATTAGATGGATGACCGCACTCCAGTAAAAGCCAACGTCTTTATTGCAACGATAATTGGTACATTAGCTGCAATCGTGCCGCAGAAGTGGAACTACTAACACATTTCATGCTGTAGCAGTGCTGTGATGAAGTGCTATACAGCATAAAATGCATTAGTAGTCTCACTTCTCCTGCTTTTACCAAAGTGTGATCATCCGTGTAACTTTGGACTTATTCTACAGTGATGAGTTGGACTGGCACCTGAGTTAGGCACCGTGTTGAGTGTGGACCTACCTGTAGCAGTGTTTTGCTACCATTGGCTCCTTTGCTGACCGTTTTCTGCTCTGATTTTTCTGACACCAACAGTGAGGCACTATTTCCCCCCAACTGACACAGATAGGGCACTATTTCCCCCACTGATACCTATGATGGGGCACTATTTCCCCCCACTGACACAGATGGGGCCCTATTTCCCCCCACTGAAACAGATGGGGCCCTATTTCCCCCCACTGACACAGATGGGGCCCTATTTCCCCCCACTGACACAGATGGGGCCCTATTTCCCCACTGACACAGATGGGGCCCTATTTCCCCCCACTGAACAGATGGGGCCCTATTTCCCCCCACTGACACAGATGGGGCCCTATTTCCCCCCACTGACACAGATGGGGCCCTATTTCCCCCCACTGACACAGATGGGGCCCTATTTCCCCCCACTGACACAGATGGGGCCCTATTTCCCCCCACTGACACAGATGGGGCCCTATTTCCCCCCACTGACACAGATGGGGCCCTATTTCCCCCCACTGACACAGATGGGGCCCTATTTCCCCCCACTGACACAGATGGGGCCCTATTTCCCCCCACTGACACAGATGGGGCCCTATTTCCCCCCACTGACACAGATGGGGCCCTATTTCCCCCCACTGACACAGATGGGGCCCTATTTCCCCCCACTGACACAGATGGGGCCCTATTTCCCCCCCACTGACACAGATGGGGCCCTATTTCCCCCCCACTGACACAGATGGGGCCCTATTTCCCCCCCACTGACACAGATGGGGCCCTATTTCCCCCCCACTGACACAGATGGGGCCCTATCCCCCCCACTGACACAGATGGGGCCCTATTTCCCCCCCACTGACACAGATGGGGCCCTATTTCCCCCCCACTGACACAGATGGGGCCCTATTTCCCCCCCACTGACACAGATGGGGCCCTATTTCCCCCCCACTGACACAGATGGGGCCCTATTTCCCCCCCACTGACACAGATGGGGCCCTATTTCCCCCCCACTGACACAGATGGGGCCCTATTTCCCCCCCACTGACACAGATGGGGCCCTATTTCCCCCCCACTGACACAGATGGGGCCCTATTTCCCCCCCCCACTGACACAGATGGGGCCCTATTTCCCCCCCCACTGACACAGATGGGGCCCTATTTCCCCCCCCACTGACACAGATGGGGCCCTATTTCCCCCCCCACTGACACAGATGGGGCCCTATTTCCCCCCCCACTGACACAGATGGGGCCCTATTTCCCCCCCCACTGACACAGATGGGGCCCTATTTCCCCCCACTGACACAGATGGGGCCCTATTTCCCCCACTGATACCTATGATGGGGCCCTATTTCCCCCCACTGACACAGATGGGGCCCTATTTCCCCCACTGATACCTATGATGGGGCCCTATTTCCCCCCACTGACACAGATGGGGCCCTATTTCCCCCACTGATACCTATGATGGGGCACTATTTCCCCCCTCCGCTGACACCGATGGGGCACTATTTCCCCCCTCCGCTGACACCGATGGGGCACTATTTCCCCCCTCCGCTGACACCGATGGGGCACTATTTCCCCCCTCCGCTGACACCGATGGGGCACTATTTCCCCCCTCCGCTGACACCGATGGGGCACTATTTCCCCCCTCCGCTGACACCGATGGGGCACTATTTCCCCCCCTCCGCTGACACCGATGGGGCACTATTTCCCCCCCTCCGCTGACACCGATGGGGCACTATTTCCCCCTCCGCTGACACCGATGGGGCACTATTTCCCCCCTCCGCTGACACCGATGGGGCACTAGTTCCCCCCTCCGCTGACACCGATGGGGCACTAGTTCCCCCCTCCGCTGACACCGATGGGGCACTAGTTCCCCCCTCCGCTGACACCGATGGGGCACTAGTTCCCCCCTCCGCTGACACCGATGGGGCACTAGTTCCCCCCTCCGCTGACACCGATGGGGCACTAGTTCCCCCCTCCGCTGACACCGATGGGGCACTAGTTCCCCCCTCCGCTGACACCGATGGGGCACTATTTCCCCCCTCCGCTGACACCGATGGGGCACTATTTCCCCCCTCCGCTGACACCGATGGGGCACTAGTTCCCCCCTCCGCTGACACCGATGGGGCACTAGTTCCCCCCTCCGCTGACACCGATGGGGCACTATTTCCCCCCTCCGCTGACACCGATGGGGCACTATTTCCCCCCTCCGCTGACACCGATGGGGCACTATTTCCCCCCTGCGCTGACACCGATGGGGCACTATTTCCCCCCTGCGCTGACACCGATGGGGCACTATTTCCCCCCTGCGCTGACACCGATGGGGCACTATTTCCCCCCTGCGCTGACACCGATGGGGCACTATTTCCCCCCTGCGCTGACACCGATGGGGCACTATTTCTCCCCCCCCCTGTTGGCACAGATGGGGCACTATTCCCCCCCCCCCCTGTTGGCACAGATGGGGCACTATTTCCCCCCCCCCTCCGCTGGCACAGATGGGGCACTATTTCCCCCCTCCGCTGGCACAGATGGGGCACTATTTCCCCCCTCCGCTGGCACAGATGGGGCATTATTTCCCCCTCCGCTGGCACAGATGGGGCACTATTTCCCCCCTCCGCTGGCACAGATGGGGCACTATTTCCCCCCTCCGCTGGCACAGATGGGGCACTATTTCCCCCCTCCGCTGGCACAGATGGGGCACTATTTCCCCCCTCCGCTGGCACAGATGGGGCACTATTTCCCCCCTCCGCTGGCACAGATGGGGCACTATTTCCCCCCTCCGCTGGCACAGATGGGGCACTATTTCCCCCCCTCCGCTGGCACAGATGGGGCACTATTTCCCCCCTGCGCTGACACCGATGGGGCACTATTTCCCCCCTGCGCTGACACCGATGGGGCACTATTTCTCCCCCCCCCTGTTGGCACAGATGGGGCACTATTTCCCCCCCCCCTGTTGGCACAGATGGGGCACTATTTCCCCCCCCCCCTCCGCTGGCACAGATGGGGCACTATTTCCCCCCTCCGCTGGCACAGATGGGGCACTATTTCCCCCCTCCGCTGGCACAGATGGGGCACCATTTCCCCCTCCGCTGGCACAGATGGGGCACTATTTCCCCCCTCCGCTGGCACAGATGGGGCACTATTTCCCCCCTCCGCTGGCACAGATGGGGCACTATTTCCCCCCTCCGCTGGCACAGATGGGGCACTATTTCCCCCCTCCGCTGGCACAGATGGGGCACTATTTCCCCCCTCCGCTGGCACAGATGGGGCACTATTTCCCCCCTCCGCTGGCACAGATGGGGCACTATTTCCCCCCTCCGCTGGCACAGATGGGGCACTATTTCCCCCCTCCGCTGGCACAGATGGGGCACTATTTCCCCCCTCCGCTGGCACAGATGGGGCACTATTTCCCCCCCTCCGCTGGCACAGATGGGGCACTATTTCCCCCCCTCCGCTGGCACAGATGGGGCACTATTTCCCCCCTCCGCTGGCACAGATGGGGCACTATTTCCCTCCTCCGCTGGCACAGATGGGGCACTATTCCCCCCCCCCCTGTTGGCACAGATGGGGCACTATTCCCCACCCACTGATGCCAACGATGTGGCCACAGTCTGGCCCCCTAAAATCTGAAGGACGATTAACTGGCCCTTTGTTTAGAAAGTTTGGAGACTGAAATTTACACAGTGAAGCAGGGTAAACTATTGTTTATCAAATGGTGTAGTCTCCAACATTCCCAGAGGCCCCTCTAAAAACTGTATCGGCTTAACCTGAGCCCACCCATGTTATGCCTTTTGATCCTGTTATCTCCCTAACCAAACATGTTATATGGGAGACCTGTTTTTGCCTTTAGTTTCTGGAAGGATCTCTGGGATCTCTGGGATTGCATTCCTTGACACTTATAGTTGTATATTTAAAGATTTATTGTGGATTACTGATCTCCTGGACCAAAGGATCTGCTATCAAGTGATTGATGTTGTGTAGCACTGTGTTGGAGACTACACTATGTGAGGAACAATAGTTTACCCTGGTGCTCCTCCATGTGAATTTACCCTATGGGATAGGGGTCTTCTTTTGGATGATGATTTCAGCCTTATACTATTTATTGGTGTATGTTTAGGAGCAAACCTTGGGGGTTGCAGCATTTCGATTCCATTCACATGTATTCCTGAAGAAGAATGCTCGAAACGCGTTAAGTTTGTATGTGGAGTTTCGTGAATAATTTTCGTCCATTATGAACCAAAATTGGTAATATTTTATGATTTGCAATATTTTTGGCTTGTGTCATTAATCACTGTTGTAATAAATGTCTTGATTTTATGCCAGTCTACTAGATTTTTCTGTATGTCTACACACAATCCACGGCTACCCTTGTCTTTGCTCATAGCTCCCAACTGTCCCTGATTTTGAGGGACTGTCCCTGATTTTGAGAAATGTCCCTCCTTTTTTTCTCGCTGGTCCCTCTTTTTGATCGAATCTATATAGTTGTATAACCACTTAAGACCCGGACCAATATGCTGCCAAATGACCAAAGGGGTTTTTGCGATTCGGCACTGCGTCGCTTTAACAGACAATTGCGTGGTCGTGCGACGTGACTCCCAAACAAAATTTGCGTTCTTTTCTTCCCACAAATAGAGCTTTCTTTTAGTGGTATTTGATCGCCTCTGCGGTTTTTATTTTTTGCGCTATATACAAAAATAGAGCGACATTTTTGAAAAAAAAAACAATATTTTTTACTTTTTGTTATAAGAAAAATCAATAAACTAAATTTTAGTCAAACATTTAGGCCAAAATGTATTTAGCCACATGTCTTTAGTAAAAAAAAAATCACAATAAAAAAAAAATTTGCTTCCTAGCGGGAACAGTGACACTAATACAGCGATCAGAAAAATGATCGCTTAGTGACGCTGGCAATAGGGAGTGAAAGGGTTAACTAGGGCAGTGATCAAGGGGTTAAAACTTTATTGGGGGGGGGGTACAGGGCTACCCTGAACCTAACACTAACTGACTTTTACACTGCCTGTCACACTGACACTAAATACAGTAATCATACATGTATGATTACTGCATTCAGTGACACTGTGACAGGGGGGAGGGGGGGGGCGATCGTGGGGGGGGGGTTAAATGTGCCCGTGTGTAGTGTAGTGTTGGTGCAGGACTTACTGTGTGGTGATCTCTCCTCAGCGGTGGTTGAAAAAAACACAGAGGGAGAGATCACATCGCTTCCTCCTTCCTGTGTTTACACAGGAGGAGGAAGTGACAGGGCGGGCGGGCGCGCGCATTGGCTGGGAGCGATCCGGAGGGGGCGGACGAAAACGAATAGCCGCCCCCTCTTGTCGGATCGTTCCTGCAGCCGCGCGGACCGCCGCATGTACGGGGGGGGGGTCCGATCGGACCCCCGATCCCCCCCAAGGCACCAACGTATATAGGTTTATGTGCCTGTCGGTGCCATTCTGCCGACGTAAATGTACATGCGGCGGTCCATAAGTGGATAAAAAATGCACTTTTAACCACTTAAGACTCGGACCTTTAGGCAGCTAAAGGACCCGGCCAGGTTTTGCCATTCGGCACTGCGTCGCTTTAACTGACAATTGCGCGGTCGTGCGACATGGCTCCCAAACAAAATTGATGTTCTTTTTTTCCTCACAAATAGAGCTTTCTTTTGGTGGTATTTGATCACCTCTGCGGTTTAAATTTTTTGCGCTATATACAAAAATAGAGCGACAATTTTGAAAAAAATTCAATGTTTTTTACTTTTTGCTATAATAATTATCCCCCAAAAAATATATATATAAAAAAAAAAAATTTCCTCAGTTTAGGCCGATAAGTATTCTTCTACTCATTTTTTGGTAAAAAAACCCCGCAATAAGCGTTTATCGGTTGGTTTGCGCAAAATTTATAGCGTTTACAAAATAGGGGATAGTTTTATTGCATTTTTATAAAAAAAAAAATAATAATTTTACTACTAATGGCAGCAATCAGTGATTTTTTTTGTGACTGCGACATTATGGCAGACACTTTTTTGACACATTTTTGAGACCATTGTCATTTTCACAGCAAAAAATGCATTTAAAATGCGTTGTTTACTGTGAAAATGACAGTGCAGTTTGGGAGTTAACCACAAGGGGGCGCTGAAGGGGTTGTGTGACCTAATGTGTTTACAACTGTAGGGGGGTGTGGCTGTAGGTGTGACGTCATCGTTTGTGTATCACTATAAAAGGGATCACACGATCGATCACGGCGCCACAGTGAAGAACGGGGAAGCCGCGTTTACACACAGCTCTGCCCGTTCTTCAGCTCCAGGAACCGATCGCCGGACTCCAGCGGCGATCGGGTCCCGTGGTCACGGAGCTGCGGACCGTTTATCGGCGTGAAGGGGTCCTTAAGTGGTTAATCTTTTAAAAAGTGTTAAACCTTTCATCCAAATTCTAAATTGCGGCATTTGTACATTTTAAAAGCCAATATAGAAGAATAGTAGTGGTAAAAAAAACAAAAAAACCTTGTGGATTTAATTAACCACTTTTTTTTTTGGTTAATTCTCCTTTAAAGGTGTGTGGCAGGGGGCGTGTCCTATGCCTACAAACATTTGCTAGTAGGTGTCCCTCATTCCCATCTCAAAATGTTGGATGGTATGTAAATTTCCTGTATTGTAAACCTTATGGGGATGTAGACCTATAGCACACCTTGTCCTGGTAACATTTGATCATGATGGAAATGGATAGCTGTGCTGCAATAAAGTGCACTATGAAAAGTGACTAAGTACACCTATAGTCAGATCTTCATGGATAAACAAATGAAAAAAACAAAACATAATATATATGGTATAACACAATACAGTGACGGCTGTCTGTCACTATATATTGTATCAAAACAAAATTGAAGAACTCCCAAAATGATGGAGCCCCACCTATTGTCACACGTGAACATAAAAAACAATGGCCCAGATTCAGAGAGAATTGGATTCTCGTAGAGTATCAGAAATACACTACGCCGCCGTTTTTTACCTGGCTCTACGTGGAATCCAGGTAGATTTTGTCCAGTAAACGACGGCGGCGTAGTGTATTTCTCCCGTCGCAATCCATCTAGACGAGTAGGGGGCGTGAAGGATTTAAAATAGGCGCGTTCCCCGCGGCGAGCGAACTGCGCATGCTCCGTTTCGCAAATTTCCCCGCCGTGCATTGCGCGAAATCACGTCGTTACGTCATTCGTTGTTTGAGTAGCGTCGTTTACGGACATTTCTATTCCTGAACGAGTTACGCAAAAAAAAAAAAAAATAATTCAATTCGACGCGGGAACGACGGCCATACTTAACATGGGCTACGCACCGTTAGACCAGCAAAAAGCTGGTCTAACAGTACGTAAAAAAAACAGACGTAAGCGATTGCGAAGACCGCTCGTATCTTCGTGGATCGCCGTAAAAACACATTTGCATATCCCGACGCATGAAAACGACGCAAACTCCTCCCAGCGGCCGCAAAAATAATGCAGCGTAGATCCGAAGGCTTACGAAGACGTAAGCCTCTCGGATCGAAGCCCGAAGCCGCCGTGTCATGGTTTGAGGATTCAAACTAGTAATACGGCGCGCAAAATTTGAAATTACTCCTGTCTAACACCAGTTAGACAGGCGTAATTGCTTTATGAATCTGGGCCAATGAATATAAGCAAAGTGAACAAAAAAACAATTGAATTAAATGAATATTGAACTATGATGCATTAAAAGTCCAAATGTTTAAAGATGAATTGGTGGTCTCTAATGAAAAAGTCCTCTCCAATTATAATATCCGTGAAAACATGCAAAGTGATGTTCTCAGATTTAGAAAAAGATTCCTCCACCAACATATAATCTGCCGCTTACCAGATTCATAGATCTCGTGTTAAGGAGATCATATGCGCTCGTAGCTCACAACCTAGCCAAGGTATTGATGGCTCCCAACAGTGTCCCTCCACTTCCTGATATAATAAGCCTCGGTGAGGTCTAGAATTCACCAGCTCAGCAGTTGCACATACCCGAATGGAAAAGAAACAGAACAAGCTCCCATAGCGTAATCCAGCCAAATAAATGTAATAAAAGATTAAAAACAAGTACACTCACATGTTGTGGATGGATAATAAAGCATATCAAAATGTTAAATCCGGCCGGCTCCCACAGCCCGTCACTTCCGGGACTTTGCGTCGATTCTTGCAGTGACGTCAACACTCCCTACGCCGTTTCATCATAGATGACGTCGTCCAGGTGCACCAACATTTGATCATGCACCAAATATAATTTGGCCCATTGAGTTGCCCATTTCTGTTCGAAAGCTGGCACTGCCCCTTTTCTTTTTTTGAAGATCATATCTGATGTTATGCAATGGATCTGAACAATAAGTGGAAAAATTATTGCTCTAGTTTTTGATAATTTCAGTGGAAAATGAGAAGTGATTACTTATGCCGTGTACATACGATCGGAGTTTCCGACCGTGTGTGTGCCCCCGTGTGGACTTTTTTCCCGTCGGAATTTAGAAAGAGAACATGTTTCTCTTTTTTTTTTCCCAACTGAAATTCCGTTCGTCTGTAGGGAACTTCAACCGAGAAAAAAACAGGCATGCTCAGAATTAAGTCGACGCCATGCTCGGAAGCATTGAACTTAATTTTTCTCGGCTCGTCCTAGTGTTGTACGTCACTGTGTTCTTGACGGATGGAATTTTGGTGTGACAGTGTGTATGCAAGACAGCTTGAACGGAATTCTGTCGCAAAAATCTGTCTGAGTTTATTTGTGTGTACAAGGCATTAGGGGTATTTTTGGTACACCTGCTCATACCAACATTTATTTAGATGTTCCATTTCCACATAGAAGCAGGAGCAAGCTTTTTGGATCTAATTTTGCAGCACAATCTGTCAGTTATCGTTTCTGCTGTATGCCGTCGTATTGCGTGGGAGCTTTGGACTTGTGCTGATGTATTCTCGCCTGTTTCGCTTCCTCTCCTGCGGCAGCACGGTTGGCCCAGCATGCGGTCCGAGTGATACACGCTGTGCTTTGATAACCTTCCTTGTTTGCCTTCCTGTAAACCCTTCATACGCTGCCATTATTTTCTATGAAACTCTGACATCTGTGGCAATTGCAAAGGTAATTTCCCATTCCGGTGTGGGCAAAATTATCGAAGGCGCGTATGTACTGCAAGTGTGAATTTCCACAGATAAATCCTGGAAAAAAAAAATGTGATTTTAAGATTTTAATTATTTATCCCAGAGTGGTACAAAATAGATCCACTGATGTTCTATTGTGTTCTGACAGGGGGACACATAGACAAATATAGTAAATTATGCACTTTGGAATATTACACAATAAATGCATGCTGAAGATTAAAACAAACACATGTAATGTTAATGTGACATAGATGTGATATGACCAAAATAAAAACAATAATTATGTCAATTAAAACATTAATAATAAAGTGCTCATGTGCATCTGAGTGCTGTGTAACACAGAAATAAATGCTATAATGCAAAAACAAGTCTTTTTATAAAACAATACTGTTACAATCCTGTTGAAAAAAGTGCATATGCGTGGTATCCAGTAGTATTAAATGCTCACCTTGGAGCGTGCGACTTAGCGATTATGCTCGGTCAATGTGCTTGTGAACCACCCTTGGGTTCTATAATGGTAACAGGATCCTGGGCTTCCCACGCAGTATCTCGGGAATAATGGGTAATAAAAAGGCCTTGATAGTACAACCCCCAGTGGGGTACTCGCATGTCCCAGGTGCGTTGGTGCACCCACTCTGTGTATGGCATGAAACATTACAGCGGCTGGTTTTGAAATGGTGCATGTTTCCTCCTAAGCAGGTAGACTGCCTATCGTGTCCCCAGATGTGTTGGATACAGGGTAATCGTATCTTCCTCAGGGGGAATTCTTGAACTCTAAACTGTTTTTTTGTACTTCAATTTTCTGCATTTCCCTCCCCCTGCAGCTAATGATTATTAGAGTACCGAAAAGCAGGAGTTTGGGATAGCAAGGAGTACTAACCTCTGCCTACTAAACCATGGAGCCCAGCATTGTTGTCCTTCCAGCCAATATTCACCTTTTCCTGCTCTGCTCCTACGCTACTATCCCCCTCCCCTGTCCCCAGTATGGCCCCCTCCCCTGTCCCCAGTATGGCCCCCCTCCCCTGTCCCCAGTATGGCCCCCCTCCCCTGTCCCCAGTATGGCCCCCCCTCCCCTGTCCCCAGTATGGCCCCCCCTCCCCTGTCCCCAGTATGGCCCCCTCCCCTGTCCCCAGTATGGCCCCCCTCCCCCTGTCCCCAGTATGGCCCCCCTCCCCTGTCCCCAGTATGGCCCCCCTCCCCCTGTCCCCAGTATGGCCCCCCTCCCCCTGTCCCCAGTATGGCCCCCCTCCCCTGTCCCCAGTATGGCCCCCCTCCCCCTGTGTATGCCCCCCTCCCCTGTCCCCAGTATGGCCCCCCTCCCCTGTCCCCAGTATGGCCCCCTCTCCCCTGTCCCCCAGTATGGCCCCTCTCCCCTGTCCCCAGTATGGCCCCCCTCCCCTGTCCCCCAGTATGGCCCCCCCTCCCCCTGTCCCCCAGTATGGCCCCCCTCCCCTGTCCCCAGTATGGCCCCCCTCCCCTGTCCCCAGTATGGCCCCCTCCTCCCCTGTCCCCAGTATGGCCCCCCTCCCCTGTCCCCAGTATGGCCCCCCTCCCCAGTATGGCCCCTCTCCCCAGTATGGCCCCCCCCTCCCCAGTATGGCCCCCCCTCCCCTCTGTCCCCAGTATGGCCCCCCTCCCCAGTGTATGCCCCCTCCCCAGTATGGCCCCCCTCCCCAGTATGGCCCCCCCTCCCCCCTGTCCCCAGGATGGCCCCCTTCCCAGTATGGCTCCCCTCCCCTGTCCCCAGTATGGCTCCCCCTCCCCTGTCCCCAGTATGGCTCCCCTCCCCTGTCCCCAGTATGGCTCCCCTCCCCTGTCCCCAGTATGGCTCCCCTTCCCCTGTCCCCAGTATGGGTCCCCTCCCCTCCTCCCCTGTCCCCAGTATGGCACCCTCCCCTGTCCCCAGGATGGATCCCCTCCCCTGTCCCCAGGATGGCTCCCCTCCCCTGTCCCCAGTATGGCTCCCCTCCCCTGTCCCCAGTATGGCACCCTCCCCTGTCCCCAGGATGGCCCCCTTCCCAGTATGGCTCCCCTCCCCTGTCCCCAGTATGGCTCCCCTCCCCTGTCCCCAGTATGGCCCCCTCCCCCCTGTCCCCAGGATGGATCCCCTCCCCTGTCCCCAGGATGGCTCCCCTCCCCTGTCCCCAGTATGGCTCCCCTCCCCTGTCCCCAGTATGGCTCCCCTCCCCTGTCCCCAGTATGGCTCCCCTCCCCTGTCCCCAGTATGGCTCCCCTCCCCTGTCCCCAGTATGGCTCCCCTCCCCTGTCCCCAGTATGGCTCCCCTCTGCTGTCCCCAGGATGGCTCCCCCTCCCCTGTCCCCAGTATGGTTCCCCTCCCCTGTCCCCAGTATGCAGCACCCTCCCCTGTCCCCCAGTATGGCTCCCCTCCCCCTGTCCCCAGTATGGCACCCTCCCCTGTCCCCAGGATGGCTCCCCTCCCCCGTCCCCAGGATGGCTCCCCTCCCCTGTCCCCAGGATGGCTCCCCTCCCCTGTCCCCAGTATGGCTCCCCTCCCCCTGTCCCCAGTATGGCTCCCCTCCCCTGTCCCCAGTATGGCTCCCCTCCTCTGTCCCCAGTATCGCTCCCCTCCCCCTGTCCCCAGTATGGCTCCCCCTCCCCTGTCCCCAGGATGGCCCCCCTCCCCTGTCCCCAGGATGGCTCCCCTCCCCTGTCCCCTGTCCCCAGGATGGCCCCCCTCCCCTGTCCCCAGGATGGCTCCCCTCCCCCTGTCCCCAGTATGGTTCCCCTCCCCTGTCCCCAGTATGGTTCCCCTCCCCTGTCCCCAGTATGGTTCCCCCTCCCCTGTCCCCAGTATGGCACCCTCCCCCTGTCCCCAGTATGGCCCCCCTCCCCTGTCCCCAGTATAGCTCCCCTCCCCTGTGTATCCCCTTAGTATGGCCCCCCTCCCCTGTCCCCAGTATGGCCCCCCTGTCCCCCTCCCCAGTATATGGGCCCCCCTCCCCAGTATGGCCCCCCTCCCCAGTATGGCCCCCCCTGCCCCAGTATTGACCCCCCTCCCCAGTATGACCCCCTCCCTTGGCCAGTATGGCCCCCTCCCCCTCTACACCTAAATGAATGACTCTCAAGCTGCACATAGTCCTTATTGTACCCTGTCTCCCCTTGTATCTGTAAATTCCCCCCCAGAGTTAATCAGAAGCGTGCTCCACGCCTGCACATTTCTCCAGAGTTGAGGTAAGTTGTTTCATTCCTTTGAAATCCCTCAGTGAAATGAATGGCGGTGTATAACCGCAGCCTTTTCCCAGGTCTGAGTCGCACGAAACCTGTGCTGGTTTCAGTAATTAAATGAAAGCAGACTGTAGCAAATCCCAATCACAAATGTCTGTAAGGAAGATTTACATGTGCTGCACCTGAGCAGAGAAGATTACTTCATTGTTATGAAAATCCTTCCTTGTCATCCCCTCAATTAAATTTTGTTTGTGATCTTTGGCTGGCTTATTATATTTCTGGCTGCTTTCCTGAGCACATCCTGCACAGACCTTTCTACACCTTTGTATTATAAATATTTAAAGAAGGACTCCAATCTAAACAAAAATGCTTTCAGAGTTCCTAATGGCAGCACAGTTTACATTTCTTAGGATAAGCCACTAGCATTTCTCTCCGTTTCCCATTCTGAAGGAGCTCCTAACAGAATTACTTGTTCTACTAAAGCAGACAACCCAAATTGTGTCTGTGCCAATCAATAAGTGTCGGCATAATCATTGGACGAGGTCCATACCGCGTCTGCAGTTTCATTGAAGTCTATGGAGCCAGAAGAAAGCACCTGTAGAAGAGAAGAGGAAATGTATGTAATGGTAATCCTCTTTTCAGACATTATGTGTTGGCCAACATACGTAAAATAACACAGGCGTCACCAAAGTCTTGTATACGTTTTAAAATAAAAAGAAAAAAAACTGAGCCAATGGTAAAAAGCACAACCCCAGGATTGATTTGATGTGTAAAGGACGTTAAATGAATGTCCCAATTCGTATTACATATAGTCCTAGTGTATGTCTATTACGGATAACACCTCTGTGAGTCCAATATTAAGTGAGAGCCCACCACCTAATGGAAAGCCGCTTACCAGAGGGCAAGCTTAACCAGCCTTGATACAATGCCCAGCCATGGCCTCCGTCCACAGGATTAGACCTCAGGCATTCCACCAAGGCGAAGCCGCTAGGTTCTTGCATACATATGGTCCGTGGGTTGTAAACATATGAGAGGATAGGAGACCATAGCATAATTCCGTATGGAAAGAATTTATTTAAATAAAAGAAACGTACTTACAAAAAAAAGTCGTAATTAATAACATGTAAACAAAGCCGGCCGGCACTATAGGAGCCCTTCCTCCTTTAAATAGACGTGGTGACGTGGCATCCTGGTATTTTCAGGGATGTAGGAGCATTTAATATTTTCCCTGTTCTTCCACAAAATTGTCTTTGGCACACAAGTACGGTAATTGGTCTCCAGGACCAAGCTGTCACGTGCGGGGAGAAGGGCAGTGGGACATGAACAGTGGGCAGCTACTGATTTCTGGGAGCGCTGGGGTTTTTCCAGTGGAGTCCCTAGGAGACCAAAAAGGAAGGTGAGAGAAGCTGGGAGCATCTACTGAAAAGTGACTTTAGATTGTAAGCTCAATGGGCAGGGTCCTTCTATTCCTCTAGTTCTGTATTGAACTGGAACTGTTCTTTCACCTGTTACAAACTGGCGCTAGATATACAGTAAAACCTTGGTTGGTATGCGAGCATAATTCGTTCCAGAAACATGCTTGTAATCCAAAGCACTTGTACATCAAAGCATTTTTTTTACAGGGTATAAAAGAGAAGAGAGGAAACTGCTAAGTGTGGCAATAAGTTACTAAATGTTGTACCTTCATTAAATGTAACCCATATTGCTACACTTAGAGACCGCTTCTTTTTTTTTTTATATACTCAGCTGTGACATGACGCTACTCTTTTTTCTCAAGACATGACATTGCTTGTATATCAAGGCAAAATGTATTAAAACATTTTGCTTGTCTTGCAAAATGCTCTCAAACCAAGGTTTTACCGTATTCCTGTATAATAAATAATAATAATGATAAAAAAAACAATATATATATATAGGGCTTCCCCTTTCATATATTTTTAATAGATTATATATATAGTATACCGTATTTATCGCGGTATAACGCGCTCCCCGTACCGCGTATACCGCGCACACCCTGAAAGTGACCCCAATCCTGTGGGAAAAAAAGTAATTTTTGTACTTACAGTTTTGGTGTCTTGCACGGCGTCCATCGGCGGCCTCCTCGGGTCCGGCGTCCTTCTGCGCGCTTCGGGTGTCCTCTTCGGCGGGTCCGGCGTCCTTCTGCGGCTTCGGTGTGTCTCTCTTCGGCGGGTCCGGTGTCCTCTTCGGCGGGTCCGGCGTCCTCGCGCGTCCTCCCGCTCGTTTCACGCGCCGAGTTTTGAATACTGCGCCGGCATATACCCAGCGCAGTACACTCGGGCAGGCTCGGCAACTGTCGCGCTCACGTCCTGTACGTCCAGGACGTGACCGTGGAAGAAGCAGAGACTGGCCGAAATAACCCGAGTGTACTGCACTGGGTATATGTCGGCGCAGTATTCAAAGCTTGGCGCGCGGGTATCGGCGTATATCGCGCACACCCACGATTTTGCCCTAATTAATTTCAGGGCAAAAAAAGTGCGCGATATACGCCGAATAAATACGGTATATATATATATAAATATGAGGGCTCAACAAATCCCAGGCGCCAGGTCGCCAATGCGACTAGAAATTTCACCCTGGCGCCTGGGCTTTGATCAGTGTCTGTATTTAGTGAGAGGGATCTATACTGTGGGAGGGGGGGTCTGTACTTATTGGGTGGGTCTTTAATGAGAGAGGGGGGGGTCTGTAGTTGGTGGAGGGGGTGATACCAACCCTAGTAACAACACTGGGGGGCTCATCACTGAGTCATACAAAAAAAAATGACGCCTACGTTTTTTAGCTGGCTCCTAGATACAAAGCAAATTTGTCAAGCCCTGTGTATATATATATATATATAATATATATATATAAATATATATACATGTACGTGTGTGTGTATGTATATATATATATATATATTTTACATGTTATGATTATTGGTGTATTTGTCCTGTTGAAAAACTGTATACTCGTGAGAGCAAAATCTAATTCTTTGCCCCCTCCCCCCCCCCCCCCTTAATTGTTATTCATCATTCATTCATACAGAATAGAGTTCATCATGAAAATATTATTTTATGGCCACTAGATGGAGCTAACAAGTATTTCCTAGAATCAGTAGCTCCATCTTGTGGCCACAATGCAGACTATATCACTGTAATGCCTTTGGTTGCCCAGGGTAACATCAACATTTATATAACAATTTGTGACCTAACTATCAAGGACGTATCCTAAGATTTTTCCCACGAACTGTCCTCAAGGCTTGTAAATATATTGGTTATAG
Source organism: Rana kukunoris (assembly GCA_029574335.1). Taxonomy (NCBI): domain Eukaryota; kingdom Metazoa; phylum Chordata; class Amphibia; order Anura; family Ranidae; genus Rana; species Rana kukunoris. Next base: position 592,058,650 of record CM056049.1, read on the forward strand.
ATTGGTAAGTCATTGGATCAGTTTTGTGTGGACAATGGAGTACCTGACCGAACAATTTTCTCAAAGTATGAAATACCCTAATGTGTGCAGAGCCTTTGGAGGTCTATGTCCCCCGTATACGAGGATTGTTATCCAAGATACGTGCATCATCGGGAATAAACTATCAATGCCTCCAGGTTTGCTCAAAAAAAGCACGCTTTCCTCTCAAATTGTTGTTAAGCCAAGCTCATAAATTGAGATTGGAATATCTTCTAAACCCAAGTTTAAATTCCAGTCAATCATTCTTTGGCTAAGAAGATTGCCCAGAACAGCTCAGGCCGTAGAACTTGTGCTTTCAACAGCAATATGATGAGTTGTTTAATTACATCACTACAATAATTGCATGTCTGATACTGCTTAATGAAATAAGCTGCAGTAATTACTCCTGGTATCAGTGTCCCTGGCTACTAGGCATGCAGTGCTCCTCTTGTTGTGTCTGCCTCTGTTTGTAAAACAACTCTGATACCGAAGGAGAGGCATCCTTTGTTTTCTAGCTGACCTCCGAAGAAACGTTTTATTCCATTTATGTGTTCAGTAAAATGAGTATAGAAAACTTCTCGTAAAGGTAAAAAAAATATTCCCCTTACCCCTGGTGCCATTGACTTATAATAGTGCTACTTCCTTCCATTTTTCCCTGTAGTAAGGCTGCCCCACCTGCACTGCACTAAAGCGGTCGCAAACCACCGCGTAAAATAAACTAATAGTGGGCCCCCATACAA